>JBCFYV010000012.1:1282446-1362446 GCA_039000515.1 Timema cristinae
TGATTATGTTCTAATTAAAATCGAGAATATTGCCGTAACATTATTTTAATATTCTGTTAGTGAATCCTAAAATGATGCTGTTATAGATAAAAATAAATGACAGACACATTATAAGGGTCGTTTAAATGTTTGGATAAATGAACTAGGTCCATACAGGTGTACATTATGTCTTTATATACCTTTTTCCAAGTGAAAATACTAAACAGGCAAAAAATAAAGTTAAAAAATTAATTAGAAAATAAAATGAAATTATTTTCTAAAATTATAAAATAAAATTCCATGGCGTCAGCCCGAATTCGATCCATACCGACCTAGCGTCCACCATATGTTGGCGACGATAGTGCCAACTTATGATAATAGAGGTGTATGGGGTCAACACAACGGCCATTTATCTCAGTTTTCTAGACCGGAGTCGCTACCTTAAAAAACCAACATTATTATTCAAGTAGCTCCTCATTAGTTGTCCCTCGTTCGAGATCCACTGCTTCACAGCAAATATAAAGTGCCGGGGATCGACACCAGGACCTATGGATTTGTAGCCTTGAACTCAAACAAACCACTGGACCAAGAGAGACGGTATTTTTTATTATCTTTTAGAGTTCTGGCAAACAAATATAAAATAAATAGATCTCCTGCTCAAATGGAGCCCTTAATTTAAAATAAATTGTGCAACTATCATGCTCCTGAATTATTTGTATTTTTTTAATAAATAGTTCATTTTATATTATATTATGCTTTATTTACAAATATTTTAATGGAATTTGAAATAGTAAATATATAGTATATTAGTACTGTAACCAGAGCCTCAGCTTATTTTTCAGATGGAACGGGACGGACAGTTACAATCAGCCATGGTCATCTCTTTAGGGGAAACCATCATAAGTCAGAGTGGAGAGGTTCCGTCAAGATGAACATTACAGTTCGTCTGAAAACTCGGCTAGATTACCTCAGTTTGGAACTCTAACCAAGGAGCGCTGACCACCAACGGAGGGGGAGAAGGTTCGGGTTATGCCCCGCGGGTGGAGTGAATCACAAGCCCCTCCACCTACCCGTGGTATAACCGAACAAAGGGAGGGTGAAAGTTTGGTCGGGGGATGGGGAGAGTTTCGCGAGGTTGCAGGAGGATCCTGACTCGTCACTAATAAGAGTGCAGCGGAATCAAGACAAGGTACAGGTCGAAACAAGCAACTATACACTGACTAGAGGTACAGGTCGACACAAGCAACATCACTACAAGGTACAGGCGACACAGATACGCACTGAAAGACTAAAGTTAAGAGAAACGCCGAGGATGAGTGAAGACGTGCAAGCTTATCATATCTTGATGCCGGAGCGACTTTACTCAAACATTTGTGTTCTGTTCCTACATATGTATAATCGTATTAATTTATTTACCAAACCTAATACATAATCCAGCTGTAACCTAAGTTTTATTTCGAGGACGAATAGTACCACGTCTTGTTCCAGCTACCACTATAATACATCATTTGAGTAGGGAGGAGTAACGTAAAATTTAGATAAAGTGTACCCACACTTGAGTAGATGAAATGTGGGAAGCCACTTCGGCGAGCCGGTTTCCAACCTAGGCTCTACCGTCACTGGCAAGCCAGACAAGACACGACTGATGCCTTTGATCGCAAGCGGACTGGTGCAGTTCCTTTGTTTAGCTGAACAAGTCTATAGTTTAACTAATATGTAGCACCGCGTCTTACTACCCGTTCGGGTTATACGCTTTAAGTACAAATTACGCTAATGGATTAGGAATTGGAAAGGTTGAATTAGAGGAAGTGAACCCACATTTGCGTGGAGGGAGAGTGGAAAACCATTTAGGATAAACCACCCCCAGTTCACCCGACCGAGATTCGAACCTTGATCTCCCCGTCCTCAGCAGTCGAGCTCAACACGACAAGCGCGTTAGCCAACTACCCACCGATGCGGGTTATATAGTATAACTTATCTGGGTGTAATTCACAGATGTGAGGGTAACAACTACCAGGGGAAGTTTCCGCTTTGAAAAATGTTTTTTAATTCCCTTTGAGAAATTTTTCAAGCATTTAAACGGAACTATTTCCAAGCTTAAACGTTCACATTTTAGTTGAACTTATTCAACATGAGCACATTATGTTCTCACTTACTAGCAGCTTCGATAACATGAGATCAATGTGTTCTCACTTACTAGCAGTTTCAATAACATGAGATCAATGTCTTCTCACTTACTAGCAGCTTAAATAACATGAGAGCAATGTGTTCTCACTTACTAGCAGTTTCAATAACATGAGATCAATGTCTCCACTTCTACAGTTAAATAACATGAGATCAATGTGTTCTCACTTACTAGCAGTTTCAATAACATGAGATCAATGTGTTCTAATTATTATCAGTTCAATAACATGAGATTAATGTGTTCTCACTTTCTAGCAGCTAAATAACATGAGATCAATGTGTTCTCATTACTAGCAGCTTCAATAACATGAGATCAATGTCTTCTCACATACTAGCAGTTTCAATAACATGAGATCAATGTGTTCTCAGTTAATATCAGTTTCAATAACATGAGATCAATGTCTTCTCACATACTAGCAGTTTCAATAACATGAGATCAATGTGTTCTCAGTTAATATCAGTTTCAATAGCATGAGAGCAATGTGTTCTCACTTACTAGCAGTTTCAATAACATGAGATCAATGTGTTCTCACTTACTATCAGTTTCAATAACATGAGATCAATGTGTTCTCACTTACTAGCAGCTTCAATAACATGAGATCAATGTGTTCTCAGTTGATATCAGTTTCAATAACATGAGATCAATGTTTCTCACTTACTATCAGTTTCAATAACATGAGATCAACGTGTTCTCACTTACTAGCAGCTTCAATAAAATGAGATCAATGTCTTCTCACTTACTAGCAGTCTCAATAACATGAGATCAATTTGTTCTCACTTACTAGCAGTTTCAATAAATGAGATCAATGTCTTCTCACTTACTAGCAGTCTCAATAACATGAGATAAATTTGTTCTCACTTACTACAGTTTCAAATAACATGAGATCAATCTGTTCTCAGTTATATCAGTTCAATAACATGAGATCAATGTGTTCTCACTTACTAGAAGCTTAAATAAAATGAGATCAATTTGTTCTCACTTACTAGCAGCTTAAATAACATGAGATCAATGTGTTCTCACTTAGTAGCAGCTAAAATAACATGAGATCAATGTGTTCTCACTTACTAGCAGCTTCAATAACATGAGATCAATGTGTTCTCACTTACTAGAAGCTTAAATAACATGAGATCAATGTGTTCTCACTTACTAGCAGTTTCAATAACATGAGATCCATGTGTTCTCACTTACTAGCAGCTTCAATAACATGAGATCAATGTGTTCTCAGTTAATATCAGTTTCAATAACATGAGATCAATTTGTTCTCACTTACTAGCAGTTTCAATAACATGAGATTAATGTGTTCTCAGTTAATATCAGCTTCAATAACATGAGATCAATGTGTTCTCACTTACTAGCAGCTTAAATAATATGAGATCAATGTGTTCTCACTTACAAGCAGTTTCAATAACATGAGATCAATCTGTTCTCAGTTAATATCAGTTTCAATAACATGAGATCAATGTCTTCTCACTTACTAGCAGTTTCAATAAAATGAGATCAATTTGTTCTCAGTTAATATCACCTTCAATAACATGAGATCAATGTGTTCTCACTTACTAGCAGCTTAAATAACACTGAGATCAATGTGTTCTCACTTACTAGAAGCTTAAATAAAATGAGATCAATGTCTTCTCACTTACTAGCAGTTTCAATAACATGAGATCCATGTGTTCTCACTTACTAGCAGCTTCAATAACATGAGATCAATGTGTTCAGTTAATATCAGTTTCAATAACATGAGATCAATGTCTTCTCACATTACTAGCAGTTTGAATAAAATGAGATCAATGTATTCTCACTTACTAGCAGTTTCAATAACATGAGATCAATGTGTTCTCAGTTAATATCAGTTTCAATAACATGAGATCAATGTCTTCTCACTTACTAGCAGTTTCAATAAAATGAGATCAATGTCTTCTCACTTACTAGCAGTCTCAATAACATGAGATAAATTTGTTTTCACTTACTAGCAGTTTCAATAACATGAGATCAATCTGTTCTCAGTTAATATCAGTTTCAATAACATGAGATCAATGTCTTCTCACTTACTAGCAGTTTCAATAAAATGAGATCAATTTGTTCTCAGTTAATATCACCTTCAATAACATGAGATCAATGTGTTCTCACTTACTAGCAGCTTAAATAACATGAGATCAATGTGTTCTCACTTACTAGAAGCTTAAATAAAATGAGATCAATGTGTTCTCACTTACTAGCAGTTTCAATAACATGAGATCCATGTGTTCTCACTTACTAGCAGCTTCAATAACATGAGATCAATGTGTTCAGTTAATATCAGTTTCAATAACATGAGATCAATGTCTTCTCACTTACTAGCAGTTTGAATAAAATGAGATCAATGTCTTCTCACTTACTAGCAGTTTCAATAACATGAGATCAATGTGTTCTCAGTTAATATCAGTTTCAATAACATCAGATCAATGTCTTCTCACTTACTAGCAGTTTCAATAAAATGAGATCAATGTCTTCTCACTTACTAGCAGTCTCAATAACATGAGATAAATTTGTTCTCACTTACTAGCAGTTTCAATAACATGAGATCAATCTGTTCTCAGTTAATATCAGTTTCAATAACATGAGATCAATGTCTTCTCACTTACTAGCAGTTTCAATAAAATGAGATCAATTTGTTCTCAGTTATTATCACCTTCAATAACATGAGATCAATGTGTTCTCACTTACTAGCAGATTAAATAACATGAGATCAAAGTGTTCTCACTTACTAGCAGCTTAAATAACATGAGATCAATGTCTTCTCACCTACTAGCAGTTTCAATAACATATCAATCTGTTCTCAGTTAATATCAGTTTCAATAACATGAGATCAATGTGTTCTCACTTACTAGCAGCTTAAATAACATGAAATCAATGTGTTCTCACTTACTAGCAGTTTCAATAACATGTTATCAATGTGTTCTCACTTACTAGCAGCTTAAATAACATGAGATCAATGTCTTCTCACCTACTAGCAGTTTCAATAACATATCAATGTGTTCTCAGTTAATATCAGTTTCAATAACATGAGATCAATGTGTTCTCACTTACTAGCAGCTTCAATAACATGAGATTAATTTGTTCTCACTTACTAGCAGTTTTAATAACATGAGATCAATGTATTCTCACTTACTAGCAGTTTCAATAACATGAGATCAATGTGTTCTCATTTACTAGCAGCTTAAATAACATGAGATCAATGTGTTCTCATTTACTAGCAGCTTAAATAACATGAGATCAATGTGTTCTCACTTAGTAGCAGCTTAAATAACATGAGATCAATTTGTTCTCACTTAGTAGCAGTTTCAATAACATGAGATCAATGTGTTCTCAGTTAATATCAGTTTCAATAACATGAGATCAATGTCTTCTCACAGGCGTTGAAACCTTATATTGTGTCGGGTGTAATAATCAATACCATCTAGAAATAAAGGGATGTTTGATATTTGGCATTTAAAAGACATTCAATAGCCTACACCCGACCGGAATTAGAACCCCACCTCTCCCTCATTTGCAATACATTTTATTGAGAGATTGACAAATTTTAATACTTGTCAAAAAATAAAATAAGAACTCAGGAAGTGGAGGGTGAGAAACATCCGGGAAAATAATACGTATTCACGTATGTTAATGTAGTTAAGATATTTCGCTTTTATTAAATCTAGACAAAACGTTTAACGCTAGTTTAGTGTTTCCTATGAACCTACAGATACATAATATATAGGATTATAAACATGGTTTTAAAGTAGACATTTTCCACTCCGAATAATCCAAAAGTCCACATATTTTTGTTGGTAGTTAAGAACTAAACGAAAGGTAATTATTATATAAGAATAGAATGAATCTTTGTGAATCATATGAAATAACTTAATAGCGGGTCACAGCACAAATTGTGTTGTCATTTGTATTTTCTTCCTCCCCTGTTTGTTCTCCTATTGACGGGCAAGTCTACTCAGTAACGTTAGAAAGTTATTTAGTTTCAGGAATACTTTAGAAAATCAAGCCGGGCTTAAAATGTAGTCCATGCACGCGACACATATTCAAGGCTCTTCATGTTTGAGCTTTTATTATAATTATTTGTGATCTTGGGGGATCAACCCCCCTCACAAAGTTAATAGAGTGGTCAAATGTGGATTGTAAAGATGGGGGTCGGGGATGTCCTTAGTAGACGTGAGGCCCTTCGTTTACCGGGGCCCCAATTATCTGCCTCGCCCTCCCCCCTCACATAAAATTTAAAAAAAGTAATTTTTATTTGGTGTTACGTAAGTAGTGTGCACATATTTACCCATTTTCAGCCTATAAGGTATAAGGAAATGCCATATAAGGTAAATATATGCAATACTTATTAATAATGCTAGAAGCCTTATTTTTAGACATATAAGCGTTGATTTCTTCCCAACCCTTAGTTGCTGTTTCTTCCTCAAAGAACTTGATCTGTAGAGATGTACGAAGATCAACTGTGCAAAGTTTGAATTAAATCGGTCAAAGCGTTCAAAAGTTATAGTGAGGCATAATAATTATCCACCACGGACAGACAAATGAAAATCGGCGAAGTTAAAACGAACTAGCGTCACTCGTTCAATAAATCAGTCCATGTGATTGTTTTTATTTATTTTTACATCTTGAGAATATTTGCTAGATCGCC
Organism: Timema cristinae; assembly: GCA_039000515.1. Taxonomy (NCBI): domain Eukaryota; kingdom Metazoa; phylum Arthropoda; class Insecta; order Phasmatodea; family Timematidae; genus Timema; species Timema cristinae. The sequence goes on from JBCFYV010000012.1 coordinate 1,289,271, forward strand.
TATACAGGGAACATTCCCCCCACAACTTGTTCGGGAGGGGGCTCTGGGCACCCGCAACGTTCGGAGATTGAAAACAGGTTGTGATAAATATGTTTTAAAAACGTTCCCCAGGAGATGCTGTAGACAAGCAACGTTTTCATAAACTCAACCAAGTTTGGTGGCGAAAAGATAATGATGTTTCTTCGAACCAAGGGGCTTGATCGACCCTGGGCGAACAAATATCTAACACCACATTCTCAACAAGAAAACTAAAACGATACATTTTGAATTCAACTATAAAATGACTCGCCGCAACAATACATACTAGAGCGGAAACTGGGGCAAACGGAAAGTATGAATGAAACAAAAGTTTGTAAAGTACATTAATCTGTAAAATGTTAGCGCGGTAGTAAGGACAGAGAAGGAAGGAAGGAACAGGTTGGTTGTGTAACCAGCGCGCACAGCTGCCAGTTCTTCCAATCCTCCCTCACACGGCGCGTTGCCTGGTAACCGGCACCCCCTACCCCCCTTGCCCTGACGCGGGGTCGTTCTCGGGTCCGCGAGTGTCCACCCAGCCCTAGATCCCCCTTCCCCCACCACTCTCTGTAGTCGCCGGCCAGGCATAGGGGGGTATTGATCGGGACAAAAGGACCTTCCCTTTCCTTCCGTATTGTCTTTATCTGTCGCCCCTCGACAAGAAGGAGTCCTTCACTAACCATTGACCTCGCGCGTCGCCCGATCGCTACTTTCAAACTTTTGTTTTCACCGCGCACAGAAACAGAGGGTGGGGGAACTTTTTAATAACTTTACATTACGAGTGAAAGTGTGCGTAGTAAAAAGTGTTGTGATTGGTCGTCGTTTCGCGCCAATACGAACCGGTGGGTGGAGCTATCAAATTATCCGCAGTGTTTGTGAATAACAATCTAACGAGAAGAGAGAAACGGAAGATCGTTCGTTAGTGTTTTCTTTCCTCGTAAACGCCGTGCTTGAGGCAGGCCATGGCTGCTAAGGCTCCCGTCTCCGGTAAGAGGCCCATCTGCCAGTTCTCGGTTCGAGATAAGCTCGAGGCGATACAACGCGTCCACAACGGGGAGTCGAAAGCGTCCGTGGCGCGACACATCGGCGTCCCCGAGTCGACGCTGCGAGGCTGGTGCAAGAGCGAAGATAAACTGAGGAGTGTGGCGCGTTCGTGCGAGACCCCCGAGGAATCGCTCCAGTCGGAACCCGATCTGGGGCCCTCTGACAGCAAACGGGCGAGACTGGAACCTTTGCCTCCGCCCCCTCAACAAAGTCCCGAGTTGGACGAGGCGCTCATGTTCTGGTTGAAACAGCAGCAGCAACAACAGAACCAGGCGGGGGTGCCGGTTGTGGACGCCAAGGAAAAGGACGGCTGGTTCTGGCGGTGGTATAAGCGGTACGGGTTCTCACAGTTCCCGCCCAGAACGGTTCGTCACTGGATCAGACAGTGAGGTCTACACTGGACAGTGTCCTGCACACTCATAACAATAACAATGTGGCGGAGAACAAGGGTCGACTGGAGGAGTCCGATGAAGACGACGAGGAAGATGAGCCCCCTGCGACCGCGGCGGAGGCAGTGACCCACGGAGAGAAGTTCCTGCGGTGGTTAGAGTGCTGCTCCGACCCTAGTGTGACTGCCATGCAGATTCTGCAGTTCCGATACCTGCTCAACAATGTGAGGGCTTGCGCCGACAGACGGGCCAAACAAGGCAAAGCTCGAACTAGGAGAAAGTAGTTAGCACCTTCAACACCATCACGAAATACTTGTTCCTTCGCATACCAAAAAAACCTTTTATAAACCATTTACCATAATTCTACCATGAAACACTTGTGTGATGTTTTTAATATTAGTAAGAAGTTCTGGGAGCTAATGCTAATGAGACAGCTCAGACTGAAGAGACAGAAACTTGGGGAAATATTAAAATACTATGCAATTTGACAAACACACTTACAAATTGTGTAATTTGTGTTAGAAAAATGCAAAAAAAACTTCAGAATTTTTTTATAGCTAGTTATTTTTCTTGAATTTCTTTAAAAATTATGACACGTTAAAGAAACCAATAAAACACTTTTTTTAAATAAATTAAAATAAAAGATATAAAGGATCTTTGTGTTTGAAAATATGAGAGGATAAAACTGTGTTGCTGGTTTAGTGGGGAAATATTATTCTAGAAAAGTAGATATCGTTTGTTGGTTATCCTGTTGGGTTTTTTCCTTCCAGACAATATTTTTAGGGCATTAGTAAAACAAAATATAAAGTAAATGGAGGGTGCACCCCGAAAAAAATATGGCAGCATATATTTTTACCAAGAGATGAAAATAATTGGGGTTTTATTTCTACTGTGATCTATGTAACCTTATAAAATAACTAGAACACCAAAACTACTACAAATTATACCTACCTGACCTAGCATATTATTGAGATTAAACAAATACAAACTTAATTCAAATACACTGCGATGTTGCTAGGCCACAGGCAAGATTCCACTATATCCTCAGCCTTAACGGAAGTTTCGCTGCGCTCCTTGAACCAGGTTGAGTCCATCAACACTGAGGTTCTCTAGTGTCAATGGTCAGTGATAAAAGCACTGCCAACTGTGCAGTTAAACAACTATCTTTTAACATGTTTGTCATAAAGGGATTATTGTAATTGTGTGAGTCTGCATAATCTCTTTGTTGGGTAGGATTATGTGAAGAGGTGATTGAGTCTCTACCTGAACCTAGATTTGTGGATGCAGGGCCGATTGAATCGAGAAGGATGTGAAACTATTTAAAATGACCTTTAAAAAATATATATATGCCCCTTGATTATATATGCCCCTAGCTATACCCGTATTGAAGGACTAGAGCTCTCCCACCGAGATTAGCCATTTAAACCTGGAGGCTTTGGTCTGGTGTATCCTTATCTGTGTACTAGGCTTATAATATACCTTAAAATGTTTGCACTGAAAAACCTTGAGCATTTTTCAAAATTATAAAAATAGACCTCAATACTATTCTCTCAATGTGGTGTGACTAAGAAAATAAAAATGGGCTCAATGAATAGTTCTATTTATGACAATATTGATTGTTCTGTTCTAAGTTCTGTCAACTTACGCAAAAGAAACACATTCATTTGCAATGTTCAAGTCTTGTCTATATATTCCGTAAGCTTCATTTCCTTATAGTCCTTAAGTCTATAAATTCCAATTTTGTTCACTCTCTGGCCTTAATCACTCGATATTGTGTCAACTAATTTTGACCAATCAAATTTGCCAAAATAATATCATTTCAGCAAATTATATTAACATAATCAATTTTTCATAGTTTAACTTTTTGTTTAAATGTTTTATTAAAACATTGATATCCTTATTATTTTAAAGTTTTCTATGAATTGCTAGATAAATGAAAATATATGTTTAGTAAATGGAGAGCATTTTATTTAGATTAGAAAATCTATTCTCATTTGTTGTCTAGCTGTGATTGACTCTTCATATCTGTTCTTTACATACATACCTAATCACACCGTGCCCTTTCAGGGTAAGCGAGAAACGGTGCATATAGCTCCAAAAAAAAAACTCCCTACTTAGGCCATCCTCGTAAACTTTCTCCAAACTTCTCTATCCTTTTATACTCCCTTCACTTAACAACATCCATATATTTGCGTCATCCCTCGATACCTACTCATCCTTGCAATATGCCAAAACCACTGTATTACATTTTTTCACAATTACCTATTGGCTTCTCTTTCAAACCACACTCCTTCAGCACCCATTCATTACCGACTGTCCATATAAACTTTTCCACTTACATTTATTATTTTATAAGATAAGGAACGTACTTGGGTGGAACAGCTAATTAGGTTAATTGGTACAACTTTTTTGGTCAAATTGAAAAATATAAATTAAGAAATAAAAGATGAAGATAATTTATTCAAAGAGAAACTATAATATCAAGAAATTAAGTCAAATAAAACAGGTACAATAACATTTCTAAAAAATCTTCATTGAGATTATTAAGCAATAAAGTTCAAAAATTAATTAGCATAAATTAAGTAAAAATGTAAATTTGTGCAAAACACTATTAAGTAGTAGCAGAATAAAGGATTAACTGATAAGCAATGAAAAGTGTAAATTAGCAAATTGACTAGATTAGATGTATTAATATTATAATTAAAGACTTAACATTTTGAATACTTGAGATAAAGACACTAGGTTAACGAAGATTTTATACTGTTAATTGTTCTTTACATGTGTTAAGTTTCATGAATAATAACCTAGTCAACTATTTTAACCTTTCTATCAATCATCTTTTTTACTGTCATTGGTTAAATATATTAAATATTACAGAACATGTATTCCTTGTCAACATATTTTCAAACTATCTACTAGTACAATTAATCAATCAACGAAGATTCACATTATTGACATTAGAGACATTATTGTTGCAATACTAATTTACCTATTATTTTGTAAGGAACCTTCGTTAACCTAGTGTCTTTATCTAAAGTATTCAAAATGTTAAGTCTTTAGTTATAATATTAATACATCTAATCTAGTCAATTTGCTAATTTACACTTTTCATTGCTTATCAGTTAATCCTTTATTCTGCTACTACTTGATAGTGTTTTGCACAAATTTACATTTTTACTTAATTTATGCTAATTAATTTTTGAACTTTATTGCTTAGTAATCTCAATGATGATTTTTTAGAAATGTTATTTTTCCTGTTTAATTTGACTTAATTTCTTGATATAATAGTTTCTCTTTGAATAAATTATCTTAATGTTTTATTTATTAATTTATATTTTTCAATTTGACCAAAAAAGTTGTACCAATTAATCTAATTAGTTGTTCCATCCAAGTCCCAGATACACAAACTCATTCACTTGTTTTCACAGTTTCCATTTATACTTTGTTGACAATCATTTTGTGATTCATTCTTATCAAAAACTATCACTTTAGTTTTGGAGACATATGAAGATCCATTTTGCCCATCCATATTCAAACGATTTAATACATTCTGCAGGTCCCTTTCATTCTCAGCCATTATTACAGCTTCGTCTGTGTATAACAGTTCTCTTACATTCACATTGTCCACCAACTGCGTCCTCACAAGCAGCCTTCATACATTTATCCATGTCAAACCATTCTTGTCCACAGTTTTTTCACGTACCCTTTCAATTAAAATTCTCCCAAAGACTGCCTGGAATACTAATTACCCTATAACCATAGCCTACAATTACTCAAAATACTTCCTTCATTGCTCTCTTATACTGGTTTTATCCAGTTCTTAATAAATCGAAAGTTGATCAACTTGTATGTAGTGCTAAGAACTAAGGAGTCTTACAGACTATGGACCTCAGTCACTGGATTAAGAGATATTTCATGCATCAAGAAAGCAGTGGCTTACACTACTCAACACTTGTATGCTATGTGTAATAATGGACACCACTGGCCTTTTAATGTGGGGCTGAATTTAATTGATATCGCAATGGAAACTTAATTATGGATACACTCACCAACTCACATTCGTGTTGAGTAATCATATTGAAAACTAATATGTGAAATAAAAATGAACATTTTCATAATATAACTAACCCTTATGGATAGATAAACTTTACCAAATAGACTACGAGGGATGTGCTAAACTTCATATTGTCCAAGTTGAAGTTCAAATTTCCTTCACTTTTGACTTCAAGACATAACTAAAGAGATTTGTACTATATAATTAAATATTACATATTTCATAGAAAAATCTTCTAACACTGCCTTGTGATTAAATTGCCTCTATAGTGTAAGCATAAAGAAATTCAGAGGGATAGTAAGCTTTATCCATCACATTCTCGGTCTTTTCTTTCTTAAATTTGCTAAATAATTGGGATCAGCTGTACATTTTTCCAAACACGTAGAATCAATCTTAACAAAAACTTTAAAATCGAATAAGAAAAAGTTCCACTCACCTAATTATGACACTTTCCAATCCAGCTTGACCTAACCTTTCATGAGTTAATACATTAAAATTTATTATTATAGTTAAAATAAACTATTTAATGTGACATCTAAACATGGACAGGGTGGTATACATCATGCAACAATGGCATATCTGCTTTAGTGCGTAGGATCACGAGTGTAGCGCAGAGTACCACGCTAAAGATATATATGTCATCATCAATATTTACATTTTGAAAGTGTTTTGGGGGATTTGTTGGCATTTTGTTTGTCATTGTTTATTAAAAGTTAAAAATTTACAAATCTTACTGTCCGATTCTACATAGTCCTGTGTGCGTAGCATAGTAAATAAAATATCCAAAAATTTATACCATAACCAGGACTGTGGGGGCCGAGTCTGAGTTGGTAAAAATGTACCGACTCCACCTTCAAAATCAAAAATTATAATATTATAACAATATATTGTAACTATATCATTTTAATTTTATACTATTTTTATTCTTTAGGACCTATGTTTGTAATTTGGATTCACAAATTAATTTAAATATACATTCACAATGTCAAGGAAGCTTTCCTTGAAGTACTCTGTAGTGGATCATTTTACTGCCATAAATTTGTTATTACTAATTAATATACTTAGCCATTTATGAATGAGTTGGACCGAAGAAAAATATAAGTCAGAGTTGAAGGCTGCCCATAACAATGAAAACAAGCCTAAAATGGGACATATAAATAAAGCATAGCCAACTATAACCAAATTAAGATGTGTCAGCATGAATGAATATAATGTTCTTTGCATTTTTCTCTCTTAAGCCCTTTTCTTTAACAAGATGCACTTAATGGGTAATTTAAAATTAAGAATAGTGTTATGAGACAACAAAAACCTTAGATTTGACTTTGCTTCGACTTTTCTTTGCATGTTTCAAATGTCACTTGGACTTCAATTTGTATGAAACACCTCTACCTAGTACATAATTAGAAACAAAATAAATCTAACCCAAATATGGTCCACAACACAAAGAAATGCTAATGTTGAAGCAAAGTTGTGTGTTTCACAGAATATTGTTAAAGTCGGTGATCATCCCATAGGGCTTAAAACCTATGCCTGTGCCTTAGGAGGGTTTTGCCCGTATTTTTAAGTGAAAGGCACAACATTCACTTTAAATTCAACCTTTTAATATTCTGCCCTTAGGATAGCTTGCGAATGAGTGCTAAGACATTAGAATAGTGGTTTCCAACCTAGAAAATATTATCACGCTTAGGTCAGTGTATGTTTCAGGTGGTTCACAATGCTGCTTGAAATTATAGTTTTATATTTACATTTTTTAGTAATTATAGTGATTATAAGAAGATTCAAAATTCAAATAAACATGAAAGCTGGTTAAAATGATGTTTGGATCCAACTCGGACAGCTTCTTGCTGACTTAAGTTTGTTTTAGCATTCTTGTGCTTTGGTAAGGGGTACTGCTAGCATAGCTTCCAAAATACCCTCCAGGCTCTTTGATAATCTAGTGCAATATATTTGTCACATTCGTATGGTAACCAATCAATTTAAAATCTTCAATACAGGCATCTATGGACACCCGGTCATAGTATCACGCTCATTTGGTTTGTCGGTGATGAGATCAGGATTTGAATTCTGGATGAGTGTACAAGGGGAGGGGGATTTTTCTTAAATGGTTTCCCCCTCTCCCTCCATGCAAATAAGTGTAAATTTGTTCTAGATTCAACCTACCCCACTAGTGTGAATTCAATACAAATAGCCTAGATGGGTGGTAATATGCAGTGAAAATAATAATTTAATAACTAGGATTTGAACGCTTGTAGGTTATCAGGTTTGTACTATAGGCCCACTAGGCACGGGCACATTTTGGATAACATTATCTTTATTTTTACTTTAATATTGTTTTTATTAATTACATTTAAAAATTATTGACTAACATTATCGGAATAGTTCAAGTTTAGGTCAGAACGACAATATTTATTTTTAAATAACTGTACTTTGCAATCGCTTTGTAACTGAGGTCAATCCCCCCCTTCTTCATAATGTTAATTTAAGCTACTGTAGGTCATGCACATTGTAAATGCCTGATTATTTTTCGTAGAAATATTTTCTTGAGTACTAACTCCTCCCCCCAACACTTATTTCCACCAAAACTTTCTAAAGCCCTTGACAAAAAAAAAAAAAAAAATTGGGGGAGGGTGCATATTATAATTGTGCCTAGGGGCGCAAACATTTTAAATCTGCCACTGGTGGGAGTAAGGGTCTCAAAGACAAAAATTGGATTCAAACTGTCTAAAAAGTTGGAAACCAATGTCTTATACCTCTTGATAACAATGATTCAAATCCAGTTAACCTAGAGTGAGAGTTGGTTTGGTACAAGAGAATCAGGAATCACTAGAAACACACTCCTAGGCACAAATAACACTGTGCTTGTTTCACTTCACACAATATTTCATTTTGGTTCTTCTCAATGTTCCATAACTTATTACAAATTAAATGCTACAGTGTTCCAGAATGTTATGGTGCTAGAATACCAACATAACAAATTTGAGGAAAGTAAATAGGCAGATGCAGTACTAGTAGCGCTAAGATACATTATGTTTAGCATGGGTATGTCAATATTCAGGTATTTATGTTATTTGGTTACTACAAATAATTAATAAATGAATATAAAAACAATGTAGCATTATGTTATATTTAATCCTCACTAGCCTACGATTATTATTATCATTATTATTGGGAATATTTAATCAAAAAACAAGTTATTATTATGGTTAAAAAAAGTGCGATAGCTAGCAATTGGCCTTGTACTTGAGTGTGACTTTTGTCTTCGAAGAAAAGTATTAATATTAATATTTTTATTGAAAGTATTATTATTATCACCGTGTCTTACTACCGGTTTGGGTTATACGCACTTACGCTTATGTGTAATGGTAGGGTGATTGTGAGATGAAATGAAGGACCTACAGTTTAACGTGGGATCCGAACCACGGTGGAGGCCTGGCATTCCACACATTCACAAGTTGTGGTTAATACACATCTTGTCAGAGGTTAAGGAAGGGTTTGGCAATAAGATAAATCTGTGTCGGGAACTAGGATTAAACCCCGGACCCCAAGCACAGAAGTCTTACACCTAGACCACCCTTTATTTAAAGTAGAAACCAGTTCAACCATATAACCATTTTTGGGACTTATCAACTGACTAGATAATATATAGTGAACCTTCTATTCTGGGAGTAATATGGGCTACTATGGGAAATGAATTGAGTATTGTGAAACAGTTTATTACTCCCAGCACAAACAGGAGTAAAATTCCATGAAGTGCTGGCTTGTGATAGTGGTGTTTATCTCTGATTACATCAACGTGGCTTTAATAACAGATACATGCTGGCTTGTGATAGTGGTGTTTATCTCTGATTATATCAACGTGGCTTTAATAACAGATAATGCTGGCTTGTGATAGTGATGTTTATCTCTGATTATATAAATGTGGCTTTAATAACAGATACATGCTGGCTTGTGATAGAGATGTTTATCTCCTGATTACATCAAACGTGGCTTAATAAATAACAGATACATCGTGGCTTGTGATAGTGGTGTTTATCTCTGATTACATCAACGTGGCTTTAATAACGATACATGATGGCTTGTGATAGTGATGTTTATCTCTGATTATATCAACGTGGCTGTAATAACTGCACTGTATTAGTACTGGGACCGGGTTCTAGGAATAACAACTAAATAATCAATTTACAAACATGAACATGTATTTTGGTCTTAGCCGACTCATCGAACTCACTTCTAACACCAGCCTCACAATGCCATATTGCCAACTCAAACACATATAATATGAAATAATAAGAATCCATAATAGTAAATAGGATAATACAATTGCACCACATTAAAGATTCAGTCTCTCTGGAAGGCTTATTCTCCTTTATGAATGGCGCAGGACATGGCCAGGTGGTGTCTCCAGAATTCCCACAGCAGTAGGTTGGATCAAAGATGATACAGGCCTTTGCTTAGCTAATGTTGGAGATTGAATTTTTATTGGAAGTGGATTGTTCTGTGTTTCGAGGTTTCTTCTTTTTTGAGCTAATGAGTGTCTAGGAATTTCTAAAGGCAGAACCAAGAGTCATTATGTGGTGGCAAGAGCTTCAGTGGGTTGCGGTTCTTTGTTTGGCACATTACACCTTAGTTTCCTCAAAAGATCTGCAAGGAAAATTCATTCTTTTGTTTCATTACAGTAAATTAGGTACGTCACTTTACTGCATCTTTTAAGGACGACAACGATTGCCCATCTAAACTCATATCTGGCATCTTTAGTTTGACGGTTTCTTGTGGGAAGGACTCTTTCTGTTGTTATTCTTGATGGATAGTTTGGTCGTAGCTTACTGAAGCTAGCTTTTAGCATGTGAAATCTTGTTTTGGGAGTGAACCACAGTAATAGTTCAACTGGACTCTTATCAATCACCATATTTGGGGTACTTCTACAGTGAAACAAGTTTATTAACAAAAGTTCAAGTATAAGATCGAGGGCTTGGTATAACATCCTCCTCAATTTCCCTGTTACAATTTAAAACTTTTTACTGCACAACCATTTGATGAAGAATGATACAAGGGTGAGTTTATTACCTAGATTTCTTTATTAAGGCAAAACTCAACAAATTCTTCTGCATTAAAAGGCAAACCATTATCAAACAATCACATTGGTCAAGCCTAATGCAGCAACGCACTCTTAAGTTTGGATACCGTTTCTTGCACAGTAGCTCTTTTAACAATCCAAATTGAATAGCAATCAACAAGCATCAAGGTCATGTGATTTTGATACTTCACATAATATATATAACGTTGATGGAATATTTTAATTTATAACTGTATGCCGACATTATCAGCGCCCATTTGTAATTAAAGGAAAAAGTTAGCTAGATAGAACAAGATAGCAAATATAAGAATATCACGAAACTTTATTTAGGTATTAACAGATATAGGAAGAGTTATCAGCCTCGGCACAGACAAGGAAACAACAGATACACAACCGTAAGGGAGATTTGCCGCGCCCCTCGAGTCAGGTACAACCTAAAATATTCAGTGATAAAGACAAGCTGAAAGCTAAGAGCTGCCCTCTCCGAGTCCAATAGTTCAGCATGTAGAAGTAATCCCTTACCCTGCCTCTCCACCCTTTCATTTCATCGATCAAAACTTTTCAAATATTTTTTGGAAATGTACTTTTAAATTAATTGTTAAATATTATGTGACCAGCTTCTGCGGTCACCATTCTTTAGGATTCACTTCTTCGTTAGACTGGACTGCACATAACTGGGATATCAGTGTTCGAATCCTGATTGGGTGTAATAAGAGTGTTTTGTCTTAGAATGTTTATAATTCTCTTTCTATGCAAATATGGGCACATTTCCCAAGAAATTACCTTCCTCATCCCTAATTTACATAATATATCAGTAGTTAGAATTAAATACTTATGTTGTAAATGTTGCATTTATTTTTTTACATTTTGTTGTCAAATTAATATAAACAAAATATACAAGTGATATGCTACTTTATTAACTAAAGAATATATTTAAATGCATAGAAAATACAATGAAAAGAGTTTCCTAAGTATATCATTGTTTGGTATCGGTAATACCTTCTTATTTTAAACAATGGAATTATTATATTCAGTATTTTATGCTGACATGTAATGAGAGTTAACAAATATTTTTTAAATAAGTTTATACTAAAATCAATCTAAAAATGAAGCTTAGTTCCTATAACGAGCTTTTAGGATTATACAACAAAAATATTATATTGTTTTGTCCAACTACACTCTTCCAACACCTTCTCCTGTTTGTATGGAAAATGAAATATCTCTTAATATTAATAGAGGGGAAGAGAGATAATTTTTTTACAAGGAAAACTCTTTCAGTATTATATTATTATACTATAAGAGAACAATATTTTCATACAATTAATAATAGCAGATTTTCTTAAAAAATAAATATTTATATCACAATAAAATAATAATAATATTTAACACCGCGTCTTACTACCCGTTCGGGTTATACGCTTTAAGTACTAATTACGCTAATGGATTAGGAATTGGGAAGGTTGAATTAGAAGAAGTGAACCCGCATATGCGTGGAAGGAGAGTGGAAAACCATTTAGGAAAAACAACCCCCAGTTCACCCGACCAAGATTCAAACCTTGATCTCCCCGTCCTCAGCAGTCGAGCTCAACACGACAAGCGTGTTGGCCAACTACGCCACCGAGGCGGGTCACAATAAAATAGAGTTTAGTAAAGTGAGTGAAATTGTTGACAGTAAAAAGTATGTGAAAAAAATAACCTTAACTATTCCCAAATATTATTTTAATCACAGGTATAGTTATGTGTTTTGTATTAAAATTATCTACTAAACTGTAAAGACCAATTTCAGTTTATCTAGTTTGGACAGGCTTGAAACTAAAATTATGATCACTATCATCAAAAAATCAATACAATAGTAATATAGAAAAAAGATTTAAATGAAATTTGATCAAGATATGTGTCGAACAAATTTGGACATTGGCATATTTCAAAATATTTTGGTCACTTTGATTTCATAATTTACTATATCAAGCTTTGACATATTTAGCTATAGCGTTCTTGCTTTAATGGTGAACATCCAACTGTCATAATTTAAAAAGTTCCTTCATGTACAATCCTGAGCTAACCATGAATATCACAAACAAGTTATGGCAATTAATAAATAAAAAATCTTAGAAAGAAAGAAATATTACCTAGTCTACAAACTGAGTGCACAAACGAACGCAATCATAGGACAGCCATCGCACTCCATTGACAACACAAACTTTACCCAAGCACGGTCATAAAAACATATTTGAAAAACGAGCATCGCATTTCACCAAAGAGCACAAATTAAATAATAGCCTTGGTTACACAAACCTATTAAATATGAAGTATCATGATTTTACAAAGAGAATCATGGTCACCATGCTATGTCGCCTGAATCGGTTTATTTTAATTGTTTTGTCGCTCCTAGATATGTGATAATAGTTATGTATTTGCAAATCTAATGTCTCCACTATAAGATAGTCTTTAGTTTGTGTATTCACTTACTTTTAGTACTTTGAACTTTTTTCCTATGCCTTTACAAAGTTAATGTTCCACAATATCATGTTTTTTAGTTAAGGAAATTTTAGGAGCCCCTCCCATTTATTTCCCAGCAGAAAAATTTAGAATTCCAAACTTTCCAACTTTTATGGTTATGTGGGGTGCTCCTTTTTATCAACTTGGCGAATTTAAATTTCCTTTCATGCATAAAAGTAGATTTTCTTTTGGAAAGATGGCAATTTACTCTCATTTCCAACCCCCCCCCCCCCCTCCTCCTTAGCTCCCACAGTTCTAATTTGAAATTTTAGGACTTATTTGGTTATCTTATATGATATTTTATGTGCCTACCAAATTTAAACCTAACCATTTGTTCAGACATCGTTCAGCTATCCGGGAAGGTCTATTGAATTACACGGCAATATTTCAAGTTTATACTTCTTGGAGAATTGTATTTGTATAGCTTTGGAAACATTTTGAAGGGACCATCTCTCCCTATTTTCAGCTTCTTCATTATGAAATAATTTAAGAATTCGGACCTTGATACTGTTTGAGTTGGTCCTTATACCCGCCTGACTAATGTCAATTGTCTAACACTTTGAGGAGTAGTTTAGTTTTTTAGTTTTATAAATTTGAGACCCACTGTATCACCAGCCTCCTTAGATATAACTAATGTAGTGTATTTGAGTGGACCTTATATATGCTTGATGAATTACAGTTTAATACCACACAGAAAAGTAGTTTATCCACTGGTTTTTGAACATTTTAGCCTCCCCCTCCCCATGGGATTTAACTTTTATTAACAGACAGAACCCATTTCAATGGCAGGATTCGCAAACGCACAGCCCGTTTGTCTGCAATATCTTTATGTTCCTATCTGATCTGCATTAATGTGCTCACACAAAATACAATAGTTTAGATTTAGTGTTTACTACATAATTGTGAATAACAGAAACCCTTAGAAATATTTAAAATCATGTATGTTTTTGTTTTAACTCTAAATTCTTGAGTGTCGGCATTTTAATTTACACCGGGAAAATACCGATTTTTGAATTACTTCAAATATACATTAATGATTTTAAAGCCATAGCATCAAATAGCTATTATAGACCTGCACTGGTGAGCACGCAGTATGGTATCTAGCCTTCCTTTATCAAATAAAGTCATGTTTTGATAGGGTCATACACACATTAAAGGAAATTTAGAACTAAAATCTAAACTTTTTTACTAATCAGAACTCCTGTCTTCATTTTGATGAAAACAATATTAAAAAAACTATTTCTTAAATAAATCGATATTTCTAAACGTCTTCAATTCTTCTCAGTGCTCCTTAACAATTATAATTAATGCAGCTGATAGCCAGCCAGAATGAAAAAAAAGAAAAGATAGAACCATTGTGTTTCAAGTTTTCTTTGTAATGTGTAGTCAGAGTAAACTTATTTGTGGGGCAGGATTAGGGTACTTAGGGACTAGGAGTGAGGTTAGAGACGGGGGAGGATGCTACCTGAAGCTTGCTCAGTGATAGCAGACGAGTTAACTTGAGCAGTTAAACTCAGTCTTTAGGGTATAAACTGTTAAACATATTTTTGGTCCATAATATAGCCTTCAAGTACAGAGAGTACCTGAGATAGTAGAGAAACCAAGGCTGAGGTGGTATAAGCATGTAATAAAAATAATACTTTGTTTTCAATTGTATCTGCAGTACATATTTTTAATCATTAAATATGGCCCAGATAAGCACTATGTGCTTGTCGGCTGGTGCCTCACCATAAATGTCATACATACATGTAAGAGTGTAAATATTTAATAAATACATTTCATTCCTTTAAGTCTATTCTTACAACTAACATAATTCTAATAGTTAATTTAGTTCCTTAAATCTATTATATTTTCATATTTTATTTAATATTCAAAAACCAGTTGAGTCCATTTCATAGCTTATTTGTCATAATAGTCACTCTAGTATTATTATTTCATTAAGTATGTGAGCCAATTAGCCATTTTTTATTTATTTTTTACGTTTGATATTTTACCTATTCCCAAAAAGGTATCTGGTATCATGTTAAAAAGTGTTGCTATTATTATTTGCATGTGTTGTTTTTCGTATTTATTTATATATAAAGGTATTTTGTACTGTCGTTTCCTGGTGTAGTGACTGTGAGCCTGTCTTACTTTATATGTTTATGAATAGTAGTACTGAATTATTATTTTATAGTTATACATGTTTTGTACTGTCGACGGTTTCCACTCCTTATTCATGACTTTGGTTCTATTGTTGTTTTCACTCATTACTTAAAGAACTTTAGTTTGAATATTTCTTAATCGATTTAAATATAAATTCTGATTTTATCTATTCCCTGGCTTTTATTTATATCTAAGTTATCAATAGTGTATTTTATTTTGAATTTGGTGATTGTTTTGATTATTCGTTTTGTCTAGTTGTATTACTTGGTTTTTGAATATTTTATAAAAATTATTTGCAATATTTTTAATTTTCTCAATTTTGCCTAAATTTGTATTTATTACTTCATCAATTGTCATTTTACTTTTTCTACCCAGAATTTAATTTAGTTTATATCATGTTTTCTTAATATTACTACTCACTTTGTTTAGTTAAGTTTGATAATATAATTGTTTTTCCCAAACATTAATTTATTGACAAAGATTCTTTTTCTTTGGTACTATATTTTATAGGCATTAGCAGATGGGCAAACTTTTCCACTTACTAAATAATTTATCTCTGTGGTGCATTTCTACAACAAAATCTGGTGTTATCCATTTCTTTTTATGCGTTTTCCAACAGGATTATATTAATATTTGAAGCTATCATAAATGCCATTTAATATCTCAGCAATGTTTGCATATAATGATTCAACATATTTTCTTGAATTTAGTAATGCATCCCAATCAACGTTCTCAAGTTAATTTTGACTAAATTCTTAACAAGTTTAGCCAATAAAATAGAGCTACTATTAGTTTTACACATAATTATTTTGGTTGGATTAAATTTATAATTCTACTATATAACATAATGATCAGTAATTTTAATATTTATTATAATGCTTGTTATTTTTCTCGTTGTTCGAACATATATGTGATCCAGGCACGATTTAACCACCTTACTTTCCAATATTTCTTCCCTTGTAACTTTATTAATTGTACATTCTAATCCATGAGAAGCAAGCATATTGATTTAACTTTCTCTTGTGATGTCATTTGCATCTAATATGTTCATATTTATATCGCCTACCAAAACTATTTGTTCATTTAATTATATCACTAATATTCTGAATAGAAGTGTACTTATCCCACTTTGCTGAACTATAGATACCTAGTATATTAATATTAATATTGGAGCTTTCACTCAACTTATTTCAATTTATTTATATTTGCAGAACATTTTTTATTTTCTAATGTTGTCTCAAGGCTATTTCTATAGTACATAATTAACCCCCCCACCCCCCTCCATAGCTATTGAGCCTTTTGTCCCAGCATTTATAATAACCATCAATATTATATTGATATAATAATAATAATGGCCTTTTTATCTTTCAGAAATGTAATGTAATGTTATGAGGATGGGAAAGAAAATGTTGGAAATGAAGTATGTAGGAAAAAGATCGAAGTGGAGACCAAGAAAGAGATAAGAAGATCAGATAACAGGAAGTGTGCAAGTAAGAGAAGAGATTAAAGCAGAAAGAATGGAGGAAGGACAGAGGAGAGGAAGAAGAAAATAGCCTTCAAGTCTTAGGTCTCCTACAATTGTTTTTACAGATCAGAATAATGCTTATGAAAATAACAAAATTTACAAGGTTCTAGGTCCCACACATTAAAGTAAATAAATGACCCAAGCAGTATATTGTTTAAAATATTTGGTAATAAAAGTACAACAGACTTTCCGACTGTCAACAGCACTAAATATTCATATTACAGAAAGTTGCTGTGCACTTGTGCAAAACTGTATACTGAGGCAGCAAATTCTAGAACTACACAAATTAACTAACCCTAATTGTATCAAATTAGCAAATAAACTCAAAATACAACAATTTGTGTAAATAAGATTAGGTTTTACTTGCTCATAAAAAATTATTATATTTAGACCCCACATGTGACAACTATTCAATGTGAGCTAAAGAGCCATCCAGACAACATCAGCTTATGGCTACAGTTCTGTATTAGATGTGACAACTTGCCTGCAATCAACCTCTCTACAGTGAAATATCTTCTTAAGAACTGTTCCCAGTCTAGAGAAAAGTCAGCCAGACACATCACAAATGCAGTGACTATATCACTACTTATAGATATGGTTATAATAAAGATGTATCTTATGAATGTTTCACAAATGAGTCAGTTACCAATATTGTTACTTGTTTCACGTGTCCACATACCATGACAGCTCATAAATATAAATATAATCTACACCAGACATGACAAACTTGCTGGTTTGGACCTTATGATAAACCAACATACAATGCAGCCTTATTCTTTTAATGTTATAGAAATATATTTGTAATATTTGGGGAAATCTGGCATATAAGGTCGGTATAACAAATTTTCACTCAGATTTCTTTGACTGGGATAAAGTTTAAAAAGTTGTTGATCCATATACCACATTAATGTGCAAGGTTTGGCAGCAATCACACATGTTAACAGTTATTTTCTCCCAGAATAAATTACCCAATAAGTCACAATTTAACAATCATAAAGTGTCTTCAGTACAAAATCTAAAAACATTTTTAAAGGTCTGAAAGATTAAATCCAAGGAAAGGGCAGTACACTTCATAACATTGACTCACTATGGCCCGCATTGGACGGCAAATGGTTGTAGGGAAAGAATATTTTCCATTGCGGTGTGCACCATAGGTCTCCCAGCTCCCTTACACCGGCTTCTGGACTTGGTTGTATTCAGGTATGTCTACTATCCTTCAACCATACCTGTTGGTCATTCTTATCACAAACATAATGGTTGGTATTTATCAGAAAATGAATGAAGAAAAATTAATTTTATTATTGAGTAAAAGCACATTTTATATGACATAGGTGACTCAAATTATTTAAATAAGTTTGTGAAAGATAATATTTGGAAGACTATTGCAAATGGAGTGTACCAATTTAATGAGTAAATGTTTATTTTGTTTAACTACACATACATACATTGCTGGAATGTCAGCTCACTGATGCTACTGCCGTCAAGTGATAGTTATAATGTTGATTGTTGGACACAATCATTTATACCACTTAAGGGCATTACTACCACTGGCAACTCTAGAGCTTCGCATGGATACGTGACTTGAGCTTTATTATGGTCGTGTACGTCAAGCAGCCTTGTTGTGTCGGCACAGAAGCACAGACGTAAGCTGATACTCTGTGGGTCAACTGTTTGAACTTAGTGTTTGATAATTTCGTTGGCTGGTCAGTGACGAAGCATCAGAGTAGCAAGGGCTGGGAAGTGTTGATTAGCTTGCCAAAAGAGCAATACATTCAGTAGAGTCCTCTTGATTACATTTCTGGCTGGATATCCGTCATTTACGTCGGTAGTTGGTCTATCATTATGAAAAGGTCAAGATTTTATGATTACAATCTTTGTTCTGGATTGTTCTGCGAAGATTTTAGTTTGTTCCGTTTTGATAAACCCACAAATGGTATGCCTATTATATTGGGGGGGTGAGGGACTTCACGGCCTATCATATACACTTTGGAAAATTGACATTTTCATGGTTGCGATAAGAGTTTGTTCCGAATTGTTCCGCAGAAAGTTTTGTTTGCTGTGTAATTGTTCTTGCACAAATAGGACATGAATTTGATACTTTCTTTACTTCATGGAAACATCTCCCCCTCCCACTTTTAAAAATTCATGGTGTTTTGATTGCAATTGTTTGTTCCTCGCTTGTTCCGGATTGTTAGACACAATTTTTGTTTGTTCGGTTTTGAAAAACCCACAAATAGTATGTTTACATTGGGGAAAGAGGGGCCAACTTCATGGTAGCCCATTCTGATTTGAATAATATCGAGGCACTTATGTTAAATTAGTATATTTGATAATCCATAAATACTCATACCTATTGTTTTTAATCAAATAGTTGTAGGAATGATAAGATGATGTTGAGAATTAACTATGTATCCTATTTGTCATGTTTGTAAAATCCACATAACCAATTAGACGCTGAAATTAAACGGCGAAAAGTTGCGATGGGATGGGAATTTTTTTCAAGTAAATTTTTGTAAATCAATATTATATTTACCAGAATGCAAGAGTTTAGTTATTAAAATAATTTATTGCATAGCTATTTTTATTTTCCATTTGTAAAGGCACGTATTTGATTTAGTCATGTGCATTCATTTAGATTTTTTGTTTAAATTCTTAGTTTGGTTTTTTTGGAAAATTTGTAGCTATTTTTTTGAATTTCAGGCTATTCTATAGATATTTTTAATCCCTTTTTTGGAAATTTATTCTAGGTCCTGTTAAGTAAACTTTGATTTGAAAAAATAATTTTTACTTTCGAGGAGTTTCTTAGTCTTCTTCCTATGTGTCAAGAGTTGGAATAATTGACATTTCCTTCCAATCATGTTTCTTTGCAGTCAAAGGTACTATTTACATAATAACAGTAATAGTAGCAAACAAAAGGAGGGTGCGATGTATATATTTTAGGATAACCTAGTTATGAGCTCTCTTGTGGGGGTGGGGGAAGGAGGAGGTAAGATTTTGGGTATCTTTCGGTAATTTCACAACTGCCCAAGTACATGAAACCAATATTTTGGGGCTTAGGAGAATGTGAGACCTAACAAAATACTTTTCTTTACTATGAGTTTTATGGCATGCAATAAGTTGTAGACCAAGATCTCCCTAGTTTTTTTTATTTCTGACTTTCTTCGCCATTTTATTGCTTTTTTGTGATAGTGAGTGAATCAAAGACAATATTTTCATACCTTGACACAGAGGGTGGGACATTCTTTACTTGACACCCTGTGTTACTATACAGGTCGCACACACAAAAGGCCATCATCACTAGTGACAATAGTTTATTTAGCGTTTGTAGAAGGTCTAAGAAATAAAAAACTAAAATATAATGCACAGTAATCTGGAATAAACTAATAAAGTTATAAAATCAAAAATACAAATTTCGTTATATTTTATCTAGTTGAGGTGAGGAAACGAAGCTTAGCATAGTGATAAGAATATTTTAATTTTAAAACTATCAACATGAAATAAATACATTTTTTAAAAGGAATTCAGAACAAAATAAAGATAAACATGTTAATGAACTCAAACAAAATAAAAACAATCTTTAAACAAAAAATGTTCATGTTTTGAAAGAATGTGAGAGAGCTACTATTAGAAAAAATTATCGAGGCCTTACAAAAGGAATAAATGGAAATCTCCGCAAAAAGATATCTAAAACTAACCAAGAACGTATTATTGTTTGCAAAGATAAAATACGACTTTTAAAAGTTGTATGTGTTCATGTGGAGAATATGGTTGCCATAAAGGAGTCAATCCACGCTCCTAGTGTAAATAAATCTTGTGTTGTCCTGCCAAAACGAAATATGAGTTTTTTTAGGAACCTTCCGGAACAAACGAAGAACAAATTACTGCAATCATAAAAATATGGATTTTTAAAAGATGGGGGAAAGGGGTCAACTTCATGGACGTGCAATGTAAACATACAATTTATGGGCGTATAAAGACATATCAAACTTTTTTTTCCAGAACAAACGAAGAACAAATTATTGCAATCATAAAATTTATTTTTAAAATGTTTTTAGGGGGAGAAGATGGTGAGGCAGCTTCATGGAGATCCAAAGTAAACATATCATTTGTGAGAGTATCAAAACGGAAAAAGTGATTATTTTTTTTGCGGAACTAACGAAGGAAACAGTATTGTAATCATAAAAGAATTGTTTTTAAATGGGAGAAGGGTGAAATCACGGATGTCAAATGTTAAAGTATAGTTAATTTTGGGGACGTATCAAAACATGCTTTTTTAACAATTTGAAACAAATGATCGCAACCATAAACATTTCAATTCTCAAAAGTGAGGAGATATTGTAAAGTTGGCACTACCAATGTAAACATACATACCATTTGTGAGATTATCAAAACGGAACAAACGAAATTTTTGTTTGCCAATCCGAAACAAGCGAATGCAATAGTAAATACATGTATTTTTCAAAGTGGAGGGGCTACCGTAAAGTTGGCCCCTCACGAGTAAGCAAAGTGTCACAAGTTCATGTCTCATTTGTGCAAGAACAAATAAGGAACAAACAGCCTTTTTGTGGTATAAACCGGAACAAACGATTGGAAACCATAAAAATGCAATTTTTTCAAAGTGTGTGTGTGTGTGTGGGGAGGCCGGTTACCGGGAAGTTAGCCCCACTAATGTAGACATATAATTTGTGGGCCTATCAAAACAGAACGAAAATTTTCGTGGAACAAGTGAAAAACAAACGAATGCAATAAAAAAACTTGATTTTTTTAATTGGGGGGGGGGGGGGGGGGAACTTTGTGGACATATTTTTTTCATAGTTTGTACCTACCCATGGTAAAAATTGTGGGATTATTTGCATTTGCTTAAGAAAATATTAAATATCCATCATGTTTCTGTTATATTATTTTTAACGGAGTATCTATTTATCAATATTAGGTATGTCATCGTCACTTTCTATACAACTCAAAATTCTTCATTTTCTATTGAATTAATCTCACAACTATCATCTTCTTCAGAACTTTGGAATTCTGAATAGGTACATTCAACATCAGAATACTTAATAATGTTATCATTTGAGTAAGGAGGGAGTTCTACCACACCGGACGTGTACTTCGTATCACGCATGTCTTCTCTGTAATAGAAAATATATTAAGGCCTAAATTATAATTTCAAAGTGTATATTATTTATTCTAATAAAGAACAGGCAAATAATGATTTTTCAATAAGATAAAGATAGTAATTATTATAAATATATAATTGTAATTTTATATATATAGAGAGAGAGAGAAATTGAACAAAACTGATGATTAGTGTTCATTTGTGCAAATCATTTGACATATAATAATATATTATTTCAAAATAAGTAAATATTATATAATTTAAACTTCGATAAGGACTTAAATTGGTTGGTGAATCAGGCCAAAAATATGTATTCAAAAAATTACTAGGAACTTGCGGCAATAAACTAGAGTTTACAAAAAAAAAGGTGGATTTATTAATAATTTACCTAGACAAATAAAAAATATATATAATTTTTACATATTTTTAGGTGGCTTTCCAGATGTGTTCTCTTTCAATAGTTTTCCCATCCACTCTCCAAGTAAATAGGGTGCATTTACTATACAATTGTGTTTCCTTCTCCTTGCACCCTA
This sequence comes from Timema cristinae, assembly GCA_039000515.1. NCBI lineage: Eukaryota > Metazoa > Arthropoda > Insecta > Phasmatodea > Timematidae > Timema > Timema cristinae. Next base: position 1,311,665 of record JBCFYV010000012.1, read on the forward strand.
GAATAACTCAAACCTCAAAACCTAATCACTAAATAGTTCAAAGTACCTAAAAACATTGGAGAGTGATTATATATAAGTTACCTCTTATTTTTATACGAATGCTTTAGTTATTTTGATTAAATTAATTCAAATAAAAATCGTTCTCTCTCACACACACATGATTTTTTTATGAGTCATATGTAATAAAAGACATTCCTTTGTGAATGAAATAATTATTTTATTACATTATTTATTTGCAAAAAAAATAATAAAAAAATTGTAGAAAGACTGTTGTTACAATAGTAAATAGCGGTTTTTCATTTAAAGTAAATTCAAAGTGCTCACACTCTTGCAAATGCAAACATCAATTACTACTATAATATCATACTTGGGCCTAAAATTACTCTCTAAGCGAGTTAAAAATGAATAAATAATTAACACTATAACTTCCTATATTGTTTAGGTGCCCAACAGAATATCTTACTAATTGGCACATCATAGACTACTTCTATAGGAACTACAACTTTTAACTTGACCTGATTATACCCTTATAAGTGGGATTAACAGAAATTCTAAATATTTAAATAGAACAGTTTCCAAAATTTAAGCCATATAAATTGCTGGAAAAATTGCCAGCTTAAACATTGATTATGGCATTCACACAATTTTTAAGGCTATAAAAAATCTATTTCTTATCAAGCATATTTTCAAGAGGCCACTCATTTAATAGTTTTACAGCTGTAGGAGAGAACGTAAGAACATACAGGCTATAAAAGTGATATAATTATAGTATCATAGGCCGACACGTTAGCTCAGTCGCTAGTGGGATGGTCTACAGTGCAAAGGGTTTTGGGTTCTATTTCTGGTAGGGGCGTGGTATTTATTATTTGATCAATTCTCGGCCTTCTTCTGGATGTTGTATATGTCTTAGAATTCAATAATTCTATTTAACTGTGGAAACTTGCCGTGTTCGTAAAATTATCAAATATTTGAACAATATAATCAATTTAATTGTAACCACTTGACTTTTGGGTTTGCTACTTAAGGTAAAGTGCATAATATATATACACACATATAAATGCTATAATAGTCACCATTTATGCACACATTATATTTACCTATAGCCTAGGCTTAACTAATTTGAAGAAAATCGCCAATATGATTTAAAATGTAGATAATCACAAAATTGTAATGCTATAAAAATGTAATTAATCAATAAAATTTATCATGCAGATAATCTCATATGAACCAAGATCTAAGTCTGACTGACAGTATAAATATTCTACCTCTAATTAAAATATAAATACATATAAAAACATAGATAATTTAATTGAAGATAATAATTGCAGTTTTTACTAAATTGAAGATCGTGAAATTATTTTTTCCATAAGCATATTAATGTATTCAGAGTAATAAGTTTTGCCAATTTAAGTTATATAAAATAATGCCCTTTTCTGCATTAATAATGACTAAACTAGTTAAAATATCTAAGAAATTAAAACACTATAAACTGCCTAAATTGCTATTTTTTTTCATGAAAAATATTCTTAATACAATGGCTGTAAAGTGTTAAGTATTTATTTCATTATTTCTATATGCCATGTGACGAAACCTTGAGTGATCGCTTACACCCATTTATTGTTTACTAGATTGTATATTCTGTGTTACTGTTCTGGAAACCCCTAACATATAAAACAAACATAAAGCCTATATGTTCATTCTCAGTTTCAAAGCTTGACGTTTTCCAGGTTGTGATGGAAGGAACAATTGTTTATTATTTTAATAATTATATATAGTTTCCTTACAGTTCACAGAGATCACAAATAAAACACAAATCTATAAATTATTACAACATGTTTCAATAAGACCCGCAATGATATAAGATCAATATCACTAAAATATGAGGCTAACTATTTCAAGAAACAGCCTGTGAATGATCGTTCAAACAGAAATCTCGAATGAATCTCGCAAGGACTGCAGATTACTTGTGTGTCTGTGATAATACAGCTGGAGTAACTCCTGTGGAGGGGGCTACAACCCGTTCTTGTCGAACTAAGCTACACTTCCCTACAAAGTTTTGATCCCGAGAGCCAACTTGGAATTTCAGTGCATATTTTTATGTCATACGCAAATCAAGTTATTCAGTAAAACTTTGCATATTTGAATCTGATTTTTTTTTAATCTTAAGTATACACATCTATAAATCACATGAATACTAATATTTATAGATGAATTAGTATTAATAAACAATTGTTGAATTGTGTTGAGATTTTAAGGGAACTTTAAATATATTTATATAGAGTATGCTTATACCTACGGTAAAATCCCAGCTTTATCGAATAAGTATAGTATTAAAGATACTAAATTTCAATTTTCAAAATTTTATTTTAAAAAGTGTAGCCTAAAACTAGCTTTGGAAAACGTAAAAATTGAAGTTTCTTACCCTCATAGCTCTTGAATAAAAATAGATAAAAATACATTCTTGGTGTGTAACATTTCATAGAAGAAAACGCTTTTGAATGGTGAAAAAAAAAAAAATCTGTACATATGGCTTTAATAGGTATTTACAAGCTTAAAGTTTTCAAATAGAGCAAATATATTATTAAAAACTAATTTGAAAACTAATAAGAGTGCATTGTTTACCTCTCTTATCACGTACAAAAAGAAATGATTGCTTTTACATGATTAAATAAGTTATACCTGATGAAGGATAGGGAAGGAAAATGCATCACAGAAATATATAAGTTTAACAAATAAATTTATTAAAAAGTAAACAATAAGATATATAACTACAGATGAGTGACAAGATTTAAATTAAATTGTTTAATGATAACTGTATTCCGTTATCGAGGTAGAAAAGATAAAGTTGGACGAATAGGTATTATTACTTTGTCCACAAGGAACCAACAGTAGTTAGATCAAACATTTAGTTTAGTTAATTAACTCTAGAAATAGGGATTAGTTGGAATCATCTGCCACAACTCGGCAACAGTAAAAAAGGGGAATTATGTTTTAGGCAATATAAAAAAAGGACAATCTAGCAAGACTAATACCTGAGAGGTTTAATCATAGATAATAGTGAAACATAGCATTAAATCCTATATTTTTAGACTTACCAAAAAGGATATAATTTAAGCTAACTAGCTTGTATTAACCATCATGGAGAACTACAAAAAAAACCTAAGAAAAATATCCTATAAGAGGAACTTCCATTTTACAAATAATAGATGGCTAACAATCAGGAACTACACAGTATTTTACTATGGCCGGTCGTTTCCTAATGAGTACTGCCAGAACAATCAATAGTAAATGTATAGATACATCCATTACTAGGGCATACAATAGCTAGTACAAACCTTATTTGAACCTGAAGGAGGCCAAAAGAAAGCATTATCCTCTATCTAGTAGTGCTCCCTCAGGTTGTTCACCGTAAATAGCTACAAAACAAGGGTGCAATCATGACTGCAGCCAGTCACTGACCTAACTAGGTCCAACAACAAAATGTTGGATCTGGTTCTTGCCATAAAGAGATTCAAAACGAGATCATACCGTTCAGGGTGTCATAAAAATATAACAATGTCTTAAAGACTTAGAAAAGGAGATCAAATTCACAGACTCAGTATACATATATAGAGTATAGCATCCTCATATTTAAACTATGTCTGATGAACATAGAAAATAATGTTAGACATCGTGACTAAAGAAACCATGCCTGATGGACATAGAAAATGACTCAGACACTCTAACACAATACACTGTCTGGTGGACATAGAAGGTAAAGCAAGACATTCTAATATATGAAACTATGTCTGAGAGACATAGATAGCAACGTCAGACATTCTGACATACATGATACTCAATATTTCTCAGAAGAGGCTTCCTCTGTTACACAGCAGTGAGACAGACGCGGGGAGGGGGGGGGGGGGTTGCGAAATAAGTACACTTTCTCACTGTCCTGTCAGCAGGAGTGGCAAGCTGAGACCATAATCTTTCTTTCCTTTGACGTGTGCCCTTCGATCAAGACATAAAAATGCTCACGATACCAAAATGGTCCGCTGGGGCAATGTTCCTCGAAGCATTAATTCAGAGTAAGTCACCCCCTGCCACATCTTATTGGAATAGATTAGTACTTATTATCTTGTTTTAATTGTATTTTTGGAATTTTGATTGTAGATGTCATATTATATAAATGATATGCTACAAGAGGTGTACATATTGGTTTGGGCTAAGAGATCAATAACTTACTTATGTATTGTTTCGCAGATGTCTGTCCCACATCAAGTTTTTATGTGTTAACTAGATAAATATTCAACTTCAACTTTTAATAAACTACAATTGCTTATTATAATGAGTAAATTTTAAACTTAGGTACGACACTTTCACACAAACTTTTGCATATTGTGTATTATGACTTTGAAGATAATTTAAAGAAAAACCGGTTTTGAGTAAACTACCATTAGGTAATATTACTTCACAGAAACAAACACATCACCTTGTTTAACACAATAATCACTCTTCATATATACATTTTAAACCCAACTGTTGACATATATTTAAGAGAATTGATTTTTTGTAAACTACCTTAAAATTATGTGTTATTTGTAAGAATAAAAATGTTTTCTTATTTATCATGTAAAACTATTCTCATTTTTAATTCAATCTTCTAGCTCAATTTCCAAAAGATTCAAATTTGCAATAAATATACATTGTTATTGATAATGTAAAATAATACCTTGATACCAATTTTGAAACAAATTGATAAAACAATTTTTTAAATATTCAAATTAAAAAAAGTCACCAGTAAAATACCAAAACATATCTCCCCCCAAAACAAGTAAATACTGTTATTTGTCATGTCAAATCTTCCCAAGATACCCATTTTGAACCAAATCATTAGAGTCATTTCAAAATAAATTTTTGAAAAATCAGTCATCAGTAAACTACCCTTCAAAGAATTTTTTCCCAAAAACCAATTATATAGTGCTATTTGGAATGTCAAATAAACCCTAGATATGCATTTTAAACAAAATCGTTAGAGTAATTTTTGAAAAGTTTGGAACTAAAAAAAATAGTTAAACAATTATTCATCAGTAAACTACCCTAAATTGAAGGGCTAAGGTAGAAAATAAATATCAAGTGTGAACACAATTCATCAAATTATTTTGGATCTTCGACCAGGGGTGGACAGAGAGAATTGTAAAATCCAAGTTTTTGGGTTTGTGTTCACATAAAACGTAAAGATGTCATGATCTTGAGATAGTTTTTTGCGAGGTTTTTTATGCTATCACAATACTCTATATTTGTATGGGAAAGTAAAAAACCAACATAGAATATATCAAACAAAATACACTAGACTTTTCAAATTTATTTATTAGATGTATACAACAATACAATTTTAGCAAGCTATGCTCAATATGTTTATGTCGTCGTCGTCATCATGAACTGTTTCAAGCCTGTGGCCGGGTCCATTTAGTAAAATGCCCTCATCTCCTTCTGTCCTTCCATCAATCTTCCTCCTGTACTCTCTTCCACTCTCCTCCTCTCACTTGCACACTTGCTATCTGTTCCTTCCATCTTACTTGGTCTTCCTTGTGGTCGCTTTCCCACATACTTCATATCCATTCATCTTCTTGGAATCCTCTCCCCTTCCATCCTCATTAAGTGTCCATAACATCTCACCCTTGCTTCCTCAACTACCTCATGAACCCCAACTCTAGACCTTACATTGTTATTCCTAATCCTATCTCTTCTGGTGGTGATCCTCAAAAACTTCATTCCCATGGCCTCCACTTTCCTTGTTTCTCTTTTATCCAAAGTCCAAGTTTCCACTGAATACGTAACTATGGGTAAGAAGTATGCTCTATACAGCACTTCTCTTCTCCATAGTAGGTTTCTTACACACCTGTAGAATACCTCTACCTGCTGCCCTCGTCTCACTATATCTTCTCTGCTGCCTCCTTTTGCCTCACTCACACTACTCAAATACTTCACACTCTTTACTTCTTTCAAATCAACTCCATCCAGTTCTTTCACCTTTCTTGCCCTTGTTCTCTGCCTTGTCATCACCATCATTCCACACTCTTTCACTTCCTCATTCCATTCTTGTAGTTGTTCCTGTACTTCCTCTTCCTCCTTCCTCCATACCATCAATTCATCAGCAAACATATGGCTTTCATTTTCTCCTCACACAGTTTCTCAGCCACTCTATTAATTATCATTTCCAACACCAATACAAATAGGGCATAGAGGATGTAAACCAAGATAAAAATACAAAATATCAACTTTTCAACATGGTTTCAAAAAATGGGTGAGTGGAGGGTGTCAGACTTTTTCAATTCTTACCACAGCCAAATAGCATGTCATTTTTATAAAACACATAAATCAAAAGTTATTATCATGGTCGGTCATTAATTTATTAACTTAGGTAGGTATCTACTTAAATGTATTATTATTTTAAATTTTTTTAAAAAATATTGATATTCGCTAAAAAAATGTATGTAAAAATGTGTAAAGTTCTACTCCACAAAATTTCTTAAATTGTTCAGTCTCAAAAAGGAGTGTGATTTAAAGGAGTACTTTGTTAACACTTTTGGTGCTACACCTATTCCAGAATTTGGCGCGTAAGAATGCCAGAGGCCTGTTAGGTTTTGTGTGCAAAGAATACCACAGCTATTTTCTTATTTTTATAAGGATTTGCAAGAAAATTCACCCAATCTTATTTATGAAGTAATTATTTTGATTTTTCTATCATTTTAATCCGTATGTATTGTTCTTTGATACTAATAAATTGATACAATTTAATTAAAATAATTTGATTTCTAAATTTTAAATTTGATTTTTTTTAAATTTCTAATTGTTTTCAAAATATTTTAAAAATATGATATATACATCTCAATACTATTTTGTTGTAGTGCATTTAGTTCTATACAAGAAAATAAAGTTTACATATATTTGATTAGGAATAAGAATTACAGGAATTTTTATTTGATATCCTACATTAGATATTTTGGTCCGTTATTACTTATCTTACAGCAAGATTTATTATATTGCTTACCTCATGAATAAATATTTAGGCCTACACATGTTTTTCAAAAAACCTTTTATAATGAATAATTTCATTTCTTTTTACATATTTTATAAATTTATAAAGTTATCACGCCTATTTATTTAAATTGCTAAGGAAATATTTTCATTCCCATGCCATAACATGAAAATCTAAATAGTATATTTTTCTAAACTCAGAACAATTTAACCCATATATCTGAAAACTGTTTACAAAATTATTTACATCAGTAAGAATGTTAGTAACACTTATGATTTCCATGCAGCTTGTATGTAAACCGGCGTTGAACTTAGCTCATTGAGTACGTAACTCTCCCACTGTAAATGTACTAAACTCTCAGTTGCAATAACAACTATTTACGGTTTATTTTTGTTGCCAACCTTGTATAAAATAATAGAGGGAAATATTCTCTTTCCAGTGATATAATACATTACTACATTATCTATCTGGTAAAGCAAGAACTAGAGAAAATCTAGAGAGCTGATCAGATCAGATCGTGGCACTTTTAGCGATAGTAGGAGGAGCTGATCAGATCGGATCGTGGCACTTTTAGCAATAGTAGGCGGAGCTGATCAGATCAGATCGTGGCACTTTTAGCGATAGTAGGAGGAGCTGATCAGATCGGATCGTGGCACTTTTAGCGATAGTAGGCGGAGCTGATCAGATCAGATCATGGCACTTTTAGCGATAGTAGGAGGAGCTGATCAGATCGGATCGTGGCACTTTTAGCGATAGTAGGCAAAGCTGATCAGATCAGATCGTGGCACTTTTAGCAATAGTAGGCGGAGCTGATCAGATCGGATCATGGCACTTTTAGCGATAGTAGGCGGAGCTGATCAGATCGGATCATGGCACTTTTAGTGATAGTAGGCGGAGCTGATCAGATCGGATTGTGGCACTTTTAGTGATAGTAGGCGGAGCTGATCAGATCGGATTGTGGCACTTTTAGCGATAGTAGGCGGAGCTGATCAGATCGGATCATGGCACTTTTAGCGATAGTAGGCGGAGCTGATCAGATCGGATTGTGGCACTTTTAGCGATAGTAGGAGGAGCTGATCAGATCGGATCGTGGCACTTTTAGCGATAGTAGGCGGAGCTGATCAGATCGGATTGTGGCACTTTTAGCGATAGTAGGCGGAGCTGATCAGATCGGATTGTGGCACTTTTAGCGATAGTAGACGGAGCTGATCAGATCGGATTGTGCACTTTTAGCGATAGTAGGAGGAGCTGATCAGATCGGATCGTGGCACTTTTAGCAATAGTAGGCGGAGCTGATCAGATCGGATCATGGCACTTTTAGCGATAGTAGGCGGAGCTGATCAGATCGGATTGTGGCACTTTTAGCGATAGTAGACGGAGCTGATCAGATCAGATCGTGCACTTTTAGCGATAGTAGGCGGAGCTGATCAGATCAGATCGTGGCACTTTTAGCAATAGTAGGCGGAGCTGATCAGATCGGATCATGGCACTTTTAGTGATAGTAGGCGGAGCTGATCAGATCGGATTGTGGCACTTTTAGTGATAGTAGGCGGAGCTGATCAGATCGATTGTGCACTTTAGCGATAGTAGGCGGAGCTGATCAGATCAGATCATGGCACTTTTAGCGATAGTAGGAGGAGCTGATCAGTTCGGATCGTGGCACTTTTAGCGATAGTAGGCGGAGCTGATCAGATTGCCTTGTTGTACTAAAAGGGTTAAACTTGCAATGGATTTCCAAATAACTTGTCACTTCTCTTATGTATAGCTAAATGTACTAATCTGATTTTAAGTCGCTAGTTAAAGTTGTCCTGTACACTTTAAATAAAGACTTTAAATCAGCTTAGCATACTTAAGATAGCCTTAAGAGAAGTGACAAGTTATTTGTAAAGACAATGCTCCTTTTCAAGGCTGAATAATTTAAGGATTTTTGTGGTTTAAAACTTGGCACTTTTTTACTTAAATTTTTTAGTGAATATTATTATCAAGTCATTATCACCCACTTGTGAAATTAGAGTGAATAAGTAGCTACAAAAGTCAATCTTGGGTTATTAATTCTGTCCACAGTGCTTTGATGTAGGAATAATCAGATCATTACAGCTTCTTCCACCTCATCATAGCAGTGAAGTAAAATCTGGTGGTTAGAAAGTGGCTCATGTGTTCCCGCTCGTATGAAAGGGTGAAGTCTTGTGGTGCCACATTGTGAAAGAGCACTAAACTTAAATTACAAAATAAACTACATTTGATTATTACAGCGAGAATCTTTTTAGAATTATACATAAAATAACTACAGCTGCTCATTCCGATGAGTAGGCTTTAAAGTTAAACATGAAATTAACTGAATAATCTCATTACACAATACTATAAAAGTATCATTGATTATAATACAATAAAACAATGTTCAGATCAATCTTATATTTTAATTTTAATTGGTTTGAGTTTATATAAATATAAGTGGCTTACATTTTTAGTCCGGCACAAATCTGCACAACATATTGACCGAGGCTAGCTTGCAGCTGGTCTGGAGAAGAAGAGGTGAAGATGGGCAAGACAATCAACACCTAAAGGTGCCGGGTCGATGCAAACAAGTATGCAACAATCTTTATAAGTTTTTATTCTGTAGTCAGAGTCAGTACATTTTTTATGACTCCACAGCCCTGGTATTTTCAATTATCAATGTGGCTGTTTTGGTAAAATGAGTTGGACACGCCTGGTCTACACCAATATAAAGTTGTATTTTAGTGTATGCTAAGAATTCATAAAAAGTTTTGAAATTTGTATAAGTGTATGGAGGGGGAAAGGGAGCGGCACACATGACTTTGTTTGTATCATGTAATTTGAGTAGTTTCACTAAAAACTAAATTTGAAACATTAAAGTTTATTAATTACTTTTGGAACCGCCTTGGTGGTGTAGTTGGCTAACGAGCTAGACGTGTTGAGCTCGATTGCCGAGGACTGGGAGATCGAGGTTCAAATCTCGGTCGGGTGAACTGGGGGTGGTTTTTCCTAAATGGTTTTCCACTCTCCCTCCACGCAAATGCGGGTTCACTTCCTCTAATTCGACCTTCCCAATTCCTAATCCATTAGCATAATTAGTACTTAAAGCGTATAACCTGAACGGGTAGTAAGACATGGTGCTAATATTATTATCTTTTGGTATGTGTTATATGAATGTTATTAATGGCTTAATCTAAGAGGTAGGGGTGTATGTGGGTTTCTTTAGATATTCTAACCTTAACCTTCGTTTCCAGCAGTTCATTCAATCCAGTGGAAGTAAGTGTGGATTGGCATACTAGCCAGGACCACAAATACAAATATGACAGGCCTTAACGTACATTTATAAATACCAATGAAAATATGTTTCAGTGTAAGATGAACTAGTGAGGTGAAGTATTAATGTTTTTATTATTAGTAGATTTAATCAAAAGCCATTTTAACTACGTTATACATTATTACATTGTTATTGAGTTCACTTAAAACATCAGCTGGTATTCTTTACTGACATGATTGTTAGACAATAGTTGTTGGCTGTATCTAATAAACAAATAATTTTACATTTGTCTTAAGAAATTGTTTATAAACAACACTAAGAAACACCCGCTTTGATGGCCGCATGGTTTAAGGTGCTACTTTCACAAAAGACTGGCTGCGGTTAATGAGGAGATTGGGGTTTGAGCCTGGTCTGGTACACTAAGTTTTTTTCTAAATGATTTCCTACTCTCCCTTCATGCAAATGCAGGTGCACTTCTTCTGAATTCAAGCTTACTTATCCCTAACATATTATAATAGCCTGAACAGGTAGTAAGACGCAATGCTAAAAAAAACCAAGAAACAACAAAAGGTACGATTTTACATTTTAATGTCATCATATATCTTCACAAATGATGTATTCTCAAACTTAATAACAGGAACTTTTGATTATAATTTTATAAGCTTGTTTTAGTTTAAAGTATCAATGTCAGCCTACCGAGATAACTTCCGGCGGCCCAGTTCAACCCTGAACACATGCCTAGCACCCTAGACCATGTGATCTGGTTGCTTGTTTGTAAAATATGTGAAATATTGCATGAAAGTGAGATACTGCTAGTTAAAACATCAAAGATAGAGGCTGAAATGTGATAAATTTGCTTAGGTTGGTCAATATGCTATATGTACTCCTGTGTTGGGTGTCTATACTGCTTCTAGCAATCAATATTCTACCAAGCTGTGCTCTTAGATGAATGTGACTAGTGTGTAGCACACTCTTGACTACAATGAAAGGATACTTACCAAGAGTGTAGGTTTCTCCAGTGGTTTGTAGAGCAGATGGTCAGACACAAACTTGGCGCAGCCTTGCCACGTGGAGAACTCAGGGTATGGCACAGAGGTTGGACGGATTGTTGTGCAAACCATCTTCTGGATTAACAAACCAGTTAGTGAGTGTTAACAATAGGTTTGGACTGGTTGGTAAGGGTGAGGGCTGAGTCTGAGGGACATATTATCGTCAAGCAACCTGTTTTGGTGGCCGCACGGTCTCTCAATAGACAGGATTGCCGATGATGGGGAGATCTGGGTTCAGTCCTGGTCAAGTGTACTGAGAATGGTTTTGCACTCTTTCTCTATGCAAATGTGGGTACACTTCCTATAAATTCAACCTTCTTCATTCATTTCACACTAGAGTAATTAGTACATCTGCGTGTAGCTCAAATGTATAGTAAGATGTGGTGCTAAAACAAAAACTAAAACAAAGTAAACTTAAAGCAATAATTAATTTTGCTGTCCATAAACTATATTATGCTAAAAAAATAATTCTACACCCTTCTTTGCCTTTTTCCACATTGTCACAAATTTGTGAACCCCCCTTCTAATATCACACAATATCACGGCCCACTCCCCCTTCCCCCATCTAAATAGCATTTTTAATTGTAGAGATTATATAACCCTTTTATTGAAACGTGTTTGTACGTGTTCACCAAGCTTGAGAATCAAAGTCGATGAGTTGATCGTTGTTTGTTTATACATACGCAGAGTCGGGTTTAGTATCACAGAGCAATGCCCGAGTAGAATGGGCCTCTACATTGGCCAGACACTTTATGTTAGGCCTGTCACAGATCTAAGAAATGGACCAAAACCTACTTATTCAGTGTGAAATAATGTAAAAGAATAAAAATACAGTTTTGAGACCTTTATAAGCCCAATGATTACCTTAGAAAATTGAAAAATCATCACAATTTCCTGAAAAAATAGAATGTGTTTACTTTCTATTCCTTATACTGAGAAAGCTAGATAGATAAAAAATGACAAGGAACAATTTTGTAGAGCATAAAATTTACTATAAAAGAGTTCTTAAGTGCATGGATCTAAAGTAAATAGTTAAGATGCGAGAGCTAATAAAAGTTGCACTTTTAAAATTGCCACAGTGAAGTGAACTCACGTAGTGGTGTATTGGTATACTAGGACAAATAATAAGTAAATCTTGATTTTAATGGATCAAAACCCTCTTTTAACCAAATTTATTGACACATTCAATGTGACTATATTTCAAATCATGTTAAAATATTTATTGTATTGTACATATTTAATATAAAAAATTAAGAACTTCCCTTAGCCGTTTGGAAATGTATTCTTTAAGTGAAAAAAAAATTAGATTAATAGCTCCTTAGTAATTTTATATTTGTGTAAAAACCAATAATTTTTGACAGGTATTAGTAGAAATGAATCTAAATTATTTCTTCTGAATTCCATTATAGGCCTATATAGTTTTTAAAAACTACTGTTAATGGTCATTTGTATCCTTAGTTTACCCTGAAAGGTAGCACGCTTACCTTGCATGTTTCCACTATGGTGTGGCAAGATATGGCCATAGTGTAAGTCATCAAGGTAAGACTACTATATATAAAGGTAAACTAATTATGAGTGAGGAATGACCCTGAGTAAAGGACTAGCACTGGGTAGCTCAGTGGTAGAGCGATGGCACATTAAACACAATTCTTATAGTCAAGTGACATTTTTTGACGATATTTAAATGAATACCAAGTGAACGATGTAATCCAAACTATAATGAAGCACATGTGTCAGTGGATTTACAATTATAATATCTAAAGTCACTAAAAACTATATTTCTTCTCTGCTTGTGATGATGTGTGTAATGTTATGAGGGCAGAGCGGCGCTCAAGCTGATAAATTTATCAATATAAAATATATTTTTCTTTCTAAATTAGATTTGTTTGTCTTTTAATATGGATGTGTGAAATGTTCTTTTTCACTAATTAATGGTAGTTGAAAGTTATTTAAATGAATGAATTTCTTGGTAGTAGACGAAGGTACGTTCCACAAGGGGTGATGTTCAAACAATTGAAACGTTCTGGAATTACGGGTCCCTACGTTGTGCGCCAATTGAAATGTTCTGGAATTACTCTGTATAGATGGGCGCCAATTGAAGTGTTCTGGTTCGGCGCGTTGAGCGTCGATTGAAGTTACACCTTTAATTAGCTGGTAATTGCCCCGTGGTCGAGCACTAATTAAATCGATCTGGGTTTTTGATGTTGTGAGTTAATTGGTATTTATAGCCCCGTGATCGAGCGCCAATTAAAGAATTATAATTAATGAACACTTATTATTTTGACATGTTTTTTATTTCTGAATCTCTGTTTATTTAATGAGAAAATAGATCATGTCGTTGAAATATATACGCGGCCTATTGTATGAGCGCGGACAGGTGTTGCTGGACGCCAAGTGCCCAAGTGAGTTCTGTCTGTCAGTTCTGGACACCAACTGCCCTTACGTTGCACCATTCTTTGTATATATCCATTGCTCATGGAAGCTTCGAGAAGGTTTAGTTTAGAAAACAAAATACAAGACAAAAACATCTCTGTTTTACTGGGAGGTTCTAGAGCCGGAAAATGACTCAAGTTACATTTAAAAATCTCTATTCGAACCTTCGAGAAGAGGAAGTTATTATTTTAAAACCTTATTTATATTGTCAACCTGACTTGGCTGGTATACTCTGACGTCACTGATCAGTGGCTTTTGCCTTCTTAGAAGAAGAAGTGCTTTAAGTGCCATTTAATATACTATATAATTTAAATAAAATAAGATATGTTTATAAAATTAGGATGATATTATTGTCAATGCTTTCACATATTCTTTAGGGGCAAATCAATTACATTACACAATTTTCTTTAACTCATTTGTCAGTTCATCGAGACTTTTTTACACTTTGAGTCGATTCAGTTCTTGGTCTAGCGTTTGCTGCACTTCAAAAAATAGCAATATCAGCTATGGTTTTCAATAACAATGGTTGATCCAGTTCTATGCTTGGGTGTCAAACTAAATCTCACAAATATAGTTTTTTATATTGGGGTTTACACAACATATTTTCTCAAGCTTCATTCTTTTTATGTCCCTGTATTTATTTTGGTGGTCTGCATTTTGTTTTTTTCCTTTTAATTGACTGGTATTCATGTTTTAATCCCTTGCTAAGTTTTAAGATCTGCTTTACAGCCTTTACTTGGCATAGAGTCCTTAAAAGGGAGTTTAGATTTTTCTGAAGCATTGACATTTTTTTCTCAGAAACCTCTTGTGGAGGTTTTTTTTTTTTTTGCATTTACAAATAAAGATTTTCTTCCTTATCTTTGGTTTTAACTGGGTGCTGAACTTTATTTTCGGACCTCTTATAAGACATCTTGTGAATGTGGGGAATGCCAGGCCTCCACCGTGGTTCGGATTCCACGTTAAACTGTAGGTCCTTCATTTCATCTCACAATCACCCACCCATTACACATTAGCGTAAGTGCGTATAACCCGAATGGGTAGTAAGACGCGGTGCTGATAATAATAATAATAATTTATTTTCGGTGCTTCCTGTCTGAATTGGTACAGTTTGAGAGGACTAGAAGATTCGTGCCTTTTTAGATGAAGAAGACGTCTGAAACATAACATTTATATTTAGAATTTAAAAAAATACTAGATAAATATTACTATGAATTAAAATGTTTTATTTTAAATAATTTAATTTAGCACCGCGTCTTACTACTGTAGCGTGTCAATCACAGAAATTGGAAAGCTACAATTAAATATAAATATTTTAATAATTTACGAAAGAAAGAAACAATATTAACATATTAAAAAAAAAAATCTACCTCAAAGTTTATTTTCTCTGACTAGATGCAGTCAAATAAAATTACGTATCTCCCTAAATTGAAACACGTGGGTGTTCACAAATATTGCCTTTTGATAAATACTGTAGCAGATATCAAAGAAGAGGATTACTATTATCATATTTATGAATAAAATACTTTAACGCATACTTTCTGCCATTGGATGATGTCGGATAAATTTACATACACTTGCCATGCTGTCTACATGAAAATATAGTAAAGTACATCTATATCACAAATTCTCATTAAAATAATAGCTAAGCTTAAATAATATAATCATACCAGATATATTTAAATAAAAGATACCTTAGTATCTACTCACCATTTCAAGATGTTCTTGAATTTATTTGCCAAGTGCGGGAAAAGAAAAAATATTCAATGAAGGCTGCCACACGTACTACCACAACTACATCTGATTAAGGAAAGAAGAGTGTATTGAGATCGACACACTTACCCACTACGTGTCTGAGAAGACTAGCGGAAATCCAAGGAACCATGTTTCCCCCTTTCCCTGCAAGCGGCGGTCCCTGGTTCACTTCTCTTTCCCCCCGCCTTCGTTCGTCTTTCTCCTTTTCTATTCCTGAGTTTATCACCCTTTTTGCTTTTTTTCCGTTCGTATCAGATTTGGGACTATATATAGGGCTGCTCTCAGGTTCACATTATACCCGTTCTACTACAACCCACCGTCGAAGGAGGAACTTCTGCACCGTCACGCAACGAAGAAAACGACGACCATGAAGTATTGGCCGTCAGATCCACCGCCGCCTTGGCCAGGACGACTTAATTGGAGCACTTAAGTATCCTGGAAAACGTCGTCAAGTCCTTATGACTTAAGAGTCTAGTTTATGTTAAAAAAAAACTAGACAATGTTTTTCTAGACATTTTAATATGTTCTCTCGAAGACAATTTTTGTTTGTTTAGTAATATGTCGAATGGACAGTTAATTAATTTCAAGTCTTGTAGACTTCAAGATGGAAAAGTTTCAGTTAATTGGTTAAATATCGTGTCCTGCAATCTGAAGGACAAGTCCTTTTTGACTTAGTATATCAGTCCTAGCTAATATTTTTCCCTGTGTCCTTATGATACAGTATTTACATTATGATCCTTTGGCTTAGAAAGTAGTAATGTCTTAATCACAGACTTGCTAACTTCCACAAGTTCCATTAATTTATTTTGAGCCAATGTTTCTCATGACGCCGTGCACGTCATGTGCATCTGTTTAATATTTGGATTGGCTGTCTTGTTTTCCATATCATAGTTGGGTTAATGGAAATCTATATTTTGAGTAAGTCTAATAGTCACGCTTTACGTGCAGTTTTAGCTTCGGTGAGCAAACCGTGGAACTGCACTAAAGTCATAGTGGGGTCCGCGCAAAATAATACCTTTTTCTTTGCCTGTTGTTTGGCTCCTATTGTTTTTGTGTTGGTCTTAGTGCAATTGCTATTAGAATTTTATGTACTATTGAATGCTCTGGCAGTACCGAAAGGGAAAGAGACCAGCCATAGTACTATTTTGTTGACACCTGTTTATTAGCAATCGACCGCTGTTATCATTATCCGAAATGTTTAAAGGATATTATCTTAAAACCCAATCAAGCAAACTGATCAAAATTCATATGTACACCTTGTTCAATACCTTTTGTTAGTACTGTTTAGTTGTTTTCTCTTTTAGAAAACTTCTACCTGTAGCCTGGCGCCTGCACAGCCCTTGTAGCTACAGTCTAATCATCACATTTCACAAAGTCTTATTGTTTGCATCAAGCTTCAAACGTATAACCTTTAATATTATTGTAATTCTTAATTTTTGTTATTACTGTTTTATTTAATAAATCTATTTGTTGTTGCTAATTTATCTTGTTCAATTTAAATTTCAACCTGTTTTATCACGTGATCTAATTAGCCCAGTAGAGATATTAGGTTACACTGCTCATTCAGGTTATACGCTTAAGTACTAATTACACTAATGGGTTAGTAATTGGGAAGGTTGAATTTAGAGGAAGGGAACCACCATTAGTGTGGAAAATCATTTAGGGAAAACCAATCCCAGTTAACTTTACAGAGATTCAAACCTCAATCTCCCCACCCTCGGCAGTCAAGCTCAGTCAGTCAAGCACATTAGCTAAATATGCCACCGAGGCGAGTATTTTAAATAAAAATATCTCAGAAATGATCAAAGGTTCTCTTTTAGTGGAAAGCTATCATTCAACTCGATTTTGATGCACTATGCATAGAAAGGAAATTACATAGTTGATGAGATTCTTATGTCAGTTTGGAGATTGATAGCTCATTTTATATTCATCAGTTTCTGTGTAATCTGGTTCAAAACATTAACAATTTTGTTTGTCATTAAAGATTCAAATATCTGAAGCTATTATTTATGCTTTTTAGTGATGAATTCTCCATCTAGATATAATGAAGAATGACCCTGGGCACAGGACTATTCCTGGATAGCCCAGTGATTAGAGCATTGGCATACTAAGCCAAAGGTCCCAAGTTTGATTCCTGTGTCCAGGTGTCATTTTTCAATTTTCAGAATTTTGTTATTGTTGAAATAATCAAATTGAGAAGTGATTCGAGTATTAATTACATTTTCTGACTATCACTAAAAATGCAATATGCAAAGATATGAAAATAGGTAGGCCTACAGGATTTAAATGAAATGTAACAATTTTACGGTAAAAGTGAAATTAGTAGAAGAGAATTAAGCTAAACAGAGTATATTTTGACTGACCATGTTAAGATGCAACTTTTTGTTCTTTAGAATTGTGATATAGACATTTTTCTAGCTACTAAATGAAACAATTTTAGCAGCCACCATCTTGATAAGGAAAAACAGAATGTGCCACCCAACAATAGCGTTTGTGTCAATAGTCCAGGGTTATTAGAAAAAGTGCATTTTTTGAGTATTGATAGGGAAAAAAGCATGTATTTGGAGAATTATTCCACCTTGGCAGCATAATATTTGTCAAATAAAGCAATATCTTCAGCCAATTTTGTGACGATATATATAATAATAATCAAGACTTACCTTAGTGAAATAGTTAAGAAGATTGAATTATAATTTTTTGTCGCTGTCTGCAATTCATCCTTAATTCTCTTCAAAAGAGCTCTCTCCAGGTTCTTGTCCGACTTAGCTTTGTTTTCATAACCTCACCAACAATCACCTTTTTTTTGTACAGTATGTACAGTTGAAACTGTGATGAAACTTTCAAAAAGTTTCTTGATACAATAATGATAGATCAGTATTAGACGACATTTGTTTTGAAAACTAAAAAAATAGGCAGTGTCAACTTGAGGAAATATGTATTCATGTCTTTGGTCAAGGCCAACAAAACATTGGCAGATTGGCTGTGTTTGATATTTTACATGAAATTTTCCAACAGCTTGATTACATCATTAACAAAACACACTAGCTTGTTACTAAGAAAAACACAAAATTCAGTCCGCCATACAGCACTTTACCGATAGTAAATCTTTGACCAAGCCAAGAATGGAACCCAAGACACTTAAATCAGTTGGGATATGTGCTAATGACTGTGGTAACCCTTACCTGATTACTAACGATAACAAAGTGTAATGAGAGTTTAGCGCCTTAGACCAATCACCACTTTGGGTAGCTGGTTTCTTCGCCCCAAATACAGTATATTATAGGATAAAAAATTGTTGTATATATTTTCAAATATTTAACGTTGTCTAGGCAATTGCAGCCTATTGAACTATAATAAGAAGTATATTTGTTTCCAAATAAGTGTAAAATTGACAAACTTTGTACGTACAGCCAACAGTCTCGTTGGATGTTAAAAAGTATAAGAGATGTGAAGTGCAACGGTTGTCCAGATATTATTAGTAAAAAAGACTATATATATATATATGTGTATATATAAATATATATTAATATAAAAAAACTATATATATGTATACATATATATTTTATAGTAACTTATTAATATACCTTTGTATTTCTATATTTTCCTGATCAAAATTTGACCAAGTTGACCTGTGTATGATTTAATTAAGTTATCTAATCGTGTTTTGTTTTTTCGTTTGTTGTTCCTTCTTACATCTAATTCTCATTTTTGAAGGTATTTCTTTCTTAACACAGGAATAATCATCATGGACATTCAAGTACCTGGATTCCACATTCATTGTCCGCTGCTAGAAACTGTGGTCGCCTGTCAGGATGAAGAAAGTGGAACTGTCTTCTACAATTCTCTGCATACCACAGGATAAGTTTTTCTTTGTTAGTTTGGTGAGAATATGAGTGAGGTAGGTGTTTGCACCTAAAACAAATGGTTAGAATTTGGTTTACAAGTTAGGTAAATTAATTCAATAAATATTATAATAATATGAGTGTACTTAATATAGAGACTTGAGCTCCAATAGACCAGATACCCACTTCGGTGGTTGAATGCTCCAATGCTCACAATAAACTGGACTACTGGATAACAGGGAGAACAAGGTTTGAATCCCTGTTGGGTGTATTAAGGGTGACTTTGTCAGAATTGTTTTCCACTCTCCCTCCATGCAAATGATGGTACACTTAGTTTAAATTAAACCTTCCTCCCCCCTTGCAAATTAATGGAATTTGTACATAAACACATAAGCCGAACGGGCAGTAAGATGCGGTGCTAAGAATATATATATATGAAAGTCAACTTTAAGTTAGCTTATGTCGGATTAGAATGAAAATGTTCCTTATGATTTCTAAGGAAGCCCTCTTGATATAATTAATGCATGTAATATTTTCATAAAGTTAATGCAACATAAAATCATCTGGGGAAGAGTTTGTGTTCCTGCTAGCCAATCCTGTTGTGAGTAATGTCAACAAACTTATGTACCATTTGTTGAATTATAATGTACACAATGTATTAGCAGCTTATGAAGCATTGAGCGTACTGTAAATTATGATTCACAATGAACACTTAATTAATGTTATTGTAACCTTGTTACAACATGTATAGAAGACGATGGTTTGGCCTGCCGCTTCTGCCCCAGTTGACTCGTCACAACAAGGCACCACACCAGAACAACATCGCAGCACGACTCATTTCAGACTGACCTAGGGGATAATAGTTCGCTACTCACCTCTAATTGTGCCTCGCCCAAGGAAATAATAGACACTTGATATGTGCAGGTTGGGTGCGCACAGACAGCTGTGATTGGAAGATAACGGAACTATTGTTTGGCGCGCGTTTGAATTATGCTTAGACTGTGTGAGCATGTTCCAGAACAATGCTACCCCCCTTACTCCTCTAGCCATCCTTGCTTCCCGCACTTTGAGAACACATGACCCCAAGCGTGTGTATATAATGGCTGGACTCTGTAGTGACAGTACACATTGCACTACGATCATTAGGTGAGGCACTTTGGTCTTGGATGGATTTAGCTTTGTTTATTTCTAAATTCTGGTTGGCATTAATCATTCAAAATTACCGTCTGGGATGTTAAATTCTAAATCGAATCTTTATTAATTTATACCAGGTCTCCTGAATTTTGCTTAAAGACTATGGATAAACGTAATACCGTTGCATAGTTGGACCCAAAACATTTGTCTAGTAGTGAAATTCTTTTATACGCTTCACGGATGGGTTTACGTTTTAGAGCACCGCCATTTTTTGTCCTGTGTTGCATTGGGCTGTATTATATTGTAATTTTCCCAAATCCTATGTTTTAAGATTATGCCTCGTGTTAATAATGGGAAGTTTATTTGTTATTGTTAAACATCGGAGATTAATTCTTTGTTGGTTAAATCAGGGGCCGCGATTCGGCGTGCTTATTCTTTTAACTCTTGTTGAAATGTTTAACATTAGTTTTCCTAACTATATCGAATGTTTCTATTTTTGTTGTATATTTCTATTACGCCCATTTATGGTTGTTAAGATATTCTTTTATCTAGAACATGTTGTTTATTACTCTGATAAATTGAGAGTCGCTGACGGCGACTAGCTAATATCTTTTTGATATTACCATAGTCTAGGGTTTACCATCGCCATCTTTCATTATTATTGTTATCTATATCAGATTTGTGGTAAGGTCAATTTAACCGTAATTGTTTGTTTGGCCATTTATGAACTTGGGGAGGTATCCCGCATTTTTCGTGCTATTATTACTCTTCGGCCAATGTGTATGGATACAGCACCTAATGCTGCCGCACACTCTCATAGAGCCTTTTTTGTCATTTTGTTGAATAAAAATAAAACTCTCTTGTAACCAACCTGTCTATTATTTATGGGTATAAGAATACAAAAAAGGGAGGTTACAAGACAGAACAAGACACGACCTGAGATATTTGATAAATAAAACTCAATAGTCCAAACCTAAAAAGATCACATATTTAAATGACCATATTCTTACATAAAGGGAATCCTGATCATACACTAAGTCCTTTCTTTTCATTACATTATTTCATATTACTATAGTAGCATTGGATATGTAATGTTCTTCAGAAAAACAAGTAGGCCCTACATTATTTACCATTACAAAAAAAGACAGTGAATCATTTTAATCAAATGTAAGGATGGATAGTGAATGTAATGTAAGCTGTTTAGCATACAGTATATAGTGTCTTATAAACCCACAAACAGCACCAAACAGTCTCCAATCAATGCACAGGCAGAGGAATGTATTTGAACAATGGCTGTCTTATGTAGGGGATGTTTTCATGATTGAAGATATTTCTCAGTGGTAAAATAAAATTTTATAAAAAGTTAACAATGTATCCTACTTACAGGAATCAAAGTTTTCTTGTGCAAATATAAGCATGCACAATAAACTTTCTTTATTCCTGCAAAACATTTCTCAATCCCTTGTTGTAATGCTAATATCTGATTCGTGCATGAAGTCACATTGCACACACCAAGAATTATTTACAGGTTTTTCACGCACCCTCTCAATTAAAGAGTTTTTACATAAAAAATAATAATCTTTTATCATCTACTAAATTAGTACACTATATAGTTATATATTTGGTAGTTATTTGTATGATTATATAATAATACAGTTAACTCCCAACTATCCGAGGTAATGGAGGGGACGAGTGCTGCGGTTAACTCCCGACTATCCGAGGTAATGGAGGGGACGAGTGCTGCGGTTAACCCAAAACCATGGATATTTAATAAAACAAGAGATTGTAGCACATTCAATTCAAACTAGACTCACCTATCAGGACTGGGTTTATGATTATGAACCCATCAATATATTTCACTCACTAAGATAATAATTTAAAAAAATAGTTTATACCAAAGTACTGTACTTGTATATTAAAAGTGGACAGCTTAATTAAAAAGTTTGTATTAGTCATTGCAGCTGCTTCCTTTTTCCTTTTCCCACTATGTATTTTCCGTAACAACAGCTTGTCAGATGGGAGCGTGTTGTCTTCCTGTTTCAAATAATTAAGCAGGTCATGAGTCCATACCAGAGCAGTCCCCTTGTTTCTTCCCTAGGGATCTACCGAGTACAACAATCTGTAGCCCTGTAGTCTCCATCAACGCGGAGTTACTCAGAAACGTATCCCCTGCTGTTGGCGATGCCGCGGTTAAGCTGCAAAGCTGATAAGCCACCCATGGATAGTTGGTTGTTTACTGTATTAGTAAAACGAATTTCTTAGCACCGCATCTTCCATTCAAGTTATACGCTGATATACTAATTAATTTAATGGGATAGTGATGAGAAAGGTTGAATTTAAGTGCACCTTCATTTGCATGAGATAGAATAGGAATTATTTAGGAAAAGCCACCCTCAGTACAACCAACTTGGATTGAACCACTATCTCCCCATCCTTGGCACCCTAGTCTATTCTAAGAGTAGCGCCTAAGACCATGTGGCCACTGAAGCAGGTTGAAGTGAGTTATTTAATTTTAATAAATAACTTGTCAAAACCACAAAACCTGAGTCGCCCGCATGGTCAAATCCAAGGGGTTTTCTATCTTACCCGACTTATTGTCTGTTCACTCCTGAGGAACCGAGGTGACCAGCAATAGGAAGTGGCTCATCTTGGGAACAATCGGCCCGTCTCGGTTACATTAGTGATTTATGCTACCTCCCACCCCTAATGACCACTGGTCGATAAAAACTTGATTTTAAGTTAGTTTGGCTCTAAACTGTCCTCTCAATATTGGTACGTCCTCATTCTTGGTGTGGTATTATTTATCTGTATGTGCTACTATAATATCATTGTTTGGCCTGTAATATTGTGTGCTCTTTATCTTAATCTGCCCAATATCTTAATGCAACGATCTTGATACCCAAGTACATAAAAGAGTCCTAAAGTTGATATGCTTGTAAGAGGGTAGTCTAGAAAGATATACCTGTTTGGGCTTTAGTAGTTAACATTTTATTTTTATGATTACATACCTTAATCTACTTTTATACATAGTTCCTACCAAGCTCATCCTATCATTTGACGAGTTTTTGTATGCTCTCATTGTAGACATCTCCCACCAGTCTATTTAACAATTATTTGACTGGATCCTTCCTTTCTTCATCACTTTCAAATTGTATACCAACCAAAAACACCTTCAGCTGGGTAAAAAGGTGATAGTAACTTTCCGCCAAGTCTGGACTGTATGCTGTATGATCTAAAACTACACAGACAAAATCTTGAAGGAGTTTCTGTGTCTTGGAAGCAGCATGCGGGCGTGCATTGTTGGCCTCACTGTCAGATGAGAATGGCACACCATAGTCACAAAAGTGGTTCTCAATAGGCATCCGTAATAATTGTTGAGCCTTTGACCATACTCTCATTATCAGCTGGCTGGGTAGAGTGTGGTGGGGATCTCCAGGCAAACCAGAGCCTAGCTGAGGGAAGGAGTGCTCTCTGGATTCCAGTAGTGTGAACTGGAGGGCGCCTTGATACCAGCTCAGGAGTACAAGAGAACAACATCTTCAGATGGAAGAATCAACTCATAGGGTCCAGCCCACTTGGCGACAAGTGTGTGATACTCGGTTGGTTGGAGCTGTCGGGCATCTGGTCCGTCCACAAATTCATTGGATGTCTGCTCTCAGTTCAGAAAATGGTTCGGCGATAACAACTGAAAGTCCCTGCAGCTATAAGGAGGACTTGTACTTAAGTTAAGTTAGTATAAAGTATTTTTATAAATCTTTAGGTTAAGTTAGTTGTTAAGTCCATAGGTGGTGATATTGTGGGTAGTTAGCGGGGCAAAATCTCTGGTAGGGCGCCTCCCCAGGTGGCGAAGGGGGATGCCCACCCCAGCTGGGGCTTTCGCCAATCTGGGGACTATTAGATCCAGAGTGTGGTGGGACACCCAGTGGGTCAGGACACCGGGGACGTAATATACCCGGGGCAGACCAACTAGTAGGTTAGGTATAGGAAAGAGGGACAAATAGGACTTTTAGATTTAAGTGTTTATTCTAAATTTATTATTGTATTAAAAAAAAAGAACTTAGCTAAAAGATGTAATGTTAATTAAAGTTAAAGATGTAGATCTAGGTCCTGAGCTACATGCTAGGAATTGGGATAAATAGTATAAATAAATAAATACTCATTCCAGTGACAGACGCTCATCATCATTAACATTTGTCTTTCCCTCATTTAACATTCGACACCATCAACCTACTGACGATTAATTCAATATGTCCTCACAATACTCTGCCATAATATGACGATTAATGTCACTAAGCTGGACAATTTGTGTGTTTAAAAACTGTAAAACAGATCAAACTACACAGTAGGTGGTATTATCAAATTTTATATTCATTTTAAATATTCACAAAAATGGTAAAATTAAAGCTCATCGCACAAAACTTGCATGGAACAAAGAAAAGAGGTTTGGGTAACTTTGACTTGTGCTGGTCGTTGACATGTGTGAGCGCTGAGCGCAAACAGGTATTACTTTCTGGGCGATCCTCGTATTATTTGTAGCAACAGGTGTAGTGGCGCTTTAGTTAGCACCAAATATGCCAACTACATGAACAGGGGAAATAGACATGATAAGTTAACACTTGAAAGCATAAGATCCAAATGCATGTTGAAATAAGTGTTTAGTAGAGCAAACAAAGCAAGCAATTACAAGGTAGATACCAAAGCACAAGCCATCATTTTCAATGGTGACCAGCCGAATAGGCCAGAATAACAAACACAACAATAAGATAATAATTGACACATTCATAGAGTGAACTCGATGTGAAGCGCCATCGGTTTAATACCAAAGTTAAACTTCGTTTGATTTGTAAACTATCGCTTCACTCTTATGAGAGGTATAATCATACTTCTTAGAGCAAAAGACAGAATTGAGGTTATTTTAAGTTATTTCCTGACGGGAAACACAGACTACAAACACAATACAGTAGCAATAGTAAATATGTTGCACCAAACATCTAAAGGATAATGACTGATGAGCATTATTTTGTACACGAACATGACAACATGGCAAGGAATTTAAGCCATGTTACTTTATTGAAGTTTGCCCCATACACTTAAAATCAAATGCCTTGTACATAAGTATAAAAACACATCGAATTCTCAGAAGAAAAAAAGAATGTAACATTTCTCACTTATTATCACCCTGAGATTTCTTTATGTCTAACTCCTTCTCCACATCTAGTTGAGCAGCCCTCATAGCCAATTTGGCTTGTTCAGCGATATTCCTCTCATGTTCCATAATCACTTGCTCCTGCTCCAAACGGATCAATTGGATCTGTTCTTGGTGCTCCAGAAATGTTTCTTCCCGTTTGGCGCAGGCTGCACACAGCCAATCTTCTTTTTCCGTGTTCTATTTGTGTCAGTTCCTCCCCATACATTTTGGACCTAGACACGCGCTCCGCCTCTACCAAACTATCTGCAGAGGATGAGAGGCGGGGTTTCGCTGCACGCTTCAAAACTGTAACACAAACACACACCAGAAAATATTATATATTGTCAATTCATTCACTGATGCAAATTACAAAATATGTATGTGGTAAACCACGTCATGTGCATACAATTAGGATTCAAAACCAAACCAACTTGTAATGGTAACCAAGTGTATATGGAGGATTCAAAACCATACCAATATGTGAGTCTGTTGCTTTTGGCTGTCCAGCCTACGATGAGAATGTAAAATAAAAAAAGATTGCAATGAAATGTACTTGGGTAGTGTCTCATTATTTGCTTACTACACTAATTGTGGTTCAGAATCCACTCCAGGAGGTCCCATAATGTCCAAAACCCACAGTAATCTATCTCACTCCAGAATTAGACTGGATTGTCGCTGACAACTAGCTCGTGGTTCAAATCCCAACAAGTTTTTAAGGGTGGTTTTTCATAAAAAAAAATTCTAACTGTCTCGCAAATGTGCGAATGTTTTCTTTAAACACTATTTTCCTAATTCCCTTGTCAGTCGTGTAAATATTAAGGTAGCCTGAAAGGGTGGCAGGACAAAGTAAATCTAGGTCAGTTTTGGTCCCTTGGAATAAACTAATAAAGCACAATAACACTAAACTATTTTAAAGTGTTTTACATGTTGGGGACAATAGACAATAGTAGAACTCTGGTTAACCAAGTTAACCCAACTTTGCTCAACCAAAGCACCCTTTTTTAGTTGAGATGTTATTTATGTGGCTACATAGAATAACTAGATAACTATTACTATTGAAATACTTATGGCAAAAAATCCAAATAATTTTTAACTTATACAGTAATTCGGAATTAGGTCCTACTTATTGTATAAATTTTCTTATCATTAAACATTTTTCTGAATGAATGTATATCCTTATCACCACAACTCGAATTTATATATCCAAAATCAAGTCAGCCCCTTTTATTAAGGATAATCAAGGTTCCACTGTATAAGAAAAAATCCTTATTTCATAATATGATACAAAAAAAGTTTCATTGGGGAATGTTATTGTGGCCAATTACACAATCCTATTACACATAAGTTAGTTGGTTCAAACTGATATTTATTTTAGAATAAATTGGCATATCCCATCTTAGGTGTTGACTACAAATTTTTGCTGTTCGATGATAGCTAGGACTTATAGTTTTTGACATTCTAATTAAGTAAACATATCCCACAAATTGAAGTTAGTTATAGCACTAAATTAGGGACATTATATTTTCAACAAGTTTTACAAAACTAGTAATTTAATTAAAAACATTACATTATTACCTTTAGGTGCTTTGCATGTAGGCGGTGTTAAGGTCCTTAAAGAAGGAGCTGATGAGGGATTCTCACGACTGGAGTGCTGTGTGCTCTCTGGAACATGAGGAGAGTAAGTCTTCTGGGGCTGTGGAGGGTCCAGGGAAGGGGTGTATGTAGTTGATGGGGTTATGAGGGCGGCTTGAGATTGATGTGGAGGTGCTATTATCAAGGTGATTAGTAGTGAAAACTGAGGCAGCATCTTGCCGATGACGATAGTCGCTGTCCCAGGGTGTGTCAACTTCCTCATCCAACCATGGCTGACTTGTCAACCCCTGAGCAGCAAGCTTGTCATCATCAGGGGAGGTTTTGTATGGTTCTCCTCCCCATGTCTTCATCAAATGCTGCCTCTCCAACTGCTTTTGTTTCCGGACCTGCGATTTGAATTTTTCCCAGCATCTGTGAACACATCACATTAACAATTATAAGCACAATTAGCATAGCTACAATGGAAGGGTTAGCGAATTCAATATAGTTAGAAAAATAAAACTCATCAACTGTTCAATGTGAATACAATAAAAGCTACCTTAACATAAGAGTTTGATGTGCCTAATCAAACTTTATAAATCTTTGTATTATTCAATTTGCAATATTCTTGTGTATGTATTAATAGTAAAAATAATAAAAATAGACATATATATATTATAGTAAAACAAAGGGAAAAGATGTTACATTCTCTATAGGACTAGGCTATATAAGGTTGTAGGGTTTTGTTCTCCAATATAATTGCATGGATTAGATTTCTCTGACATTGAAATTGAAACCATAATTTCTGTGGGTGCAAGAATAGATTGTTTATTTACTTCACTAAAAAGCAATCACAACAAAAATGTGTTGACCAGATAGACAAGTAGGCCTACCAATTACAGTAGTTTACAAGATTAATCAAAAGAACAATAACATTGGCAGCATGATGGATAAAATTTAACAGTGGTCTGAGTTAAAAAAAAAAAGGAAACAAGGATTTATGATAAGAATGGAATGATTAGTCTATTACCAACAACAAAGATTTCACTACTAAATTAAAACTATTTTCAAAGTATAATATGGTTAGACTTAGTTTTGAATGAACATATTTCACAAAATAATTATAAAACAAGTATTATGTTTTGATGATACACATGCATTAAAATAAAATTACCTTTTTAGCTGGGTTTCATCACGTCTAGTTGAAGTTAAATTATTCTGTTATTTTCTTCCAGGCTTCCTTTTTCTGAGAATTTGAAGGTGCATCCGTTTTTTTTTATTCTCAATTATGTTTTTATATTTATGTACAAGGTTTAACAATAAAGATTTTTTCCTGTGGCATGTACGGGCAAACTTCTTGATCAACATTTTTGAAACAAACAACCGCCAAAACTTATAATTAATGACGATGTTAAACAAAACACGTTCTAAAACGCTAAGAAATAATACAAAACCGTGAGTCAAGACGGGTTGAATCGCACAGTGTTGCCAAATATCTTCTATCCTTGTACAGAACTGGTACCTAGGAGTCAGCTACTCTGCAGTCTAATTGTGAATGACTATAATCAGGTCAAGTTACAGCATCGAAAACAGCCTACCAGAGGGATTTCTCACAGGAGTCTCACAGGAGACATCAGTCCCACGACTATAGTCACGGCCCTTAACCTGTTTTTCAATAAATTAGAGATTAATAATACAGTATTGGGTGTATATATTACAAATCATATACCAAATTGATTGGTAACTGAACATATTATAATAACAAGTTTGTTTGTTAACTGTAGCATACAGATAGACAATAGTGAAAACTGTCAATACAAGTTATCATTAGATTTACATACTTTTTACTTTCATCAATGATCCTGCATAATAAACAACAAGCTCATCTTGTAGGGTTTATCGGTGAAAGGGAGGTTGGGGGTTTGAATCCCAACTGAGTGTATGAAGGTTCTTCCCCCCTAAGATGTTTGCCACTCTTCCTAAACCCAAATTTGGGTACATTTCCTCTAAATTATATTTTGTTAAAACTTTTTTTAGCACCGCATCTTACTACTTGTTTGAGCTATATGCTTATGTACTAATTATGCTAATGGTTTTGGGGATTAGGAAGGTAATATTTAAGTAAAGTGTACCCACATTTGCATGGAGGGTTGGAAAAACCACCCACAGTACACCTAAATGAGATTCTAACCTCAATATCCCTGTCATCAGCAGCGCGTTAGACCCTGCAGCTGAACATCTGACAGAGGAGCGCTTGAGATTTTAACAATGACACTAGTCCCTGAAGGAGCTGTGCACAGCTCCTAAGTTAATGACACTAGTCCCTGAAGGAGCTGTGTGCAGCTCCTAGTTAATGACACTAGTCCCTGAAGGAGCTGTGTGCAGCTCTTAAGTTAATGACACTAGTCCCTGAAGGAGCAGTGCACAGCTCCTAAGTTAATGACACTAGTCCCTGAAGGAGTTGTGTGCAGCTCCTAGTTAATGACACTAGTCCCTGAAGGAGCTGTGTGCAGCTCTTAAGTTAATGACACTAGTCCCTGAAGGAGTTGTGTGCAGCTCCTAGTTAATGACACTAGTCCCTGAAGGAGCTGTGTGCAGCTCTTAAGTTAATGACACTAGTCCCTGAAGGAGTTGTGTGCAGCTCCTAGTTAATGACACTAGTCCCTGAAGGAGCTGTGTGGAGCTCTTAAGTTAATGACACTAGTCCCTGAAGGAGTTGTGTGCAGCTCCTAGTTAATGACACTAGTCCCTGAAGGAGCTGTGTGCAGCTCCTAGTTAATGACACTAGTCCCTGAAGGAGCTGTGTGCAGCTCCTAGTTAATGACACTAGTCCCTGAAGGAGCTGTGCACAGCTCCTAAGTTAATGACACTAGTCCCTGAAGGAGCTGTGTGCAGCTCCTAGTTAATGACACTAGTCCCTGAAGGAGCTGTGTGCAGCTCCTAGTTAATGACACTAGTCCCTGAAGGAGCTATGTGCAGCTCCTAGTTAATGACACTAGTCCCTGAAGGAGCTGTGCACAGCTCCTAAGTTAATGACACTAGTCCCTGAAGGAGCTGTGTGCAGCTCCTAGTTAATGACACTAGTCCCTGAAGGAGCTGTGCACAGCTCCTAAGTTAATGACACTAGTCCCTGAAGGAGCTGTGTGCAGCTCCTAGTTAATGACACTAGTCCCTGAAGGAGCTGTGCACAGCTCCTAAGTTAATGACACTAGTCCCTAAAGGAGCTGTGTGCAGCTCCTAGTTAATGACACTAGTCCCTGAAGGAGCTGTGTGCAGCTCCTAGTTAATGACACTAGTCCTTAAAGGAGCTGTGTGCAGCTCCTAGTTAATGACACTAGTCCCTGAAGGAGCTGTGCACAGCTCCTAAGTTAATGACACTAGTCCCTGAAGGAGCTATGTGCAGCTCCTAGTTAATGACACTAGTCCCTGAAGGAGCTGTGCACAGCTCCTAAGTTAATGACACTAGTCCCTGAAGGAGCTGTGTGCAGCTCCTAGTTAATGACACTAGTCCCTGAAGGAGCTATGTGCAGCTCCTAGTTAATGACACTAGTCCCTGAAGGAGTTGTGTGCAGCTCCTAGTTAATGACACTAGTCCCTGAAGGAGCTGTGTGCAGCTCTTAAGTTAATGACACTAGTCCCTGAAGGAGCTGTGTGCAGCTCTTAAGTTAATGACACTAGTCCCTGAAGGAGCTGTGTGCAGCTCTTAAGTTAATGACACTAGTCCCTGAAGGAGCTGTGTGCAGCTCTTAAGTTAATGACACTAGTCCCTGAAGGAGCTGTGTGCAGCTCTTAAGTTAATGACACTAGTCCCTAAAGGAGCTGTGTGCAGCTCTTAAGTTAATGACACTAGTCCTGAAGGAGCTGTGTGCAGCTCTTAAGTTAATGGCACTAGTCCCTGAAGGAGCTGTGTGCAGCTCTTAAGTTAATGACACTAGTCCCTGAAGGAGCTGTGTGCAGCTCTTAAGTTAATGACACTAGTCCCTGAAGGAGCTGTGCACAGCTCCTAAGTTAATGACACTAGTCCCTGAAGGAGCTGTGTGCAGCTCCTAAGTTAATGATACTTTTAATAAACCATAAGGTGTGCATCTTTGAAATAAAAATTTAATAACATCAGGGATGATTATTTTTTTTTAGATTTACATTTTTTAAACACTATAGTTTTTATTTACGAGGTTAACTTTTTATTTTTTTTCCATAAGGGTATCTAGAGTACATATTCTAAACATTTATGTTGACTTGCTGGACCTTAGAATTTGGATGAGTGTGTGTTATAGATTAATAAGCAGTACTTTACAAGTTCAACCAATTTGGTTAAAAAAGTTTGTTTTATAACTTTAGATTTAAAACTAGCTCAAGATAAGGATAGGGTGTAATGAGGTGAACTGGATATAGCTAGGTAAAGAAAGGGATAGGGTGTAATGAAGTGGACTGGATATAACTAGCTCAAGATAGGGATATGGTGTGGCAAATGGATAGAACCAGCTCAAAGTAGGAATATGTGACATACTTTTGAAAGTGCAGAAATTAACTTTGACATTCTAATGTCATAGCAGAACTAAGCATTGCTGTATATAATATTAGAAAGCAAGGGAGATTGAAAATATAGATACAGTTGTCTTACTTTATATTTATCTCCTTAAATATTATCTCTAGTGACAGTTTATCTGATTAAAATTATCACCAAATTTTGTGCTTATGGCTGACAGATTTTATCATGATTCTCTCAATATAATTATATAACTTATATCAGTTCTTTTCCTTCCATTTTAAAATTAGATTGATACTAAATGATTTTAAATTTTTTGAACATGCACAGTACACAAAACATTGTCTTCATAGTCAAAACTAAAAATAGCTAGGCCTGAAAATAATGCTCTTGGGGTCCAAACAAGAAAATATCCATAAATCCAGATTCTTTAAATACACATACTAGCTGGGTCATTCCATATGAATCACGTTACACTGGCGGCCAGACGGCCATATTTTCTAACTTTAAATTAATATACAGCCTGTCCGACATCTTAGCTTAGTCAATAGCAAGTCTGTCTACTGATCTAAGGGACCTGGGTTTGATTCCCAACATGGCTAAAAATGTTGAAATGTGGATTTCTCTTTCACAGTGATGAATTGATGGACGGGGGTTGGATGTTGTGTTTGTTCTATATAAAAGTTAGTTTATAAGTCGTGAGCTGATATAACCAATCAGTTCAGAAAGTGCACATTAACTACCTTAAATAAATTAAATAAAATGTAATAATAATAATAATAATAATAATAATAGCCTTTAGTTATCTGGCGAAGATAACGCGTTAACCTTTTCTTCCACTTAACCAGTGTTGAATACAACATACACTATTACATTAATTGAAATACAATTCAATAGAGAAATATTCAAATAAGTAGAAAGCCATTCGCACACTCATATGAACCTCGAGTAGTTTCAAGAACCCAGTTTAGCTTATAAAACAGTATATATTGTGTAACCGCATGCTTGAAGGGGTGTCTAGATGTTAGATGACGAGTAGAGTTATCTAGCTTGTTCCAAGCCTGTGATGCCAGGACAGTGAAAGAACGAGCATATGTTTGAGATCTATGTATGGGAATAGACATCTGTAGAGTGGATTCTGATCTGGTAGCTCGGCTGTGTTTATCTTTCAGAAATAGGAACCGTGAGGAGAGGTATTGAGGCTGAGATGTTGATAATATTTTGTGAAGCAATACTAATATACATTCTAATGAAATGATCTTAATAAAATTATTATTAAAGCACTACAGAAACTATTTAAATAATTTGACTAAACAGCAGGCAAAAAAAGTTAAAGATAAATGGTGATTTTTTTGATTTTTTTCTAGATCTTTGACTTCATATTACAAATAAAGGGACATAGTTAAGTATTTGGGAGTAAAATAATTTTATCAAATTTGTGTTATTTTATATAAGTTAAGTTAGGACATAAATAGTTTAAGAAAAGAGCTCGAATTGGGAAATTTTAACAACCGGAATGTTAACAACAACCAATAATTCCTTAATCTACTTTACAGCATGAAACTATTACAGTGGTAGAATCTATTGTGTTGTTTCTACACACTTCAAAAAGTTGCATGATTAGCCCACGCCATTTTAATTGAATTTCAGTAAAATGGTAATCATATTACAATTTATTATAACAATCTAGTTCATTCTTAATTAAGACATGACAAAATGTTGTAGACTATGTGTGAAAAAGAGAAACATAAAGAGTTTTAAGAATAAAAGAGCATGTATGACTCGATGTATGGATGTGGTGGAAGAGAAGGGAGTATGCAAAGATATAGAAGTTTGAGAAAACTAGTGAGGATGGTTTAAGTAAGGAGTTGATTTTTTTAGATATAGGCCTATGAAAAGTTTCTTGCCTACCCCTTAAAGGAATGGCATGATTATGATTAAGCTAGGATTTAAAACTTTTTTGAAAGTTTGTTAGTTACTTTTGAAAATGGTGAGTCTTGAATATATACTTTAATGCGGTAGGCTATATTTATACACAATGGGATCATATTTAACGATTAAGAAATCTCTTTATTCCAGAAGTTTAAAATTGTGTAAAGATACGTTGTTTTTTTAGTTTCTTCAAACAATAATGTAGGGCGTAGTCGAATTCTCGCGCAGGAGCATAACCATGACTTAGCTTTGACCAAAGATGTACAGGTGTGGGATGTAAGACAGGAAAATCATGTCAACTTTTGAGAATTAAAGTAAGTAGGCCTATGTTCAAAAGGAACAACTGTGATTGGAAAAAAAAAATTTATTTTGATGATTAAAAGTAAAAGTTAATTTTTTTCTTAGTGAAAAAGTAAAAAATTCCAGAAATTTGATCATATTGTTTTTCAGGTAGCTGAACAATCTGTAATGTTAATAAATACATTTTTATTGTGATATGACAAGAAAAAGCGGCTCAAGTTTATCTATGACTATTAACAAAATCTCTAAAATGAATACAATGTGCCATTCCAACTTGACGCTAGTAAAGATTGTTTTGTATATAAGTGTGATTATTGTTAATGGTACCTTTAAATATAATATTTATATAATTAGTGGGCAGCAGACTCGTCACTATACCTGTGTAAGCCTTTAGTGGGTAGCTCTGGCCAGCATAATTTTATAAGACCAAGTTCATAATGTATTTCTTTAAGGTGTTTCTTAGTAAGTTCTTCATACTGGGTGCCGTACGAGTGTTCCGCAGGAACTATAAGACCTTCACCTCCCAAATCTTCTTCATCAGTGTCATAGTCAAAAGAAGGTAAGAAAATATCAGTTGACATTGCAAAGTAATCTTAAGAATGAACAATATATTAAGTATGTTAAATTTTGTAGATTTTTAATGTTTTCATATATTATTTATTTACGTTTCTGTTGAGTAGTCAGTTATCAATAAGCGCAATAAATCCACATCAAAATTCCAAAATAACCTACCCGAATTTAGCCAACATAAGAAAACCAAATAGAACTAATTCGAAATTTATTTCATAGTTCGATCATAGATGACAAAAAAGTAATAAAAATAACAACAAAGTGGGAAAAATAAGAATGGGTGACCAAATAAACTTGGTGATTTTATAACTATATTATTTTTCTAAGACAACATAACACCTATTGGCTGAATTTAGTTATATGAGTAATAAATATGAAAAACCAACGCATTCCCCTCCAGCAGGATTATTCTGACCCCTCAGGAACAGTTGTCGGCTCGAGTGTCGTCAACTACGCTTCGCGACGTATTGTCGGGAAAAGTTACCGAAACAGTGATTCTGTCCGAATATCGCTTCGTGACGGGAGGTCCATGGTTGCCATGGCAACCAGTATTCAACAATATTTGGTTTTCAAAACTATTTATTTAAGTTGGCAAGATATTTTACACAGCGTTTTCATACGCTCCAAAAGTGTTTGCTGAAGGAGTGCCCCTGGTGGTGAATGCCACAACCAAGAGTAAGCTGCCAGTTGTGGAGAGTTGAGACGGCCTGGCCTGTGAAAGACACTGTGACTAGATGAGAGCATCAGGTAAGATGGTCGGCGCAATTGTTGTAGTTTTGTCGCCGAGTTTCGTGGTGTTTTGGTGCTAGTTTACACCCTGTCAAAGATTAAATACAGTCCACAAAGTTTTGTTGAACTGGAAATCACGTTAACGATTCTGAGAGGCCAGTTAAGTTCGTGGTTTCAACATTTTTGGTCCTCCGGGCCGGATTATTACGTCTCGTAACGTGAGTAGAAGTTTTCACTGTATGTTGTCGTAGTCATTGTGGCATAAAAGTGGTGAATTGTTTCAATTTTTTCTTCAGTTTGTTAACAATGTTGTTCGTTTAGTTAATAGTCGGCAATAAGAGATTGTTGTTTATAAATTGAGATAGGCCAATGATTAATGTGAAGTCATAATAATCAAAAGTTTCTAGGTCGTTCAGGGTTGGCTATATTCTAGCACCACTAGCTTCAAGTTGAGTATTTATTTATTTCGTTTCTCTCTTAAGGTTTCAGCTATCAAAAGTTAAAGTAATAAAATTTAATTTTGTTTAACATTGGGAGCTCATCTGGTTATTTTGGAATTTTAGGTTACACGTTTGTTATTTTGAATTTAATTTATGGTGTTTACTAGCTACTAATAGGTTGTAAGAACATAGTAATTAACGTTATTTTACTTGGATACCTCGTTTGTTTAGATTCGCTAAATATATTTTGTTGCTGGGATAATTTATCTCATGTTAATTGTTTATTAACTGCGTCCCTTTGTAGCGTATCAATCAGATTGATTGAACACCTACAAGAAAAAAGTTCACTATTTCTGTAATTGGGTGCAACATTGGAATCATATCAAGATATTGAATATAAAATAAGTTTATACCTCCCGTATACTTAAACTACGTATTGCCCTACGTTCAAACACGTGGTTAGTCAAAAAATAATTTTCTTTTGATAATTGCTGTTCTAAAATATAAAAGAAGAAGACTAATATTATTATAGTTATGAATAAGATATGTGAATGCATACCCTTTGTTATAAGATGGGGTCAGATGAAGAAACTTACAACCGGCCATGCGGTCCTCAAAGAAGGTGGAAAATATAAATCTATATTAATTCTTTGCATAAAAATAACAGTGGAAATTAAATAACTAAATTAATACAGACACATTTTGATATAGGATATGTGTGTATAAACTCACCACGGCCAGATGTCTGCAGATATCATTAACTCACTTCTAAAACACAGGATTATCTATAATGGCGGATCCACGTGGCGCAAGACTCGCCAGTTCAGTTGAGGAGATAGACTGAAAATGGAGATCGGCGCTGGGAGCTCTTGCGCAACTGCGACTCTGGTGGCCGGCAGAAGAAACTCGTCAGTTTGTGTTTCTTCTCTTTTCCTCTCCTCGTTTATCTTTCCTTATTTTTAAGTATGCTTCTCAATTCGTTCCCCCTTTTTCTCCTCCCTGTTCATGTCTGGTTGCGAGTATATATGGGACGCGCTGCGAGTTCAACACTAGAGAGCGGTTCTACACAGCCAAGGATCAACAAAGAACCTCTGCCGGTGAACAACCAAGACGAGACATGGAAATTGGGTCGTCAGAATCGCCTCTATATTCTGGGTCGTCAGGCTCGCCTCCATAGTCTGGGTCGTCAGGCTCGCCTCCATAGTCTGGGTCGTCAGGCTCGCCTCCATAGTCTGGGTCGTCAGGCTCGCCTCCATAGTCTGGGTCGTAAGACTCGCCTCCATAGTCTGGGTCGTCAGACTCGCCTCCATAGTCTGGGTCGTCAGAATCGCCTCCATAGCGGCATTCAAGAAGGATGAATCGTCCCACTCAATGCGGTGGTTACGAGGACGCCGTAGCTAGGGTATTGGTATCCAGCTGTCGTCATTTAGTCCCTAGGATTTAGTTACTAAGTTAGGAGAAACTTTATTTTCCAAATGGTTTAACGTAATGTAAATCGTTATTCAGAAGTCCTTTTTTTTAGACAAGAGAATATGTTTTCGGAATCTTGTGTCATGTTCAGGAATACTTAACTTCAATATGGAAGAAGTACTTGGGTTATATTATGCCATTTTAGTCTGATGGACAAGTCAGATTTTAATGACTCTTTAAGTCAATTGCTGAGTGCATTATTGTGTGTTTGGGCACTGTCCTAACGTTAAAGCCTCCGGCTTAGAAAAATGTGAAGTTTTAGTGTTACTGATTTACACTAACTCACAAGTTCCGATAAATCTTGAAGTTAAAATTATTCATGACACCCTAAACGTCATGAACATCAGTTCTTTGTTGTTGATGGTTACCGCCAGGAAGTCTATGTCTTTCTTTTGCCTTACGCAGTTCAGTTGTTAATTATAGAGATTTGGTTATGCGGTCATTGTCCATGGGAAGTATTAGCTTGGGTGAGCAACCCGTGTAAATAGCCCTAGTGTCATAGTGGGGTCCGCGCAAATAATACTATTTTGTTTTGGCCTGTAAATAGGCTCCTAATTTTGTATTAGTTCTAAAGGATATTAATGTACTATTGAATGAACTGGCAGTACCGTAAGGGAATGTGTCCAGCCATAGTACCTTAATGACGCCTGGTTCTTAGTCATCAATCAGCTGGATTCATCAGCCAATTATCCAACAAATTTAGTGGATTCCTGTTAATATTCAACCCTGCCAAGTGAGACTGTATAAATGTTATCTTCTAAATTATTTTTATAAATTATATTTTGCTTTAACTAATTCTCAAATTACTCTCCTTTTAGAAATTCTACAGCCTTTTACCTGGCCACTGTACTGCCCAGGTAGCCACAAGTAATCCTTCAAGTTTATTTGCCTTGTGAAGAAATTTAATACACTCTAGAAGTTTCTATCTAATTGTAAAACTTGTATTTTTCTTATGCATTTATTGTTTACTAAATAAAACTATGTTGTCAAATTGATATGTTGAGTTTTCTAATTTAGTACCAATGTACTATGTGTAATAGTAGTACACCTTTAACTAGGTTTTAGTTTAGTAATAATGTTTAGTTTCCCTAGTTGCTTTAGGTGTGAATAATACATTGCTTAAATTTATTGATTTTTTAACTGCAAATGTGTTTGGGAAACATCTTTGTAGCGGAAATTTAGTCTTAAAAGCTTACACTCTTCCATAGTGAAGTGTTGGGAACTACTTACGCTTAGTGGGCCATTAACTACTTTGAGATTTAAGTATTGTTGGCAAATTAGAACAGCCGTAAGTTCCTATCTTATTACCACGCCTACTAGTTAGCGTATTCTTGCAGTTTATCTAAATTATCTAAGGAAGTTAATGCAAATATGGGCATCTTTGAGGATTATACCTTCCAATGTGAAGCTTTAATGGCTAAGATTATCAGATCCGATGAGGTGGCTCAACTAGTAGAATCAAACCCTAGTAATAATAAGGATAAATGTTTATTGCATGCGATGACTGCTCACATTGAAAAGATGCAAACTGAGTTTAACGAAATTATAACCAAATTGGCAGCATTGTCCGTTAAGCAAACACCTAAAGTACAAAGAGATTATTAGGCTGAAATACAAAAATTTGATGCTTGTTTCTATAATGTGCAAGCTATTTGTGCAGTAGCATTCCCGCCAGGAGTAAGACAGGCCGCCTCATCAAACCAGCCTGGGGCAGGGTCAGCATCCTGGGGCTCTCCAATTACCTTGCCTAAACTGGCGATAAAGCAATTTAGTGGGGAATTGAAGGAATGGCAACAGTTCTTTGATTTATTTGAAGCTACTATTCATTAAAATAATCAGTTATCCGACTTTAAGAAACATATGCATCTGAGATCAGCTTTGGCAGGCGAAGCTTTGTCAACTGTTTCAGCGGTACCACTGTCAGCAGCGGCGTATCCACAGGCTTGGAAACTATTAAAAGATCGTTACTATGATCCGCAGCGTTTATCTGACTCGTATCTACAGGTCATAATAGAGTTACCATAGATAAATAAAGAAGCTGGCTCTATCCGCTCATTTGTCACCCTATTAAAAGAATATTTGGCTGCCTTTCTTCCGTTAGGCCATGTTGTGTAAAATTGGGCAGTCCCCATGTTGTTCATCCTACGAGGAAAGTTAACCCCAGAGCTTAGGGAAGGTTGGTAGCGAAAACTAAAGGAAAGGACCCTGCCATCTTTGGCTAACTTTCAGGATTTTCTAGTAAACGAGGCAGAGTTGCTCGAGGCAGCCCAATTGAGGAATCGGTTAAACACGTCGCCCTTTGGGGCAAAGAACTTCGCCAAACCACGAAAGTTTGTGTGTACAAAGAGTTCGTCAGCATTTGTGGTGGGTGCAAATAATGTGTCCCTTGGAAGTTGTGTTCTTTGCAAAAACAACCATGAAATCTCCCATGCAAGAAATTTTAAGGTATGAAGCCATCACTACGTTTTAGGATTGCAAAGGATAGGAGGTTATGTTTGCTGTGTTTGGCAAGAGGGCATTTCTCGAAGGAGTGTTTGACCAAATTATAATGCTCCCACTGTAATGGCCACCACCATAAGTTGTTGCAGCTGGAAGACGAGTCTGCCAATTTGGAATATGGGTTGCAACGGTCTGTAAAGAAAATCAGTGGCAGTTGCACTGTAAGTCAGGATTCAACCCCAAATTTTGTGGCATCGGTAGAATCCTTTTTTCCTGTGGCACCGACAGGGCCATTGGTAGTCCTTATGACCGTTACAACATCTATTATGAGCAGCCGGCGTAGATATGAACCGGTGAGGGTTCTTTTGGATTGTGCGAGCCAGGAGTCTCTCATAACATCCTCTTGTGTACAGCGACTTGGACTCAAGCTGAGTAAGGCGAATTCAGCGCAATTGTTTGGCTTTGGAAACACTCCTTTAGGCACAGCAAGGGCAGTGGATCATTGTGAATTTCAGCCTAAAAAGACATTAACTTTAGAGGTAGATGCGTTGGTAGTGAACTCCATTGCACACTCTCAACAAATGCCAAGCCAACTCTTATCATGGCGCCACCTTTCGGGCTTAAACCTTGCTGATGAGGGGGACGGGTCAAGACCGATTGATATACTACTAGGAGCTGAGTGGTACCCTCTGGTTGTAACGGGACGGAAGGCACATGGGCCTCCCAAAACGCCGTCCGCCATTGAAACCATCTGGGGCTACTGTCTACTAGGGAAGTCACGGGGAGTGGCAAGTGAATCAAACATTTTTTGTACTGTGACGAAACTTAAACTTGATTATCTGCTTCACCAGTTTTGGTCGGTAGAAGAACCGCTACAGGTGACTCAACTGTCTCTCACTGATAGGGAATGCGAGGAGCATTATCGCTCTACGGTGAAGAGATGTCAGTTGGGGCGATATGAAGTTGAACTGCCATTCCTAAGTGATCGGAAGGTCCTGGGAGACACGCGACAAGCAGCTCTTAGACGATTTTTGTTGCTTGAGAGGCGTCTAGAGAAAGCACCAGCCTTAAAACAGCAATATGTGGCTTTTATGAGGGATAACCTGCAACAGGATCAAATACTACCAGCCTCGACTCCACCAGAGGAAGAACACTACTAAATTCCTCACCACTGCATACTTCGGCAGGGTGAGGAGGGGGAGATAACCAAATTTCGAGTTGTTTTTGACGCATCGATGAAATCAACAACAGGTGTTGCCTTAAATCAAGTTTTGCACAGCGGTCCCTCATTGCAGAAGGAAATTGTGGATATATTGCTAAGATTTCGTGTACATGAAGGGGTGCTTATTACCGATATCAGGCAAATGTACCGCACCATTCTTGTCAGCAAGGAACATCACCGATACCAAAGAATATTTTGGAGAGAGAATCCAGAGGACACCTTATGGGAATTCTCTATGGCCACTGTGACATATGGGGTTTCAGCTGCTCCCTTTTTGGCATTGCGTACCCTCCATCAGCTTGTGGAGGATGAAGGAGCGGCATTTTCGGCTGCTTCTGCTGCATTGCAGACAGCAACCTACATGGATGATGTAGTGACGTCGGTCAAGTCCCTAGAATCGGCAAAGCGCTTGCAGCAAGAACTGATCGTGATGCTAGGTAAGGCTGGCTTCCAGTTAAGAAAATGGATTAGTAATCGGCAAGAACTGCTGGCGGAACCACCCCCAGAACACTGTGCTATATCAAGTGAGATATTCTCTTTCATGAGTGAGCTGGAGAGCTCCACCAAAATTTTGGGATTCCTCTGGAATCCAGTTCATGACCAGTTTTCGTACCAAGTACAGCTGACGGCCAGACAAGCGAATAAACGTGTAATTCTCTCTATGGTTGCACGGCTGTACGACCCCTTGGGATATCTGGCCGCTGTAATCTTTGTTGGTAAATACCTGATACAGCATCTGTGGCCATCTGTAATGGAGTGGGATTCTCCAGCACCGGTTGAATTGCAGGAAAATTGGTGGAGATTTCGGGAGGAGCTACTTCTGTTAGCAGAGCTTAAGATCCCAAGGTGGCTGCGAATTGAAGAAAAGGCAAGGTTGCAGTTCCATGGCTTTTCGGACAGTTCCAAACGTGGATATGCTGGGGTTGTATATTTGAGGGTTGAAGGTGAGGATGGGAATGTTACGGTTTGGTTCCTGTTTGCACGAGCTAAGGTAGCCCCATTGAAAAGGATAACATTTCCCCGATTAGAGCTTCGTGCTGCAGTACTGGTTTCAAAGCTCCTCAAATATTCTAGTCAAGCCCTTTCTAATGAGGTTGCCATTGATTCGGTCACTGTATGGACTGATTATAGTGTAACGTTGAGTTGGATAAAATTGTCACCTCATCGTTGGAGTACGTTTGTTGCCAACAGTGTGAGTCAGATACATGAGTGGTTATCCCCAGATCAATTTCGGCACGTCCCAACCGCTACTAACCCAGTGGACTGCGCCAGCAGGGGTTTATTCCCTAGTGAACTGCTGGACCATTCCTTATGGTGGAGTGTACCAACATGGTTGAGTAAAACTGAGGAATGCTGGCCCATCTTTCAATCTACTAGTTACTATTAAAATGGTATTTATTGGGGTGTTTTAATATTTTATTATGTGTAATCGTGTGAGCGGGCTAAAAAGCTCCAGATCCAAAATAAACTAACCGTTTTCATCCAACATTAATAAAACTAACAATATAATATAGTTAAAAAAATCATATTTAGCGCATGAGAGCATATTTTGTTATAGAATACATCATAGATACCACCACAGAAAAAATAATAATTCAATCAAAGAAATTATAAACAGATATTAGTGTTGTTGACATTATTTAGTTCTTGACTATAATGAGACATATGTAGCTTTTGTTTCGTTTCTAGCCTCTTTTGTTGTTGCGCATGCGCGTTTTATTTTTGTTCAGTTGCGTTTAACAGACTTGTGAGGTTTGTCCGTGTCTTTGTTGTATCCAAGGTGATTGATTTCGGTAGTTATTAGACAAAAGTCAATCAGTGGTGTATGCTCGCTTTAATGGCTGATAAAATGAATAATGGTACGGTGAAGCGGTAAAAGCTGGTATGCTTGTATCTGAAAAGTAATAATTCAACAGGTTATCGGCTAAGCCAGGCTTTCTCTGCGCCGCCATTATATCGTGAAGTGTAAGTTGAGAAATTCTGTTCGTGTCGTCGCTATACATTTTGATGTTCGTGTTTTCGGTACGGTTTGTTCGTGTCGTTTGTACGTTTTGCTCGTGACGTCAGTAGGTGTATATTGCGTCCAATATTTTTTTTTTCTCTGCTTGCAGCCATGACGGAAAAGGACACATACGATCTCAAATTTAGTTTGTCGTTCTTACTTGATGCTCAATATTTGGTAGAATTTGTGGAAGGAACAGATACAGAGCCCGACAAAGCAGCAAAACTCGACGCGTAGAAAGTACGGAAAAAATGTAAGTCACAAAGAGCAGTGATCTTATTGAGCTCAGTGGATCGGGCATTTCATGTGAATTTAATAAACTGTAGGACACCGAAAGAGATCTGGGATAAACTACATTCTTTGTATGGAGACCCAAGTGAAGATGGGAAACATAATTGTTGGCAACAATTTTACGATTTTCGGATCAAGAATGGCGTGCCTGTCACATAGCAGTTAGAAAATTTTGAAAGCATATGTAAGAAGCTTGATGATCAGGTGAAAAACCACCTGATTCAGCTGTGATGTCTAAACTGCTAAACAGTTTACCATCAAGATTCTCGGCATTTACCATGGTATAGGAGTGCACCGCAAAAGATGAGCGAAAGAAGGAGAATTTAATCGTGAAGATAATTCGTGAGGACAAAAGATTGACATCAATGGAAGAGGAGTCTTCATCACTTGCACTGCAAGTAAAAGCTCTGCAGCTAAAACTAGATGAACAAGAAAAAATGTCATCCAATTACCAGAAGGTTAATGATTCCAAAGACAAGCGGAAGAAAAATTCCAAGAGTATTGAAGAGTTGAAAAGAAAACATCCTTGTAAGTACTGCAACGAGCTTGGTCACTGGTATCGTGAATGTGAAAAGCGAATGGCAGATGAAGGAAAAAGAAGAAAAATGAGTGATGATTCTGCATCTGCATATGTTTGACATTTCAGCTTTCTTCTCAGAAACAACGGATGAGGACAAATCTGTGTGGTTGGCAGACTCGGGTGCAAGCCTCCATATGACTTTCCGCCGCGATTTTCTCAGTGAACTCAGACTGGTTGGTAAAATAAAGTTAGTTCAAATTGTAAGCGACATGGTGTTACCTGTAGCAGGTATTGGCACAATATATATTCTTGCAGAAGTGCATGGAAAGCAGGTCAACCGGAAATTGACAAATGTGTTTTAAGTTCCGGATTTGAAACGAAATTTATTTTCAGTGGGAGCGATCAATGACAAAAATTTATCATTCCATTGTTACCATAATCACTGCGAGGTCCGAGAAAGAAGTGGGGCCTTATCAGCAAAAGGGGTGCGTCATGGATCGCTGTTCTGAATGCTTTTTGAGGTACAAGTTTCTTCAAAGTGTAATGTTGCAGAAGTTAACTCCCTGAAGCTGTGGCACGAAAGGTTGGGTCACATTAATGTCAGTTCAATTAATGCAACGGAAAAAAG
The DNA here is from genome assembly GCA_039000515.1 of Timema cristinae. Classification (NCBI taxonomy): domain Eukaryota; kingdom Metazoa; phylum Arthropoda; class Insecta; order Phasmatodea; family Timematidae; genus Timema; species Timema cristinae. Next base: position 1,355,953 of record JBCFYV010000012.1, read on the forward strand.
TGACGCAGCTAATGGTTAGTAATCAAAGACAAATCCAATTTTTTCTATGAAGCGTTTATTATGGGAAAGCATGCTCGCAATCCACATCCATCTAGCAAGAGACCAAAAGCTAATAATCCCGGTGAAAAGATTCATTTGGATGTCTGCGGTCCAGTTAATATACAGTCACCAGGTGGTTCAAAGTATTTTTTATTGTGTAAGGATGAATACTCGGGATACCGCTCTGTATTTTTCATGCATCACAAACATGAAGTGTTTGCAAAGTTCAAAGATTATGAAGCTTTTGTGACAAAACATACCGGCAACAACATAAAAATTCTACATAAAGACAATGGCAGAGAGTACCTGTCAAATGAATTCTATGCTTTTCTGAAAAGCAAAGGAATTGTTCATGAGCTGTCAACACCGTATGTTCATGAGCAGAATGGTCGGGCTGAGCGTGAAATGCGTACCCTTTGTGAAAGTTGCAGATCTATGTTACTTGCCAGAAACCTTCCAGAAGAATTATGGGCTGAAGCTGTTCAAACAGCTGTGTATGTTTTGAATCGAACCCTCTCAAAACAATCTGATGGAATGACTTCCTATGAGAGATGGTTTAATGAAAAGCCAGAAATCAAACATGTGCGAGTATTTGGTTGTGATGCATACATGCATATACCCAAGGAGACACGCAAGAAATTTGATCCAAAGAGCAAGAAAATGATTTTTGTTGGCTATCAGGGAGAGTCAAGGAATTATCGACTATGGGATCTTAAGACTCGAAAAATACATGTCAGCTGTGAGGTAATCTTCAATGAGAGAGCTGAAATGGCAGAGCAAGGTTTTCATAAAAAAGAGAGGAAACTTGATTTTGGTTATGAAAATCAACCATACACAGAAAATGATGTAAACCTACTACCAGTAGCTCAGGTGGAACTTGACTTTGAGCATCAATGTCAATCAGACTTAAAAGCAGCAGTGGAGCTAAGATCAGTAGTCCAGCAGCAAATAGATGAACGAGTAGAACCACAATTGGAAGAGATTCAACTAGCAATAGGTCCAGGAAGACAACTTCGTGATCGAGACCTGCTGCACAGACCAAGTCGCTACAATGATTCTGCACCAGTGGTGGATACTGTACCTACTACTTTTGAAGAGGCTGTCATGAGTGATGAAGCTAAAAAGTGGTTACTCGCTATGAATAACGAAATGAGTGCGCTTCAACAAAACGAAACGTGGGAACTTGTGAAACTCCCAGAAAGGAAGCATGTGATCGGTTGTAAGTGGGTGTTTAATGAGAAATCAAATTCAAGTGGGGGTTAAGATACAAGGTCAGACTTGTTGCAAAGGGGTTTGCTCAGCGAGAAGGTGTCGATTATTTTGAGACTTTTGCGCCTGTAGTTCGTTATGAATCAAGCCATTGTAGCGGGAGAAGAACTTGAAATTGCCCAATTTGATGTGAAAACTGCTTTCCTCTATGGTGAATTGAAAGAAGAGATCTATATGCAGCAACCCCCCGGATTTGAAGACAAAGCACACCCTGAAGCAGTATGTAGACTTCAAAGGAGCCTGTATGGACTCAATCAATCGCCACGTTGCTGGAACATAAAATTCGTGAAATTTTTAGAAAAATTTGTTTTCCAACAAACTGAATGTGACCATTGCGTGTTTGCTGGCAAGGTCAAAGGAGCAACTGTATACTTAGCTCTCTATGTTGATTATGGACTTTTGATGTCAGCTTCTCAAGAAGCAATTGATGAAGTTTTGCAAAATTTGGAACAGTGTTTTCAGATCACAATTGGCGACGCTAAGCATTTCATCGGCCTTGAAATTGAACAAAATTGGGAAAAACGCACAATAAAAATTAATCAGAGTGCATACATCCAGAAAATTATACGAAGATTCTGCATGGAAAATGCAAAGCCGTCAACTGTTCCAGCTGAACCTGGCTTACACTTAAGCCAATGTCAGAGTTCAAGAGGTGAAGAAGAAAAGAAGAAACTGCAATATGTGCCATACTGTGAGGCAATTGGTTCTCTTCTTTTCGCTGCAAAAGTAAGTCGCCCTGATATTGAATATGCAGTTAATCAAGCCAGTCAATTTTTAACTAACTATGGGCATGATCACTGGCAGGCGGTTAAGAAGATTCTCTGTTATTTAAGGGGGACAATGGATTATGGGATTGTTTACGGAGACAGTGGGAGTAACGCCACACTGAGAGGTTTTACAGATGCAGATTATTCTGGTAATGTAGATACCCGAAAATCAACTAGCGGATTTGTATTTTTGTTTAATGGGGGTGCAATCTCTTGGTCCTCTGAAAGACAAAGAGTAGTAACACTTTCAACAACAGAGGCTGAGTACCTTGCATTGTATAATGGAACAAAGGACGCTATATGGCTACGTAGAATTATTTGTGAATTGGGTTTGAAATGTGATAAAGTTCCAATGTACACTCCGTCGAGATTGTAAGGTAGCAACTTATTCAATCAGCCAGCGCGGTATGCTATAGCTCCACACATGACTGCAGGATAGTTTGTCTAGCTACGCCCAAGGCCGGATTTAATGAAAGCCTTAAGTCCTATAATTATTTCTTGCCTGTAGGGAAGGAGTGATGGGGGAGGGGTTATGTCATTTTGCGATGTCCAAATAGTTTGATCAACTAAATTAATTTACTTTTTTGTTCCCTTCATAATAAAACAAATTATTCGTTATATACTTAGCTAACTAATTATGTTTAGTCTCATTAATAAATTGGCCTTCTTTTTTTAAGCTGTTAAAGATTTAACCACGCCACGCATTATTTTGGCAGCATTGCTACCCACATTTATTGGTTTTAAATAGTAACATAAACCCGGTTTCCCCCTTTTCAGAATTTTTATTACTGTGAATAGCTAATTATGAATTTATTAATGATTAATTATTATATTACAAATATGTAGTGCAAATAATAAATTAAATCTAAAAGATTTATACTTTATTTTTAAGACGCTGAGTAAAAAAAAACTTATATAACCTAAGGGTCCTAATCCTGATTTAAAATTGATTATATTATTTCCGGGTGGACAAAAAAAAATTTGATAAAATCTTATCCATTGGACATATTTTAGATATAAAAGGTAATTTATTTGTTTCTTCAAAGTTACTATGACTGTATATATAGCTTTGTGGTACCATAGTTCAATTTCATACTTTATTTAATGATACCAAAACGGCCACAATATAACGATTAATTAATAGATTTTTATAAATACTTTAATTGATAAAATTGTTGCTTATTAAGATTTACTTTTATTATCATTTTCTAATAAATTAAATGTATAATATTAGTTGTGGGTTTTTTATGTTTTTTTTTTTGCTAAATAAATTCTGGAAATTCAAACCATAATACTGGTTATATCATCTGCAAGTATTAATAATAATATCAGAGTGGGGAGGTTTAAATGAATGAAAAGCAGGGAGTAATTTTGTTTTGGATTTACGAGTTTAAAAACACTTTAAATGATATCTATGCTTTTTTAAGGTTTAAGAGTATAAATATCTTTAAGTAAAAAAGTATTGTAAGTTATTTTTTGTTACCAATGTGACCTGTCGGTCTAGGGGTAAAGTGTCAGACTTCGGTGATAAAGGTCCAGGGTTCCAACCTCGGCTCCGGCACAGGTTTATTTTATTTCTAAACCCTTCCTTCACCTCTGACAAGACGTGTATTAATCACAACTTTAGAATGTGTGGAATGCCAAGCCTACATGGTTCAGATCCCACGTTAAACTGTAGGTAACCCATTTCATCTCACAATCACCCTACCATTACACATTAGCGTAAGTGTGTATAACCCTAACGGGTAGTAAGATGCGCTGCTAATAATATTATATATATTATATATTTACTGTTTTTAAAAACGTCTGTCTGTTGCTAAATATACATGGAACTTCATAACCGGTTGTGGTGCCTTTATTTATATTTGATAGGAACTATTATACATACAGTCGGGGTTTGAGTCTCCGTTAAAGATACGGCTGGTTTTATTTAAATCTGTAGCTTAGGATCTATGGAACCACTTAACAGATTACGGTATAGTTTTTACTTCTATACTGGACCAATATCTAGGCAGGTTTTAACATTATTTGTGTATAATAAAATGGAACCACATGATTACTGTGGGGTTATTTTTATTAATCTGTAGCATATTTATCCAGGCATTTTTCAGTGTAATAATTGTAATCGGGTGTTTTGGTGTAAGTCCCGGTAAAGTGTCAGCTGGATATGTGTATATATCTCTGGAACCACTTAACAGATTGGGATGTAGTTTTTTTTGTATAATATATATCCAGGCATGTTTTAGCATGTTATAATCAGATTTTGTGTTGTGAGTCTCGGTGAAGGACCAGCCGAATATTTGTGTATATCTCTGAAACAGCAAACATATTCCGAAGTAGTTTTTTACACTCTAGGATATTAACCAGGCAAATTGTAGCATGATATATTTAGGTTTTGGGTTCCGAGTCCCTGTTAAAGTTTCGTATAGATGTTGTATATATGTTATCTAGGATATTTATAACCACATAAGCGATTGCAGAGCAGTTTTCTTTCAATTATGTAGTATTTATATCCAGGCAGAGTTTAACATTAGTTTAATCAAGTGTTTTGCTGTGAGTCCCTGGAACTGCTGACAAGCCTATTGATAATGGATTTTGTGGTCAGCTGAAAGGTAAAATTCCGTTCTTCCGCGAAGAGGATAATATATTTCAGAGTGAACTATAGGATAATATTTATATGTAATATAATATTATCTATTTCACCCACCTCTGCTACTCATCTGGGCTTCATGCCTTAAATAATTGTTGTGGCATAGCGATGAAGAAGATACAAGTTATATGCTAGGAGAGAAGTTGGGAAACAATGTAGGAAAACGTCCCTCAATATTTTCGGCCAATATGAGAACCCTGTTTTATGCATCACTGAAAATGGACCATATGATAACATTTCTGTCCACATCACTACCGATGCAGTAGAAAATAAATCATTTACTGCATTTCCTAGAATATTTAGTTTACTTTGTAATTCTGTTTACTATAAGATATCAAATATTTAATTTTGTGTGTATTTCCAGCAGATATGACACTTGTCTATAATCTATTATTTTGGGGTTTTCATCTTTGAGTTCAATCAATAATGTTCTTACTACAATGAGATTATCAACAACTCTCAGACCCACCTCGGTGGTGAAGTTAAATAACGCGCTAGTTTCGTGTTGAGCTAGACTGACAAGGACGGGGAGATTGAGGTTCGAATCTCGCTCGAGTAAACTGGGATGAATTTTTCCAAACTGGTTTTCCACTTCTCCTCCACGCAAATGCGGGTTCATCTCCTCTAAATTCAACCATCCCAATTCCTATCCCTTTAGAATAGTTAGTACTTAAGCGTATTGTTCGAACGGGTAGTAAGACGCGCTGCTAAAATTAAAAAACTCTCAACAAGAATGTTTATGCAATTCCTTTAAATACTCTTTCCTTGTTCTATTACCCGCCTCGGTGGCGTAGTTGGCTAACGCGCTTGTCGCGTTGAGCTCGACTGCTGAGGACGGGGAGATCGAGGTTCGAATCTCGGTCGGGTGAACAGGGGGTGGTTTACCCTAAATGGTTTTCCACTCTCCTTCCACGCATATGCGGGTTCACTTCCTCTAATTCAACCTTCCCAATTCCTAAATTTATTAAAGTAATTAGTACCTAAAGCGGATAACCCGAACGGGTAGTAAGACGTGGTGCTAAATATTATTATTATTCTATTGATTTAAGATTGACTATATCAAAGTTATATGAGAAACAGTGAAGTTTTCCTGGCATTCAAACATATGAATAAATAGTTCGTTGTGTGTGTTGATTGTGCTAGCTGGCCGTGAAGGTCCGAGGTTAGCATAAAATAGTTAAATGGCGCTTGTCTAAAAAGAGGGTTGGATCACTTGATCAAATAATGCACTAGCAAAATAGTGGAAGTTTCGAATGTAGTTATTATTATTAGCACCGCGTCTTACTACCCGTTCGGGTTATACGCACTTATGCTAATGTGTAATGGTAGGGTGATTGTGAGATGAAATGAAGGACCTACAGTTTAACGTGGAATCCGAACCACTGTGGCGACCTGGCATTCCCCACATTCACAAGATGTCTTGTCAGAGGTGAAGGAAGGGTTTGGTAATCAGATAAATCTGTGCCGAGACCGAGGATTGAACCCCGGCCGCCAGCACAGATGTCTGACACTTTACCCCTAGACCACCAGGTCACCAAAAGCCAACAGTTAATACTCCTTCCAAGTTAATTTCAAGAACATATCAATGATGTAGTTTGTTTAGTCTGCACGACCACTTTTATGTTAAAATCTCATTCTCCTCAAATAATTATTGGTTACCTTATTATTACTATGATTTTTATAAGTTTTTTTCTAAACCAAGTATCTTACAAGAGCACGAATTACAGATTTATTTAACGGTAAAATTGTGGGAATTTTAGCACAATCGA
>JBCFYV010000012.1:1367251-1387251 GCA_039000515.1 Timema cristinae
GGGTCATATCGATGGATCAATGTAATCAATTATTATTTACTCGACCAGTATAATATAACAGTTCACTCTACAATCAAGATGAAACCGATTGATGTCAAATATGGTAGACTTTTAGGTACCGCCTACTTGCGTGCTAAAAGAATCGAGCCTACATTGAATGAATTTAAAGTAGATGATATCGCCTCTCGGCTGTTGCCCGACTCAGAATATCCACCTTGACAGTTACGCCAAGCTAGGTCATCTGCGAAAGGGCTGATTATGCTTTGTGAGTTACAGGCAGCAGTCGCTAGCCCTTATCCTCATGATATGAGGGTGAAACAATGAATGGGTGATACCATTGAATGATGCTGCAATAAAATACAATGTTATAAATTAGTACACTGTGAATGAAAATAGTGGTGATTTTGAATTATCTCGCTGTGGTACAGAGGTTTGGAAGGATTTTCTTTTCTTGGATGAGGAAGATTGGTTTAGTTGGAATGATCGATTGTGAGTGATGGCGTAACGTGAGTCCGGGAAAGGTTTGGTAGGCTTAACTGTTTTAGGAGTTGGTTTGAATCGGATGGTTACATTTCCATTCCCCATCTGGGGCCGACAGCGGCGCCAGCGTTATTCTCTGACTAGTAGAAAACATAGTCGGCGGTGGCAAAGGTAATACAGAGTTGCTTGTCGGGAAGGATTTTTTTTCTTGGGATTTGGAGTGAGGTGGGTACATTTCCATTCACCATCTGGGGCCGCTCCCGGTGCCAGGATTATCCTCTGGCTAGTAGAGAACCTAGACGGTTATCCCAGTGGCGTCCAGCCGTGACTAAGGTAGTAATGGCATGAAATGACCGATTGTGCTTGAAAGTTGGTACAACTTTGGTGCGCCTTCGAAAAGGTAGTCCGCGTCCACCGAGCTTCATGACATAGTGACTTATATATATATAATATATGCTTATAACTAGTGGTGTTTACTAAAAACTAGTGGTAATTAATTAAAACTAATGATTTTTTATTGTGATTTTGTAATATATTTTTTAGGTTTTTTGTTTTATTATATTTTTAATAATTTTTTTGTTTTTTAATGTTTCTTTTGTTTGTCACTATGCCAGTCTAGGTTTTTTGTATTTCCTGGTGTCTTCTGGGTCGTAGCGTCCTAGTGATCTTATGATTTTGTTTGTGTGCGTGTCACTCTGTTCGTAGCACCTCTTGTTTCTATCCCTATATATTTCTTGTAAAAGTTTGCTCTTTGTCATGGTGTGTAGGTAATCTATTCTCGTGTAGCAGTTTGTCCCGGTTATAGTTCTGAGTAGTTTTGAGTAGTTTGTAGTTTATTTAGTAAGGTTGCTGCTGCGTAGCTCCAGGCTACGCAGTTGTATACTATGATTGGCTGAATGACTGATCTGTAGATAATTAGTTTGGTGTGTTTTGTTAGCTGGTTACCTTTTAGCAGTGGATAAAGTTGCACGAATCTGCCTAGCACTTTTGAGTTTGTTTGTTCTATGTGCTTTATCCATGTTATTCTCTTATCTATTGTGATGCCTAGATATTTTACGCATGTCTGTATGGGTATTTCTGTATTAAATAAAATGAAAGGAGCTGGTGGGTTTTGAAGTCTTTTAGATATTACCAGTGCTGCTGATTTGTCTGGGTTTACTTTAATTCTCCATTTAGTGAACCATTCCTGTAGTGTTACCAAGTATCTTTGAATTCCTAGACTTGAGAAGTTTATGTTTCTGTTTTGTGCGTAAACCATGGTATCGTCTGCAAATTGCCTAACTTTGCACCATCGCACTGTTAGTTTTCTGTCGATCCCTACTATTCCTCCCCTCCAGCCCTAAACTCGTTGGTTGGGGTTTGTGCCTGTTATTCTATATAATGCTAGCCGTTGCCCGCGACTTCGTTCGCGTTTTCACTATTTTTTATAATGACTCGCGCGCCACCTATTGTAAAATCCGGAAACTGAGGGTAAGATTACTTAGGTTGTTATTCACAGGGGGTTATGACTATTTATTTTTTGTTCATACTTATAGTACCTCTTTATATACTACATAAGAGGTTCTTCCCTAAGAGGATAACACTACCAGGCTGATAGGTGAGCTCATTCCAAGCTTTCTATGTCCAAGGGTTTGGGCTGGGCGTTGATCTAATAAGAAATAAGGCAACCTTAAGGCGAAAATATAAATCCTCTTTATTCCTTATCCTCTGGGAATTTCAGAAAATCCTGAAAGTTTTTATTAGTGATTATAATTATCTACTTTCATGCCAAATTTGAAGTTTCTAATAATTATAGTTACGGAAATAAGGCAACTTTAAAGCGAAAATATAAATCTTCTTAGTTTGCTATCCCATGGGAATTTCAAAAAATTTGGCCTTATTCTTTGTCTACATTATAAAGGGAACCTCTGTGCAAAATTTCAGCTTTCTAGGTCCAAGGGTTTGGGCTGGGCGTTGATGAGTCAGTCAGCGAGTCTGGACTTGTCTTTTTATATATATAGATTATGTTAAAGTCGGGAATGGAGTGGCGTCCGGTCTCTCTGGCTCGCTATTTATTTCCTGAGTGTTTCCTGTCCTTTACTGTTTTCTTTGTATGCGTTACTTTAGGCCGTATTCAGGCCCTATGAGAGATGGGGAGGGTTTTTATAAAACTTTCCCTCCCCTATCCTTCCTTATGTATTAGTGTCAACAGGGTGTCAATCTCTCTCAACTTATTATCTACATTGTCACAAGAGGTAATACTCGATAACCCCAAGGGCTGGTGTGTTTTTTTGTTTACAAAGAGTGGGTTTCGGCTTGACGTTTGTGATATTGTATTATGAAATAAAATTCCTTATAATAATAATTCCTTAATCTAACAAAAAGCTTGTTCGTTTTAATTAAAATATTTACACTACAAACAGTTAGCGCCCTTCATGCTGTTCTCACCAACTCAAGGCAAGCGCCCTTCATGCTGCTCTCACCAACTCAAGGCAAGCGCCCTTCATGCTGCTCTCACCAACTCAAGGCAAGCGCCCTTCATGCTGCTCTCACCAACTCAAGGCAAGCGCCCTTCATGCTGCTCTCACCAACTCAAGGCAAGCGCCCTTCATGCTGCTCTCACCAACACAAGGCAAGCGCCCTTCATGCTGCTCTCACCAACTCAAGGCAAGCGCCCTTCATGCTGTTCTCACCAACTCAAGGCAAGCGCCCTTCATGCTGCTCTCACCAACTCAAGGCAAGCGCCCTTCATGCTGCTCTCACCAACTCAAGGCAAGCGCCCTTCATGCTGCTCTCACCAACTCATGGCAAGCGCCCTTCATGCTACTCTCACCAACTCAAGGCAAGCGCCCTTCATGCTGTTCTCACCAACTCAAGGTTAGCGCCCTTCATGCTGCTCTCACCAACACAAGGTTAGCGCCCTTCATGCTGCTCTCACCAACACAAGGCAAGCGCCCTTCATGCTGCTCTCACCAACTCAAGGCAAGCGCCCTTCATGCTGCTCTCACCAACTCAAGGCAAGCGCCCTTCATGCTGCTCTCACCAACACAAGGCAAGCGCCCTTCATGCTGCTCTCACCAACTCAAGGCAAGCGCCCTTCATGCTGCTCTCACCAACTCAAGGCAAGCGCCCTTCATGCTGCTCTCACCAACACAAGGCAAGCGCCCTTCATGCTACTCTCACCAACTCAAGGCAAGCGCCCTTCATGCTACTCTCACCAACACAAGGCAAGCGCCCTTCATGCTGCTCTCACCAACTCAAGGCAAGCGCCCTTCATGCTGCTCTCACCAACACAAGGCAAGCGCCCTTCATGCTGTTCTCACCAACTCAAGGTTAGCGCCCTTCATGCTGTTCTCACCAACTCAAGGCAAGCGCCCTTCATGCTGCTCTCACCAACTCAAGGCAAGCGCCCTTCATGCTGCTCTCACCAACTCAAGGCAAGCGCCCTTCATGCTGCTCTCACCAACACAAGGCAAGCGCCCTTCATGCTACTCTCACCAACTCAAGGCAAGCGCCCTTCATGCTACTCTCACCAACACAAGGCAAGCGCCCTTCATGCTGCTCTCACCAACTCAAGGCAAGCGCCCTTCATGCTGCTCTCACCAACACAAGGCAAGCGCCCTTCATGCTGTTCTCACCAACTCAAGGTTAGCGCCCTTCATGCTGCTCTCACCAACACAAGGCAAGCGCCCTTCATGCTACTCTCACCAACTCAAGGCAAGCGCCCTTCATGCTGTTCTCACCAACTCAAGGTTAGCGCCCTTCATGCTGCTCTCACCAACACAAGGTTAGCGCCCTTCATGCTGCTCTCACCAACACAAGGCAAGCGCCCTTCATGCTACTCTCACCAACTCAAGGCAAGCGCCCTTCATGCTGTTCTCACCAACTCAAGGTTAGCGCCCTTCATGCTGCTCTCACCAACACAAGGCAAGCGCCCTTCATGCTACTCTCACCAACTCAAGGCAAGCGCCCTTCATGCTGTTCTCACCAACTCAAGGTTAGCGCCCTTCATGCTGCTCTCACCAACACAAGGCAAGCGCCCTTCATGCTGTTCTCACCAACTCAAGGTTAGCGCCCTTCATGCTGCTCTCACCAACACAAGGCAAGCGCCCTTCATGCTACTCTCACCAACTCAAGGCAAGCGCCCTTCATGCTACTCTCACCAACTCAAGGTTAGCGCCCTTCATGCTGCTCTCACCAACTCAAGGTTAGCGCCCTTCAGGAGCCCAGACCAAAATACTGATCATCGTAACTGATCGCGAGTTGACTGACTACCAAGGCCACGATATAATGAATCGGCCCTGTTTGAATGTGTTCAAACAATGGATTGTTTTAGCAGAACTAAGCCGGACTTGAAATAATGTTTTGTAGCTATCCGTTACTCTTGAGTATATATTTTAAGGTTAAGGGATGCTATAATGTAGGGTAAATGTTTAATTATTAGGCTTAAGTATTGTAATAGGACTATTAACGACCTTAATATCTAATAATAACCAGAGTTACTAATACTACATAAATAGTAAAATGGCTTGGAAATGTATAACAAGACTGTAGAAACACTGTACAATATTGTAAAGTAATTGATAGTGAAGGAAGCCAACCTTGAAGGATATTTAGGTTAGGCCTGGATATAAAAACACACTTCTCTCTTCATTTCTTCTTTTCTTCAACTATTTCACTATATTACACTTCACACATTGGAAGCTGTGTCTCTTCTAATGATAAAGGAACATATCAGAAAATTTCAATGTGTGAAGTGTAATATAGTGAAAAAGTTGAAGAAAAGAAGAAATGAAGAGAGAGGAGCGTGTTTTTCTATCTAGGCCTAACCTAACTATCCTTTCAGGTTGGCTTCCTTCACTATCAATTATTACTTTATATTATTGTACAGCGTTTTTAAACTGTCTTGTTATACACAATACTACATAAAGTCATATTTGATATATAGTATGAGTGGCGGTGAAACTGGGACTAGGAGGCGGAAAGTGGGGGATGAGCACAAGAGGAACATTGTCCCCTGCCCCTGTAATAAATTGGTCACCGTTTGGACTGATTTTAATATACTCCCATATTAAAACATAAGGAGCTGAAATATGTATGGCCTTACGTCAAAATAAATATAAAAAACAAGTTACAACTGTATAAAGTTTGGTTAAAATAACTATAATTATTTCAAAACTATAAAAATGTACAGTAGGTCAATAATATTAGTTTTACAAGCTCTTTATTTTGACCAAAAGCCAATCAGTGGTCGAGTGACTCAGAATCAATTCAAAATGTGAAACCAAAATTTTTAAGATCGTAGCTTTCTTTGCGTCTCATCAGAATCAAAGGCAAAATTTTAATACAAGGATGTACACATTAAAGGTTCCCAGATTGTTTCCAGCTGGGAAAAAATACAGAGATAATAATCTTCAATAGATGTATGCCTCCCCCCCCCCCTATCAAATTACCCACTACACACCCTAAGTACATTTTTTGAGGAATCTGCCGAGGCACGGCCTTCTACGTGTATGACAGCTCGTCCAATCCATCCTCGTTTATCCTAGTTTATCTCTTTATCTGTGCTGTTGTATAAGTCTTTGATAAAGTACAGACACGCACGCACCTCTCAGTAGCTCTCCGCCAGACAACAGCTCATCACTTTTAAGGTAAGCGATACCTTAACTCAGTTGGTAATGTCTAGCCGCACGCGTACGAAGTCCCGTGTTCGGATACTGACTGGCTCAATATGGGTCTTAATAACTTAATACTCTTAGTTAATAATGGTGTAACTATCTTTTGACTACCAAGTGGCAGATATATGCTTATTTTTATTATCTAGTGAAGGCGTATGTCCCTTTCCACAAACTAGGAGATGATATATGCTCCTTATAAGAGTACCTAATAAAGGATTATGCTCTTTTAGACTATATAGTATATATTATGCTCCTTATGAGTACCTAATGAAGGCGTATGCCCCTTTTGACTAGCTAGTGGTGGATTTATGCTCCTTTTGACTATATAATGGGGACTTACGTGCACTCAATTTTTCCTGAAAAGTAGCAATCTTACCTTGGTGGATTACACTATGGTCCTATTTTATAAGCTACGGTACACCATATTGGAGCCATGTAAGGTAAGCATGCCACTTTTCAGGGTAAATAAAGTGTACGTCTTGAACCTCTTATATGTGTATTAGTGCTGACCTGGGTCCCTTTGGAACACCTAGTGTCATTTCTTCATTTGATTCTTCTATTAACATTAATGTCACTCCTCCCAACAAGGTAAGTGAGTGAACAGTGAGTTAAATGGCACATCAACATGTCCAAACGAATCGTACATTTAAAAAATGTGATAATATTAGGCCTATAAATATTGTGAATAAAATTAAAACAATATTTGGGGGCATTCCATTTAAACTTCTTTCAGCCTAGGCCTGCTCAATACCACTCAATCTTTGATTAAACCATCAAGATAATAAAGATGTATACTATTGACTTTATATAGATATATAAAGTCAATGTCGTTACTATCTTTGGATATAATGATTTATTATCCTGTATAACTATTTATTATCATCATCGGGACCGCAGAGTTTTATCGTTGTTTATATGAATTGAATGTAATCAAAATAGAGAGAACCCCAAACAAAATGTGTTGGATTCAACTTTTTTTTCTTTTCTTACGTGCTCCGGGTATTGCTACTGCCTACCTCGGTTGTCCGCATATTCACACTCATGAGGAAGGTATAGGGGGGAAAAAATCCTCAGTCCGCTCGGCCAAGATTCGAACCTAAACATCTCAGTCCCCGGCAATCCCGTATCTTACAAATTTGACGCCGTAAATCATGTGACTACCGGTGTGGGTTGGAAGCTGTGTTTAACGTAATAGCATGTAATTTCATTGTCTTTGGAAGAAGCGCCTGTTTCCCGACTCTTCTTCTATGGACAATTGACCGAGCAAGGCCATGTTCTATTTTAACTTGACCATTTGGCATTTGATCTGTATGCAGGCCCCGGGCTTATGTGGTTGGCGGCCTAGACATCGAGTTCTCTAACGCCTCCACCCCTCTCCCTTGTAATTTGTATAAGCTTGTCTAACTATTAGTAGCTAAGTTTTATAATTGAAAATAGCACACTAATTAGCTAACCTTTCTGTTATTTTGATTATGTATTACTAGACGCTATATTTAGGGCCATAATCAATAAAACAATATACCGTATTTTGTTTGTTTTATAAGTTTTTAAACATCATTATATACATTTACATAAACACATACATACAACAGAAAAAACTGCAAATACCAGCCCCACAGGGTTCTCGTAAGGTGAGAGTTACAGGATATTGTGAATACTTAGTAGTCGATGAGGTTGGAATTGATGTAAAAAAGCTTCTATTTTCGACACTTTTCTTAATAGTTCAACTTTACCGTTGTGTTTTTAGCAGCACGCTTTTTTAACTCGAAACCATTTATTTCCTACTCACATTTAAAGATTAAAACTTGGAAACGAGTCACTTAAAACACACATAACATCACTGAAAAGAGGTTATGTATGAAACACGACAGCGAGCTTGGGAATGAAACAACAAGGCATGCAGATGAGAGGTAAAGTAACTAGGGGTTAGTTTGCAAATTACTACACTAGAATGCGTGGATGACAACAATCGATTGTGATTTACGCATCTAACATTTTTACAAGAAGAATAAACACAACAAAAATAATAGTGTAATTTTGTCACTTTTTAATTCTTGTGTAAATAAAATAAATATTTTTCCTCTTAAAAATATGATCCTTTCGTGCGCCCTGGGTATTTACCCAGTCTGCCCAATTATAAACCGAGGCCTGTTTGTATGTCTGTCATCCCGGGTGTTTTTTACACGATAACTTTCAAATATGTGAGTCGAGTCCACGAGCTGAGAAAGCCAATTTTTCTAGGTGTGGTCAATTAGAAAATTCTACTATAACTTTAGCCAATAAAAGTTTTTATGAGTATATATGGACCTTCTAGGGGATGGGGTTACAAGAAAATCCAAGGGGGGGGGGTATCATCACACCCTTTTAACGCCTTGTCGGAACAACTTATGTTCAGGGTTTATTAGCCTGGTTTTCCGTTTAAAGAACGCAGCCACTCAAATGCTGTCTGTTTGTTCCGTGATAAGTGCCAAAAGTGTGGACCAATTTGAACAGAATTTGACAGAGATGTTCTTTAAACCTAGGATGAACGATGTAAATACATCAGTGGCGGTTGGTGGACTCGGGAGCTGGGCAAGCAGCCTTGATTTTTTTTACATTAAATTCTTGGGAGCATAATGTAAGTTAAAATAAACTACAAATCTTGAACTGAGTTTAAGATTACAATTTTGGAAGGAAAGCAAAAAAAAAATTATAAAAATAAATTAACTTAAATCCATGGATTAATACTTACTATAAAAATGACTGAAAGTAAGTTTCGGAAGATCAAGTGTTGGGCTACCAGTTTTAAGAGTCTCACTTGTAAAAGCAAACTCTTGAAAATTTGAAAAAGAATTCACTTATAATTTACACACTCCTCGTTACCCACACACATTTTGAAAATATAAATTTGTATTAATTTAAAATAAATAATATGATAGATAAGATAAAATATAAAACTTTAATAAAACTTTAATAAAACAAATAATTATTATGATCAGTACGAGACCCGCCAGTAAACACCACTAACGTGTAATTGACACTGCGCATGCTCCAACATCTTGGGATGGGGTATTGAAAGAAAAGTATCGATACTCTACTCATTAAAAGTATGGGAGGAAAAATATCAATATCGTACTAGTATCGATAACAGTAAGTATCGGTAGCGAAATTTAATCAGGATTTTTTTTTTATCTAGTATTAATAATCTCTCACCCGCTTCGGGGTGCACGTGTTCTAACGTGCTAATCTCGTGTTGGACTAGACTGCTAAATACAGGGAGATCGGGGTTAGATCCTGGTCGAGTGCACTGAGGGTGGTTTTCCCTAAATAGCATTCCACTCTCCCAATACGCAAATGTGGGTGCATTTAATCTAAATTAATCCTTCCTAATCCCTCAACCATTAGTGTAGTTAATAGTTATAACCTGAACATTTAGAAAGACGTTGTGTTACAAAAAAGTCTCAACTTTTGCATTATCATTGTATTTTCATTTTTATTTAAACACTGAAAACTATAATGGTTTTTAATAGTTTAAAACAAATTTTACAAGATGCCTTTTCGCTATCTAACATCTTTTTTTAAGTACTACGTCTTACTACCTGTTCGGGTTATACGCTTCAGTACTAATTACGCTAATGGGTTATAAATTGGGCTGGTTGAATTTAAAGGAGGTTAATCCACATTTACGTGGAGGGAGAGTAGAAAACTATTTAGGAAAAAAAAAATTCAGTTCACCCGATAAAATTTGAACCTTGATCTCCCCGTCCTCGGCAGTCTATATCAACACTAAACTAGCGCGTTAGCTAACTACACCACCAAGGCGGTGGGTTCCAACTTCTTAAAAAAACTTTCATATGTTACTTTTGGGAGATGCCATTTTTTAAACTACATTCGTCATTTATGTACTCTATCAAGTTAGATTATTAGCTATTGACAAACAATAGAAGAATGGACGTCATGCCTCATCTGCACATAAACGTTTCTTCTTCGTCTGCTCAGAGCACCATGAGTAGACTGAGTATATTGTGATCCTACAAAATCTTCTTTTGTTTAGTTTGTGATGAATGATGACCGTGCTTATTGATAAAGGAAAGGGTGTGTTAAGGTGACCAGTCTCCACTCTTATGTCAACCAGTCAGGAGGCTGTATTGATAAACAAAGATGAAAGAACAGCTATTATCTATAATAAGTTAAAAGAGATTGAGGGCGGTATTCAAGAACGTTAGTGAATGCTTAGTGGAGAGGTAGTGTGGTCCCGAGCACAATATCGCTCCACCATTTAACCTATGATGACGCAAGCAAAGGTTTATCGTTTAATAGCTCACCTCAAGTGATTGTAAATTTTAACTAAAAGCAATCAATCAAGTACCTAGGGCATAGTTTTTAAATTTTGAGGGAGCAGGCAATGTGATAGACAACAAAGTGGCTGACATGAGAGGACGAAGTGGTAGACAGCAAACTGCTAGACACGCAGAAACGACACGGACCAAGTGATCGACACAAGCTGGACCATGTGATAGACAACCAACCGGTAGACAAAATGAAAACAATTATTTGGAAGGCTGGGTGGGTCAAGTGGCCGACACGACTTGCACCAACTGCTAGACAAGCTCAAGTATAGGAGTACAAAGTGATAGACAACCAAGCTGGTCGACACGAGAGGACCAACTGCTCGACAAACTTTGATATCATCCAGTTAAGAGTGGGCTAAGTGACAGAACAGTTAATTCAATGCACGATTGTCCTTGTTTACTCTAACATTTTTTCCTCCCAACCCGTCAGCATAACCTCACACTTCTTGACATATTTTTGTAGGGTTTGCTAAAGTAAAACAGTAGGTGAAAATAACTTTTAATTTTTAGCATAGCGCTATGCCTACTAGCAAAGCTACTAATTGTTCACGTTATACGCCTAGATACTAACTACTCTAATGTGTTTAGGGATGAGTAAGGTTGAATTTAGAGGAACTGCACCCGATTTTTCATGGATTGAGAGTGAAAACTATTTATGAAAATCCAACTTCAGTCAACCAACTGGAATCAAACCTCGATGAATGGTCTTGACGTTTAATGTTTTGGGTGAAGAAAGCTGCATAATTATTTAGTACCGTTTTAAACCGTTTCAGAAAATTATGAGGGATAGGTGGTAAGCAGGAAGGACATATCGTTTAAGGTACAAGATCTAAGCCATCAGGTATCGAAGAGCGGGTGGTAAGATGATGAATACATCGTTTAAGGTACAAGATCTAAGCTGTCAAGGTTTAAGGACCGGATGGTAGGCGGGGTGGGTGGTAAGAGGATGGATGGGATCAACATGGTCATGATCGAGCCAGACTACCTTTTTTGCCCAGGATGGATACAGAAAGTCATATGGCTTAAAGGAGGTAAGAGTACAGGATGGAAACAGAAAGTTGTGCAGATCAAGGCTGGGGGTAGGAGATTGGGAGGAGGAGAAAGAAGCGATTAGTGGGCATGGTAATAGAAGGGGATGAAGGCTGGGAGAATAGTACGGGATGGAGGCTGGAATCTAGACTCAAGGAAGGATAGGGGCTGCAAGGGGCAGAACGACAAATACAGGGGCATAGGATACTCTAGTGTAATTAAAAGCCTGTTAAGGTTAGGTTAGGTTAGAGGAGAAAGTGATCCACCTCATTCAATGTGGTGAATCAAAGTTAACCTTATGGGAGAAAGTGGTCCAGAACTGTCATTTCAACCGCTACTACTATATCTATAAATTTGTTATTTTTGAAATAACTTGTCTGTCACTTGAGCCACTCTTAACCGGATTCATCTCGATGTTTGTCGAGCAGTTGGTCCTCTCGTGTCGACCGCTAGGCTGTCTATCACTTTGTCCTCTATATGGGAGCTTGTCTATCACATGGTCCAGCTCGTGTCGATCACTTGGTCCATGTCGTTTCTGGGTGTCTAGCAGTTGGTCTTTTTACAGATATGTTCTTTCGTGTCGACCGCTTGGTTGTCTATCACTTTGTACTCCTATACATGAGCTTGTCTAGCAGTTGGGCCAAATCGTGTTGGTCACTTGACCCACCCAGCCTTCCAAATATGTTTTTATAGCTTGTCGAGCAGTTTTTTTTGTCTAGCAGCTTGTATGGTGCCAAATTTTGACATATGTCGCGAGACTGAGGTCTTAAAACACTTTAACCACGGCTATTCTATATGAATATAATGTACTATTAAATATTGTATTCATTTTTTTCTAACTTCATCATCAAAGAAAAATATCAACTACAAATACAAGAAGAAATTATAAGAAATATTTAAACTTAAAATCCAAAGAGAAATCTCAAGACTGTAGTAACAATAAGAACATGGAGTATTATGTAAGAATGTTTTTGGACTTTTTTACCCCGTCCCATCCCTTTGTATGCAACCACCCCTACTCTGTCCGCCCATCATGCTTACGTTATATCTGTCGTCATTTTTTGTAATTTGTTCATAGGAATAGCCATTATTTTGTATGCAAATGATAAAATGCTCGTAGTTATTAAGGTAGAGCTGTAAATTAATGTTGTGATATAATTAACAATAAATACTGTTATAACCACGTTACAACACAATGTTGTTTCACGCCAGGTATAGATTGTATGGACCAGATATTTGCATTGCAACAAGTAATTGAGAAATGTGTGACAGTAAGGAAGAAAGTGTAGTGTGCACTTTTTGATCTAGAGAAAGTGTAAGATCAGGTGATTAGGAGTATGTTATGGAATGTTCTGAGAGAGTATGATGTGGATACAATGCAATTATGGCGGTGTATAATGAAAGTCAAGCGTGCGTTGGGGTGGATGAAGGTTTGAGTGAATGGCCTGACATTGAACATGGTTGAAAGTTAAGACTTACGAATTCATAACTGTATAACGGTAATTCACAAGATTTATGTTATAACCCTATGTCCTAAGTTATTTTCATGCTTCTTTAATTTTGTTTGCAATTCCATGAGTATGGTACCATAGTACCAAAACATGTCGGAATAACGTAATCCAGCATCTTTCCAGGATACGGAGGTGAGGAGAAAGTTAGTGGGGATGTATTATGTACGGAGTTTTTTTTAGCACTATGCGGAGTTTCTTGCCTATCCTTTAAGGGAACGGCCTGATTATGTATGTATGTATGTATATATGTATGTTGTATGTGTGTATGTGTGTATGTATGTATGTAAGTATGCATGTATGTATGCCTGTATGTATGTATATTGTATGTATGTAAGTATGCATGCATGTATGTAAGTATGCATGTATGTAAGATGCATGTATGTAAGTATGCATGCATGTATGTAAGTATGCATGTATGTAAGATTGCATGTATGTAAGTATGCATGTATGTAAGTATGTATGTATGTATGTATGTATGCATGTATGTATGCCTTTATGTATGTATGTAAGTATGCATGTATGTAAGTATGCATGTATGTATGCCTGTATGTATGCCTGTATGTATGTATATATGTATGTATGTGTGTATGCATGTATATAAGTATGCATGTATGTATGCCTGTATGTATGTATGCCTGTATGTATGTATGTATGTATGTATGTATGTATGTATGTATGTATGTATGTATGCCTGTATGTATGTATGTATGTATGTATGTATGTATGTATGCCTGTATGTATGTATGTATGTATGTAAGTATGTATGTATGTATGCCTGTGTAGTATGTATGTATGTATGTATTATGTATGTTGTTATGTAAGTATGCCTGTATGTATGCCTGTATGTATGCATGTATATTGTATGTATGTTTTTTTTTTCTAGGAGGAAAAATCTTTCAAAGACACCGCTCATTTGAAAATGTGATGGTCGGTAGTGTGGGACTTCAACCCACTAAATAACCTCCTCTGCTCTTTCCCCGCACATAATTGCATGGAAGACTGGGTCGGAACCGCGTTAGCATTACTTCAACCCATTCCGTGTTGCGTCATACGACGTCCGCTCCTGTTTCACTGATCCCTCTCTGAGATATTTTCTTTAAGGAGGCGCTGCGCGTAGGCAGCTATTTCCTTCCAATTTTCTTCCCGCTGTAGCATATGGATCACTAGGCTCGCAGGATCGAGGGTTTTGCCTATGTTTGTCTCGGTTTTGGCTCTGCAGTTCTTCCAGCGCTTACACTCAAAAAACGTGTGCTCGGCGTCGTCGATTTTGTCCAGGCAGTACTTGCACTTCGGGGTATGGTGTAAGCCCATTTTATAGAGATACGCATTAAACTAGTCATGTCCCGTCAGCAGTTGGGTTAGGAAGAAGTCAGTTTCACCGTGATTTCGAGTGATCCAAACTTTGATGTTCGGGATCAGGCGAGCTGTCCATCTGCCCTCGTTGCAGGCCTTCCATCTATCTTCCCATTCCTTCTGCGTTTCCGCCTTCACTCTTGCTCTGGCCTCGGTCGTGTTGACGCCTCTAGTTTTGAAGTCATAGAGTTTTACTCTCTCTGATGCTAGTAGGTCAATAGGTGGTGCCCCTGCTATAACCAGTACAGCTGCTTCGGAGACCGTGCGGTAGGCACAGGTCACCCTGAGGGTCCCTCGCCGTTGTACTGACGCTATCTTTCGCCGATAGGTCTTTTGTTTCAGGATATCTGCCCATATTTTCGCTCCGTAAAGCAGGATTGAGTGGAGTACTTCCAAAAGAACTCTTCTCTTTTTAGATCGCGGGCCCAATGTGTTGGCCATGATTCTCGATAGGCTGGATACCGTCTTACTGGATTTTATGCATGCCCTTTCTAAGTGTTCGCGAAAGGACAGTTTTTCGTCTATCACCACTGGGTGCCGAAATCCCGGCTGGGATGGATAGTAGAGGGGAGAAACATGTGGGGGGTATAACCTGGAGCTCGGGCGACTAGGCAAAAGATGACTGGAGCTGGGTCGGAGCGATCGGGAACCCAAACGGAGCAGGCAGCCTGGTCGGAAGATGGGAAGATTAGATTAAGTGAATTGTAAACAATTGTGTTTTAAATATTAAATGTGAGCTACTGTTAAGCTAGGTTAAGTTAGTATTAAGTCCATAATAAGTGGTTTCGTTAGTGAGTAGGCGGAGCGAGAACTCCGGTAGGGCGCCTCCCCAGGTGGCGGATAGGGGGATGCTCGTCGCCGCCACCGGGAACCATGTCCCTGGGGGCGTGGAGTCTGGAGGCGGGGAGGGGTACCGGGTGATTTAAGTACCCGGGGCAGACCAACTATTAGCAGATAGGAACAATAAGGACATTAGAATAAGTGTTATAATTAATAATTATCTTATATTAAGCAAAAAGGACATATAATTGTAGGCAAGAGTTAAGCTGATAGAGAATAATAAGCTCCAAGTTAAAATATAGGTATTGGAGCATAGAGTTAGGATTAATGTAATTTCATTAATATGTATGTGTTTCAATAAATAAAATAAATATCACCACTCCCAGATAGCGCAGTGCCCTTGTTGACGACAATGTTGTCACGCCAATGTCTACGTTAAAGGGTTTAGGAAACCATCTCTGACGCGTCAGCACGACCCTCTCAGTTTTTTGTTTGGCTAGTTTTAGCTGATGTTCTTCAAGCCAGGTTTCGACGGCGTCAATGGTCGAGCGGACCAGGAGTTCGGCCTCCTCAACGCTGTCCGCCACTACTGTGGCCGTGATGTCATCAGTGAAACCCGTTAGCTGTACTTGCTTCGGCAAAGGAATCTCCAGTAGTTCGTCGTAATTTGCGTTCCATAGGTTGGGGCCCATGGCCGAACCCTTTGGTATACCAGCCTTTATCGGTATTCTTGGGGGCCTTCTGTGGTTTTAAAAATTAACGTTCTAGCGTCAAGATAATCCTCAACTATGGCCAAGTTCTCATTTTTTATGTTGAACCGATGCTTCAGTGCGTCCAGGATGTCATCCCATCTCGCGCTGTTGAAAGCGTTTCTTACGTCAAACATGAGGAGGATGCAGACTTTGCGCGATTTAAGGTTACCAGACCACGCTTCAGCTATAATCCCCATGATCTTCTTAATCGCGCCGATCGTCGATCGGCCCTTTCGAAATCCGTGTTGATTTTCGGCGAAGCCACCGACGTGATCAATGTCGTTTCGAAGTCTCGTCTGTATCAGCTTTTCGAGCAATTTACCGGCGATGTCTAGCATGCAGAGTGGCCTAAAAGACGAAGGTGTTAAGGAAGGTCCCTTCCCTTTATCCAGGAGGACCCGTCTCTGGCGCTTCCAGACGGTAGCAAACGTGCCGGTTGCAAGGCACGCGTTATATGCATTCAGCAGTAGATCCGGGAATTCCTGAGCTATGATCTTAATCACCGACGTTGGAATGCCATCGGGGCCGGGCGCCTTCCCTATTTTGAGGGTCCTAGCTGCATCTTGCAGCTCCTTGGCTTTGAAAGATGTAACTTCACCACTGTTTGCATAGTGCCTTTTTACTCGTGGCGGGTGTTTTGGAAACAACTCCGCTACAATGTTGTTCATTATGGCCGGGGGGCTTGGCGCTTCTGTGAAGCCTTTCCGAGTTTTTTAACTACAATTTGGTAGGCTTTGCCCCAGATATCCTGTTCAAGATCGTTGCAGATTTCTTTCCACAGTGTCACTTTGCTCTCCTTGATGGTATTATGCAGCTCCTTTTTGGCCTTTTTGTACTCGCTAGAATACAAGGCATAGTCAAGGGTGAGTTTTGCGACTCTCGTAGCTCGACGACGAAGTTTAAGACATTTCTTTCGGAACGCCACGATTTATGATGTCCACCAATATACCGGCCAGTGAGAGAACTGATTTTTCAGACGCGGCATGGAGGCGCCATAAGAGGTGGTAATGGCCTTATCGTTATCAGCACTAGCGTTCGGAGTCGGGTGGAATTTAAGTGTTGACCAGCTTCGCGAAAGGGACGCTCGTAGAGCTTCTGGGTCGAGCTTTTTAGCGTTCCACCTCCGTTCTTCAGGGTCTTTTTGCGTTGCTGGAGTGGAAGGCACTTCAACACTGAATGTGATGTGTTGATGATCGCTACCACTGTATTCTTCCGAGACTCTCCAGTTCTTGATCCTGCTGGCCATTCTTGGGTCCCCAGTGAGATGTAGAGAATAGATTCGAGGTACCCCGGTCTTCTGAAGGTCGATGTGTTTCCAGTGTTCAGGACTGTAAGGTCAAGCCTTGCAGCAAAGTCTGCGACTTTGTTTCCTCTGGTGTCTGAGAAATCTGATCCCCATTCGGCAGATTTAGCGTTGAAGTCGCCAGCTACGATGACTCGCCATTGAAATCGCTAATAGCGTCTTCGATGCTAGCCAGCTTTTGGCGGAATACACTAATCCCCTCATTAGGTGAAAGGTAGACGCTCATGAAGTAAGTCGTGTAGGTTTTTATCCAGACAAAACCTTCCCCGCAACCGCTGTTGCTAGTGATTACCTTGTTTGGATTTACAGTCCAAATCGCCGCAGTGTTGGATTTATCCGTGAACTATGTCCTATCTCGAAGGTTTAAGTGTTGCTCGCAGATGATGCAGACGCCAATCTTGTCTTCGAAGACACGCTGACGTAGTAGGTTCTGCGCAAGCACGCACCTGTTCAAATTTCCTTGGAGTACGCGCGTCATTTCTGCGATCTTATAGCTTCAACTAGTGCAACACGGAATGCCTTACAGGCCCCCGAGCTAGATATGTGGCACAGGCCGTCTTTAGTATCTTTGTCCGGTGTGCACAAAAAGCATTTTGGCTGCTCAGCACAGTCTGCGGACTTGTGGCTCTCTCCACCACATTTGTAACATGATTTACTTCTGTCTGGGCCCTTGCAGTTGCGCGCATGGTGCCCGTAACCAAGACATTTGAAGCACCACCTCACACCTACAACTGGGCGGATGCGACAATTTACCCAGCCGACTTTAATGCGAGCTGTTTCTAAAATTTTATTAGCGCTTGTTTCGTTTATTTCACAAAACGCTGCTCGTTGTCCTCGTGGAGTAATCTTTGTAAGATTGATGCGTCTTATCTCCACACTCTGTTTGAGGTCGCGAAGAAGGGCTTCACGAATGTCATCTACAGTGGTAACTCCATCGACGTCGCGGATTTCGATTGTCGTCGTTGGTATAAGCGCTTTGACGGTACCGATGTTCGCAGTAGCTGACTTGACCACCTCAGTAAAAACGGAACTATCTCCAGTCTTGTGGCCCATTTCTAGTAGTAGGCCACCGTTCTTTGTTTGTTTGATAGACTTTATGCCCACACCCGTCGTTGTGAGGTTCACTTTGGTTTTGATCTCCTTGAGGAGGTCCGCATATGTTCGCCCTTCGACTGGTTGGACAAGGACAGCCTTTGTTCATGGTTTCTTCTTCTTCGTTTCTCTGTAGCTGCTTTTGGGGTTGGAGCCATCATTCGCTTGTGGCTTTCGGGCTTCACTTGGTGTAGCCGCTGCGTCGTGAGTTGTTTGCTTCATCTTATGTCTCCTAGACACTTCCATCCAAGTATCTTCCTTGGCTGGTTTTTTCAGTGGAGGCGGGTTAGAAGCTGCAGTTGGGCTAGGCGTGGATAGCTGCCTTTTCTCTGGTTTTTTTTATTTCCTGCGATGTTGTTTTGGTGTGCTTGGGAGTAGACTGTGAAGTCATCCAGGGGGACGTTTACGTAGCTGACACTGTCCCGCTTAGTGTCTCCTTCGGAGCAGCGTTGAAGCCTTTGAGAGCCAGGTTATATGCTGTTTCAATGGACTTAGCTAGTTTTCTAATCTCGCCGTGCACATTATTCCTGTCCTTGATGTAGTCGATTAACTCGTCAATATTCGTACCGAATCGCTCCAATGGCGTTTGGCGACTCATACCGTTAGGTACGGATGTTATAATAACAAAGACTACAATAAGAATTGAAATGAATATTAAAAGTTGAATAGACGAAAATGATGTAAATGTGTAATCAGTTTAATACAAGAGATTGAGCAATATACTAAAGTAAACAATGATATGGGATAGAAAGTGGACTAAAAATACTGTGTACAAACATAGTTGGCATATTTAAATGAAATGCAGGTCAGATTAAAAGTATAAAAAAGTATAAATAAATATAGTTAATAGGAAATACATATAAGTGTTGACTAATTAAAATACACTTAAAATTAGTTTAATAGAATTAGAAACTTTAACTCATTTAATTAAAATATCTAAATCTAAGTTCATAAAAACATTAATAACATGAAATGAATATAAATATATGTAAAAATTATCACAGTCTTTTCGATAATGAATACGACATCCCCGCAATTACCAACATCATCAACAACATCCACCCCAAACTGTCCTTTACTATCCAAAAAGAGAATAATAGCAGTATTAATTATTTAGATCTCCATATCACAAAAAGCTGTCATAACAAACTTATATACAAAATCTTCAGAAAACCTACTCACACGGATGCAATAATACCTCACAATTCAATCCACCCCATCTCTCATAAACTTGCTGCATTCAACAGTTTAATTCATCGCTTACTTCACATCCCTCTTAATAAAACTAATTACAAAATTGAACTCAACATTATCAAACAAATTGCTACCAACAATGGATATTCCCATTCCACTATCTACAAGATTTTACAGAACCAAAAAAAGAAACTCCGTTCTGATTTAACTTCTTCACTACCCTCACCAATAATAATGTAAGCCCCACTGAAAAGAAGAAATGGCTCAAATTCAATTACATCGGTCCAGAAACACATCGCACCACCAATATCATCAAAAAATACAATCCTAATATTGCTTTTACAACCAATAATAATATCAAGAAAAACCTCAACAATAGTAATCTTAACAGAAATGACATCTATAAGAAGAACGGAATCTATCAACTCACTTGCGAATGCAACAGCATTTACATTGGTTAAACTGTTAAAACTACAAAACACGTTACAAACAACACATTTCTGATTTCAAATACAATA
>JBCFYV010000012.1:1392251-1448709 GCA_039000515.1 Timema cristinae
TGTATGTATGTATGTATGCCTGTATGTATGATTGTATGTATGTATGTATGTATGTATGTATGTATGTAAGTATGGCTGTATGTATGCATGTACGTAAGTATGCATGTATGTATGCATGCCTGTATGTATGTATGTATGTATGTTTGTAAGTATGTATGTATGTAAGTATGCATGTATGTATGCATGTCATGTATGTATGTATGTATGTATGTATGTATGTATGATTATGTATGTATGTATGTATGTATGTATGTATGTATGTTATGTATGTATGTATGTATGATGTATGTATGTATGTAGTGTATGTATGTATGTATGTATGTATGCCTGTATGTATGCCTGTATGTATGCATGTATGTATGTATGTATGTATGTATGTATGTATGTATGTATGTATGCCTGTATGTGTGCCTGTATGTATGCATGTATGTAGTATGTATGTATGTAAGTATGCATGTATGTATGTTTTTTTTTTTTTTTTTTCTTTTTTTATGAGGAGGGAAATCCTTTTTACGGAGCCTTCAGATCCATCTGAAAGGCTGTGGGACTCCACTAGGAAGGTGACTCTAGGTGTACGGCAAGAATATTCCATATTCCCGACGTACCGAACTACAAAGTGTAGAACCCTACCCACTAAAACCCCCGGGTACAGCCCTGTACCCCACCTCAAGAGTTTCTCCAATACACCCCACGCGGAACGGCCGTCAGGCATTACTTCGCGTGAGGCTGGATGGCTAACTGCCTACTCCGTCGTTGCCATTATCTAGGTGGTCTACTCCTTTCTCTTTCCTCTACCCTGAGGTTCTTCACAACGCGCGAAGCCATGTCTGCTACAGCCTTCCAGTTGCCCTCGTTGAGCAGCATCAAACTGACTATGCTTTCTGGAGTTGATCTCGTCTGGAGTCGCCTATCCAGCTCCTCCTTCTCAACAGCGAAGCGGGGACACCCAAAAAAGACGTGCTCCACAGTCTCTTCCAACTCTGTGCAGTTTGGACAGGATGGTGAATCATCTAGTCCGAATCTCTCCAGATATGACCTGAAGCATCCGTGGCCTGTCAGGAGCTGGGTGAGGTAAAAGTCCGTCTCACCGTGTTTTTCTCGTATTCCAGAGTGACACTACTGGAATAAGACGGTGGGTCCATCTACCATTCATCGATGAGTCCCAGCGTCTTTGCCACATTTCCATGGTTTTCTTCTTTTCGTCCCTCACGATGGTTGTTTTCGTGAGCTCGGAAGGAGTCCGGGTCTGGCGGTAAATCCTATTTCGCTCGTCTGCCAAGAGGTCGATAGGCGTCATGTCTGCTATCACGCAAGCAGCATCGCCAGAGACTGTGCGGTAGGCACATGCAACACGCAGTGCCATTCTCCTATGTACCTTGTTCAACATGTGGGCATGCACCGCCACTTTCATTGCCGGTGACCAGACTGGTGCTGCGTACAGCATAATGGAGCTTGTGACCGTAGAAATCAGACGTCTGCGGCTCGGCTTTGGGCCTCCCGTGTTGGGCATGATGCTTGAAAGCGCATTTGCCACCTTTGCTGCTTTTTGGCTGACGTTCCGAAGATGGTCGTTAAAGCGTAACTTGGCATCTATTTGCACGCCCAGGTACCTCAGTGAAGGTTGAGATATAATGACATTGTCTCCTACATTCAGGGTGATGGATTCTCTGATTTTCCTTCCTGTCACTAGTACTGCCTCCGTCTTGTGATCTGCTAGTTGCAGGCCAACAGAAGAAAGCCACTGACGGATGTTGGCGATAGCTCTGTTCGCTATGTACGTAACCTCGTCGAGGAACTTTCCAACAGCAACTATAGCGATGTCATCGGCAAATCCCACTAACGTAGCTCCGTCTGGCAATGGAAGCCTCAGCACCGCATCGTACATGATGTTCCACAGCGGAGGACCAAGAACTGCTCCCTGCGGCACTCCTCCGGTTACCCGGTACATTCGTTGACCCGTCTCGGAGTCGTAGGTCAGGACTCTATCTGAGAAGTAGCTAGCGATCATCCTCCGAAGATAGGCAGGTACCTCCATCTTCCGAAGCGCTTCCATGATGCAGCTCCATTTAGCAGAGTTGAACGCATTTTTCACATCGAGGGTCACGATGGCGCAATATTTCTTTGTGACTTTCGACCAGCTTCTGCCTGCTATTGCGTCCCTGGCAATGGTTACAACTTTATCTATCGCATCAATCGTACCCTTCCTTTACGGAATCCTAGTTGGTTTTCAGAGAGGCCCTGTGGCCCCTCACTGAATACCTCTATTCTGTCAGCAATGATCCTCTCCAGCAATTTGCCAGATGTGTCCAGGAGGCAGATTGGACGATATGATGATGGTTCGTCTGGTGGTTTGGCCCCTTTCGGAAGGAGAACAAGGTGTTGATTTTTCCAGCAGTCAGGGAAACGCCCCTCTCTCAGACACGCCTTATAGACTCGGATAAATAAGTCTGGTCTCGTCTTGATTGCGGTTTTCAGAGCTACATTCGGAATTCCGTCTGGGCCCGGAGCCTTGTTGTCTCCATTTTGCGAGCTGCTTTCAGTAGTTCTTCAAAAGTGATTGGTGGCACTTCTTCCAGGTCATCTGATCGGTTTTCAATGAGCACTACATCATCTGATTGTCGTGGGAAGAGGGTGTTCACTATCTTATCCAAGAACTCCGGACAAGTAGGCGAAGCCGAATCCTGTTTTCTAATCTTAGCCATAACCGTCCTGTAGGGTCTGCCCCAGGGATCCTGGTCGACCTCCTTACACATCTCCTTCCAGCACCGTCGTTTGCTTGCCTTGATGGCTTTGCCCAAGGTTCTCCTGGCTTCGGCATATTGGTTTCTGAGAGCAGAGAAGGTCAAACGACCCCTTGCACGCTGGGCGTTTCTCCTAGCTCGGAGACATCTCTACGGAGTTCAGCTATCTCCTCGTTCCACCAGAACGCTGGTTTGTGTCGGTGATTACAGGAACGCCTCGTCATAGCAGCGTCGCAAGCGTCGGTGACAAGCGTCATTAACTGCGCGACTACCTGATCAAGCGTATCCCTCGGCTCGATGTCACTGTCCTCCATCAAAGCGATGAAGGTTCCTCGACAAAGGAGCGCCCGTTCCAGCCTCTTGTCCTCTCCCTACCCGGGTTTACTGGTCTCTGGGTGGTTATCATCTCGAATATGATCGCCTGGTGGTCACTCTGTGTATAGGTGATCACTGACTTTCCATGTCACCATGCGGGAAGCCAGGTTTTCGCTCACGAAAGTCACGTCAATGATGGAGCTGTTGCTGTTCCTCTCGAAAGTAGGAGTGATACCGATATTCAGTATCACCATATCCATCAGAGAGAGTGCATCCAGAAGGCTCTCGCCACGTCTGTCGGTCATTATACTGCCCCAGGCTGTAGCCCAGGCATTAAAATCACCAGCTATAATAACAGGCCTTCTGCCTCGTAGTTCGTCAGCGATTTCGTCTAGCATGTGCTGGAATCCTTCCAGGGAGATGCTAGGTGGAGCGTAGACGCTGCAAACGTATATGCCTCCCACCTTTGCCCAGACGAATCCATCTTTTTTTACTGTTTGTCTTTCTTCGATGAACAAACCCCTGCGCATCCAGATAGCGGCTTTTCCAGTACGGTCCGGTATCCAGGACGACAAGTTGTCTAAGTTCCGGTACTGTTCACAGAGGATCGCCAAGTCAATGCTCAATTCACTTGCAGACTGCCAGAAGAGGTCCTGTGCTGCTTCACAATGATTCAGTTTAACTGAAGGAACCTCATCGTCTTCTCTTGTGCAGTAACGCCATTGCTTCCCTGTAAGCAGGGCACGCACTACTTCCTGTTCGATGATTCCTGTCCAAATTCTCACTGCACAGGAGGCACTTCATCTCGGCTTTCACACAGTCCTTGGCAATGTGTGTGGTTTCTCCGCACTTGGTGCACTGTTTCGACCGATCCGGGCCTTTGCACATCCTGGCCAAGTGACCAAACTCTAGGCATCTAAAGCATTTCAGGGGAGAGACTCTCTCTCTTACTCTGCAAACAACCCATCCTATCTTCAGTTTGTCCTTTTGTAGGACGAGTTTCCCATGGTTATCAGTAAGGACAATTAGCGCGATCTGCGTTCCCCCATACGCCTGTCGAAGGAATTTTATAGTATCGGGTTTGACGTCAGTTCCCTCTACTTGTTGACGGATAGCATCACATATCTCGTCTCTTGTCGTGAATTCGTCGAGGTCCTTTATTTCAATGGACTTCATGTCTGTCCTGCTAGTGACCTCAGCTGAGTTCACCAGTTGCTCCTGGATCACCTGACGAATATCTCCGGTTCCTCGTTTAGCTTTGCGGTTCAAGACCAGCAGGAGATTCCCCGCAGCATCTCTCCGCATCTTGCTAACGTTTTCCTTGAGGTCCTCTAGTTTAGGGTCACCCTTCAGGGACTTCACGATGTCAGCATAGGATTTTCCCTCCTTAGCTTTGACAATCACCACATCTGGGCGCAACATTTCTCTTGTTTGCGTCTTTCTTGTCGCTTCTCCACCGTTTTAACAGGTGCCTTTTCTTTCTCTACTGACTCCGGTTGTTTCACCCCATTTTCCTGAAGCCTATGGTCCACTCTGCCACCGTCGTCTTCTCTCGCCCTTCTGATGTTTCTGGGATGGACCCTGTCGATGCCACCCACAACACGTGTCGTGGAGATTCCAGGGGCCTCTCCTTATTTCTCGCAGGGGACTGAACTTCTGCACCCTTCTGAGTCTGTGGTTCAGAGGGTTCCCTGCGTTACCTCCCAACGGACTGCTCACGACTTTGAGCCTTTTGGATCTCGGCCTCCACGCCATTTTGCTGGTCAAACATCGCTTGAACATCACTTATAACTAGTTTCGCCAGCTCAAAAGTGCTCATAACCCTGCTCATTTTTGCACGAATCTCCTTGGCGATGTTAGTCCTTGGCTTGACGTCCTGGTATAGGTCATCCAGTTCCTTCTCTAGTCTGAAGAGAGCCTTCAGTCCTCGTTCTGTCTCCTTGCTTGGGACTGTATCCACCTCCATTGGATCGCCCCATGCATTCATTCTATCTAGTTGGTTTTAAAAAAATCCTGCTAACATTCAATCTTCACCAGCGCTTCGTACGCAAGGGAGCGGGCCGAACAAATCAGGAACGGGTATACCCTCAGCTCAACAGGAGCTTACCCCAGTTCCCTGAGGCCTGACCTTCGCTTTACCAGTCCCGGAATACACGGACGGACTGGCGCTCGCTCGTGGCATCATGGATTCCGATATCCATGACCAATGCGTACTACCTGATCAGGGCCCGAAGGGGCTGGCCACATGTCATACGCCATAGCATCATCTCGGCAGTGCTAGCACACATCAGCCTCGTAAACCACAACAAGGCACTCCCAATGAACCATGACATACACCGATCCGGGTTTCATTTCGGACTTTAACCATGTCCTAGCCTTTGGGAAATCCAATCCCTCACTGCAAGGCAGCAGTTGGTTGGTTTATTTTCGGGGTTTTCCTTCCCTTATTCTGTTTGGCCCGCGAGAGGTATTTTATTTCCCTCCTACCCTGCATATCTGCAGAGCGTTCCCCTATCCGCCACCTGGGGACGCGCCACGTATGGGTCAGACCCCCAACGTGGTGTATGTATGTATGTATGTGTGTATGTATGCCTGTATGTATATATGTATGTTTGTATGTATGTATGTATGTATGTATGTATGTATGTATGTGTGTGTATGTATGTATGTATGTATATATATATGTATGTATGTATGTATGTATGTATGTATGTATGTATGTGTGTATGTGTGTATGTGTGTATGAGTGTATGTATGTATGTATGTATGTATGTATGTATGTATGTATGTATGTATGTATGTATGTATGTATGTATGTGTGTATGTGTGTATGTGTGTATGAGTGTGTATGTGTGTTATTTTAAGGGGAAAAATGCTTTTACGCACAGAGTGTCGGACTCGGTTTGGAGTTGACCAAACCCATACCGACTAAAAAACCTGACCCTCTTCTCCTCGCCTCTGTTACTCCCCCACGGAACTGCCGTTAGGTATTACTTCGTGAGGGGAGCATTAGCTGTTGTTCTGCTCTTCCTTCTGTGATGTGCCCTCTCCTACTTCCTCTTTCCCACCTTGCTGTTGGTGGCGGGTTTAGGGTATCTTAGGCTCCTTCCTTCTGATTCTTTTTCCTCCTCTCCTGCTCTTCGTGACGTAGACCCTTGAGGACTTCCATCGCGAACGTGCTTGTGGCCTCCCACGCTGCCTCTGACGACAGCATCATATCCCTTAAGTTTTCTGGCGTAATCTTTCCCTCTACTGTGACCTCCAGGTTTTCACGCTGGGTATCAAACCGAGGACACGTGAAGAACACGTGCTCAGCATTTCCATTGCCAACATACGATGAAGAGACATATTAAACACAATTCTTAATTAAATAAGTAGCAGTGACAATACCCATTGCTGGACTTTGCATCGCCTTGTTCGCTATGTTTACTAGAAACTAAATATCATACCATACAACCAGATAAATCATGAATTCAAATTTCATCAACTGATCAGCTAAGGATGTGTTCATATCTCAGACCTAAACTGTGGCGGTTCTGTCCGCCGGACGCAATAAAGTCCGAATATGCTGAACATGCATATTTAGCTCAGTGTGCATTTAACACCGTGTAATCGAAATGTGCGCCATGGTGAAAAAGGGAGCCGTCCGTTGCTTAAAGCCGTTCACGGCGTGGTTCGATAGGTGTGAAGTCATTCATAAACACCCATGGTTATTTCTAAGCACGGCGCACAGCGAGAAGTCGTATCATCTGAAAGCGGCCTTAGATCGTCGCACTAGGTCACTCTAGTTTTTTCGCACCACGTCTCACTATCCGTCAAAGTTATACGCATTTCAATTACGCTAATGGGTAGGAATAAAAATAAGTAGAATTTAGAAGGAATTTACCCGAATTTGCGTTTAGAGAGAGTGAGAAACCATTCAATAAAACCTAGGATCAATTTTTCCAGCCGGGATTCAAATTCCACCCTCAATATCACCAGCATACTAGATCATATAAACCTAGTCAGTGGCGTATATGTACAGAAGGAGGGGGTAAGTGTTTATATTTTAGCCTTAATACAAATTCTAGTGGTGAAAATATCGTTAGTTAAAAATAGATTCCGGCAAAATGGTTGGGAGAGAGGGGATGTTAGCCCTTTGCACTTGTGTCAAGATCTACTTTAATTTGATGTATTATTAAAATATATCTCCACCAGTGTGGCACATGGACAAAGGGGTCAGTCTCTTCTTGTCTGATTTCCCGGTAACGAGGGAGGTCAGGTTTCGAATGTCAATCGGGTGTTCTTTGGCTTTTTTCCTAAATAGTTTCACAATCTTTGTCCGCGAAAATGCAGGTAAACTTTATATGAATATTACCTTCCTCATCATTAGCCTACCAGAGTAATTAAGATGGGGATGTATGTTCAAGTTATCTTACTATACCACAAATAAGGAGGGTTAAAATGTGCTGACTTTGCACATGGCAACTACTTTTTGACTTGCTTCGGTGTTTGTACTGAAGCAATATTGTATTTAGTTTGGCCAACAAAGTTTTGCAATAAAAAATGCAAAAATATATACCTTTTCTCGTTTGCATTTTTTATTGCAAAACTTTTTTGGCCAAAATAAATATAATATTGCTTCAGTACATACATAAAGTTTGATTTTCTTCAACAGTTGTTGAATATCTGTAGCGAGCATAGCAGCCATTAGGTTAAAAACCTTTTAAATGAAGATAAAAAATTGTCATCAATTCCAGGAAACCCTTCACAGATCTTCGACAACTGTTGATATAACCATGTGAAGAAAATTAAACTCTAGGTTTGTACTGGAACACGATTTTATTTATTTTGACCATAAAAAGTGTTGACATAAAAACTGAAAAATACTTACCTTTTCTCGCGTCCCCTACTTCCTAAGCTTAAATGCGAAAAGTTTAGACGATGCGGCTAAAGATAGTAAAAATAATCTTAATTCATTTATTTTTCCGTTGCATCTTGGTAACCGTTCGGGATGTGCATGTTTAGGTTAGTTACCCTGTTTGAACTAAGATAAGTACGATATAATTTACAGAAAATGTAGCAGAATTTGCGTAAAGGTAGCCCGGTAAAACCTTTAGATAGAAACCACCTAAGTACACCTGTCTACGATTTAAAAAACACTGAGCTGCCACTGATGTGGCTAGTAAAGCTAGTTAAATAGTTTTTAGGTCACAAGTCATGTTTTAGATAAAAAATAATCAAAGTGTTCATTTCCATAAAGGCTATGTAATAAAGTACAATAAAGCCTTTTTGTGGTATTTTATTTGATTCTATTATAAGGAAAACCTACTAAAAAGGTTAAGCTAGTCTATAAGTTGGATTTTAGAAAGAGCAGGTAAAATAGTATGAATACAAATAATATATTTAAATAGAACTCAACAATACTTCATGGTAGATAGAAACATTTGGCAGGTTTTTTAGTCTTTATTACTGAATTTACTTGCAGCATAATTGCAAATGATGGTAGTGCAGTCATATTGGTGTTTGTTCTGAGATAAACTTGTTTGGATAACAACATCGTTCACTATATTACACGATAAAAATGAGTGACATACGTCAAGGTTGAGTTCATTTTTTAAGCCTTACAATGTAAAAGGTTTGTATTAGTTACGATTATATTGCGGCAGAGAATATTAGCTCAATATAGTAATTAATTAATAATGAATACTCAGCCATACATAGCATGCCTAACGACACGTTGACGTTGGAGGTATGTTTTTTGGAGAGTAAGGGTGCACGTCTATCTTCCCGTCTGGAGTATGCAATTGTTTTTACCAATATGTTCCATATCATCCGCAAAAGCTAGAATGTTAACCTTTTTTCCTATATTGACTCCAGTGTTTCCGTTTAATATTTTGTGTAAGGTTTTGTTAAGTGCTATGTTGAACAGTATTGGGGATATTGTCCAACTCCTGATTCAACTGGGAATGTATTTCCTTTCCTCACTATACATTTAGAGTTATTCACACACAACTGAGATAACCTGATTAGTTTATTTGGTATTCTATATTCCTCCATTGTCCACCCCAAATTCCTGTTCTTCTAAATTTTTATTCAATAGTTATACTGGCATTATAAAATCATAAACAGAAAAATACACTAAAACATAATTTACAACAAATTACAAGTTATCTATATATAAAAATTACAAGAGATTCACCCGACTTTGACCAAAAATCTCGAGAAAAGGAAAAATAGAGTATTTCAAAATAAGTTTAAATTAGAATAGGATAAAATACAATTTTAAAAATAATTTAAGAACCGGTGAGAACCTTTATGAACCTAAATATGTATGAATTCCAAATCCACCTCAGGTTTTTAAGCAATTTGTTTTTTGGGATCCTGTTCCTTTATGTTATCCGTTCTGGTTCGACTTCCTGGTATGTACACTACTGGGGTAGGAAATAGGAAGGTAGAATTTGGAGTAAAAGTACCCGCGTTTCTGTAGAGGGGTTAGTGGGAAACCACTTAAGAGAAAATCCCCTCAGTTTCCCGGCCAGGAAACATACTCTGACTTCATCACCGGCAAATTAGATTCGACGGGTGTGATGCCTCAGTTTGTGTCCTTAATAATGGTATAGAAAGGGGGCGTGTCGGGGTGGGAGAGGATCCGCCATCCCCTAGGGAGGGTCTATATAACACTTTTATTAATTAAGGTATAACATTTTATAGCGAAGCTCCGCCGGAAATATTAGCTTTCTACGTTCTTTCTCTATATCGTTGCATAAACCAGTAATATAGTTGTAATTATAGTTTAATTTTACTAGAAAGGGTCTTATTCAACGTCTTTAAAAGTTACTAGATCTACTTTAAAGTATTGATGCTCTAGTTCATATTCTCTGCAGCTGTCACTTTAGGATATATTTTTAAGACCTATAAAATAGCACTAATAAAATTTGTAAAATGTTATCAATGTTGACCGCTAAATAAGTTTGTATTTTCTTAATAGTCCTTTCTATCATAATCCTACTATAGGTATCTTTCATAGTATACAATCAAATTTGTCAGTAATACGAGCTTAGCAGGAAACCAAGTAACAAAAAACTTATTTTAAAAAAACTTGTTGATAAAAATTAAAATACAAAGATTGTTAATATAAAAAACACTTTATATTGACACATAATCCATTGACTGTTTTTATTGGGGCTATTTGTTTAATACGTACTTTTTGACAAACTTACTAAGCCAACACACAACTTAAAAACTAACTTAACTCTAAATTAGACTTAACAATTGACCGTAAACTTATAAATTGTTAAAGGAGAAGCCCCAATTTCACCAATGATACAATTTTAGTCATAACAGAAATTAAAGTTGAGACCCTTACTCATTAAACATACACGCTTCAGAATGGGTTAGGTTTTTTTTTGACCCCATATCTTACTACTCAACCAGACTATCTGCCTTTAACTATACAAATGAGTTAGTTAGTCATGAGGAAGGTAGAATCTGTACACTCTGTTGAGGTTGTAAGGTAGCAAATTGCTGGCTCAGACCTTGCGGTATACTATACTTCATACACGATTGCAAAGCAGATTGCATAGCTTACAACTAAGGCTGGAGTTAAAGAAGGCCTTTATTACATACATTATTTATTGACCGCTGAGAACAGGGATTGCGGAGGGGTTATGTATTGTTATGTATTGTTATGCATGTTGCGATATCCAAATGGTTTGGTTTTAGTTACTAGACTAATTTTAGATTTTGTATATAATGTATATATATTATACATAATAAACATAATATATATCACTTACACTACATATTCAATTTATTATTTTTGAAATATTTTATATATGTAATATTTTACTATCATATAAATTTGATCTTTATTATATATTTAACTGTCGTAGCTTACAGCCTTAGGTAATCTAGAGCATGCAAGGATGACGTAAGCCAAAGAACACATATTGTGTCAATTGTTCTGAGTCAGCAGTTACGTACTCGTACCAGATCATGTTTTCAAAAACATAGATTGTTTTGCCGATTAGCATAATATAAAGTATTGACAAAATTAGTGACTTAAGGGAAACACCCTTTTTTTGTATAAAACATCGAGTTTTAGACCTTTCGAGGAGGGGGGCCTGAGAAGGACGCCAGTTGTTAGGGGGCTACTTCGAGTGCTTTACATACTCCGTTACCAAGTTACAGGAACTTGCGGGGAGAATATCCTACAGCTTGAATCCCTATTCAGTGTTCAGTATGGAGGACACCACAAACCAACGGCGGTGAAGTTGGCCCCCCACTTTTAAAAATTCAAGTTTTTACGATCGCAATCGTTTGTTCCTGATTGTTCCACAAAAAGTTTCGTTAGTTTCGCATTAGGTCTTACACAAATGGGACGTGAGCTTGTGAACAGCTATAGTTATCAGAATGCTCGAGTTTAATTATTGTTTTATCTATTTTTTTGTTTCGATTTGTAAAACGTGTGTTTGATTTAATCGTATGCATTCATTTCAATATTTTATTTAAATTCTTAGATTTTTTCAAATTGTAGTTATTTTTTAGAGGTTTAGGGATTTTACTTACTTTACTATACTTTTTTTATCACTTTTTTGATCATTTAAGTCTGGACCCTACCAGATGTAAATTAAAACATATAGGTAGTTTCAAATAGCCAAAGCTATTATTTATGAATACTCCATCATTGACAACAGGACATGAGATTCGAACCCGGGACTATTTTTGTTTATAAATATATTCATGAGCATATTTCAAATTGTAAAAGCGGGCCATATTGTTGGGTGCACCTGTCCCTAAACAAATTTGCTGCATGCTTGTAAAATAATGTATAACTCTCTCTCTGTGTGTGAAGAGAGGTTTGAGACTGGTATTTTTCTGTTAATAGAGTTTTGATTTAAGGCTCGGCATACCCTCTCTGGAGGTGTGTTGAGCTTTCAGCTCTCAAAATAGATGGCGTTGCTAACGTTATACAAACTGGTTAACTCCAGCCATCAGGTTGGCAGCATTACTGGTTTGTTTAAGCAATTAGGAGGCTGTCTGACCGGTAATCAGCCGAGGCCGCAAGCAGACTTTTCCTAGAACTGATAGAGATAGAATTAAAGTGCCTGACCGTAAAGTGTGTAGGCGACTAAGTTGGACTAAACGTGGGGCGATAAAAGTCAAGATACAATCATGCTCTCAAGCATAGAAATTAGCCTATCCATCCCAGCCAGCTAGACGCTTCTGTCTGGGGGTTCAAATCCCTGCTGAGGGTATTTTGGGGAAATCTTATTCAATCGTTTCCTTATACTCTCCCTCGCAAATGTGGGTATATTTCTTTCATTAATTATGCCTATTTAGATATGAACTAATTATTTCAGTGTGTTAGGGATGAATACATTTCAATTTAGAGGAAGTATACCCGCATTCGCGTGGAGAGAGAGTGGGAAAATATTTAGGAAATATCACCCAATCATGATTGAGTCACGATCTCCCAGTCATCGGCAGACTAGTCTATTGCAATAGTGACGCCTTAGCCATGTGACTACCAAACTGGTATATTACCAATCCTCATGTCTAAAAATAACTAAACGATTAAAATAACATGACTTACCAAATCTTTAAAACTTACGTAAGCTAGAGAGGTGGGAGGGAGCTACCGTGAGGGAGAGAGGATCTAAAATCATGTAAAAAAGACTTACGTAATTTAAGGATGGCCTCCTTGCAATAAAAACTATTGGCCATAGATACAAGGCCTAGCAGCCGGGTCATGTTACTGAGCAGAGTAGAAACGAACTCAGGTCATGGCTTTATAAATCACCCTTTAAAAAAGTCTTGAACTATTTTTTTCACATGAATAACTGGGGAGGGTAGTGATAAATAATACTGTATACTTATTTATAAGAGAAAAGATTATCTAAGTTAAAATTAGAGCTTACTCATTTTTGAAGATTTTGTCACTAACTATAAAAATAACCTATACTAGAGAGTATGTAACTTCCGATTTTGTCGTACTATTTATTTGCGTTTATTTGTAGGCAGGTAAAATAAAAAATAGCTCAAATTTAATGTGCTAAATTTAGCCACTGTGCTTTGATTAATTTATAAACTTTTAAGGCTAAAGAGGCAATAAAATATTTAAAAAGCCGTTTCATTTCTAAGACTAGAACAATTTTGATATAAATATATCTGTTATTTTGATTACTGATATCACCGCGTCATACTACCTGTTCATGTTATACGCATATTTGATAATATAATTGGTAGTAATGAAGAAAGAAGCATTTGGCAGGTTATCTACCAGAATCTCTATATAAGGAGGTGGGAAACAATTTAGGAAAAACTACCCTCAGTAGACCCGACCAGAATTTGAACTCCAAGCGCTCCACTATCAGCAGGCCAATTTACTACTGGAGTAACGCCTTAGACCACTCGGCCACTGAAGTGGGTATCTGTTATTTAATACGGTGTTTAAAGTTTTCAAACATCTATAGGATTTACAAAATTTTCCATAAATAAATGTTTTAGGGAATAATTTTTCATCCTATTGGTAGATTTTAACTTTAGTAATATCTCCATGGTGTCAGCCTGCTAGCAGGCTATACCAATCGAGAGGCTG
The DNA here is from genome assembly GCA_039000515.1 of Timema cristinae. Lineage (NCBI taxonomy): Eukaryota > Metazoa > Arthropoda > Insecta > Phasmatodea > Timematidae > Timema > Timema cristinae. The sequence continues at coordinate 1,405,890 of JBCFYV010000012.1, forward strand.
CCGTATGTTGGCGAAGATAGTGCCAACATTTTCAAGCTGAGGGTGCCATGTGGTTAGCACAACGAGCCCTCCAGACTTCTATCTCAGTTTTCTAGACTGAAGCGCTACTTATTCATTCAATTATCTCCTCATTTGTCCCCACGAGGTTGATTTTGGTTCCGTTTCAGACCCACTGCTTCACAGACAGAATTAGGGGTACTGGGGATCGAACCTGGGACTTCAGGATCTGAAGCCAGTAAATCTGACCACTATACAACAGAGGCGGTCGGGTATCAACTACTTACTTACTTACTTCATGGCATAGGAACACAAAAGTTCATTAACTTTAATGGTTTTAAATATATTTTCTTATCATCGGCTTCATGTCGTGGTCGATATTGCTAAATGACTGATCACTAAGTGCGTAAATTAATCAGCTCTAGAAACTTTGCTAGTTTGATTCCCTGTTAGGTTGAAATTACTTAGTACTAGCGTGATACGAACTCGGCCAAGGCACAAGAGATTTTGAACATACAATAAGTGCGTTACAGAGTGTTAGTAACATTTACTTTCAGCTAAGAGCTTTTTTTTATATAAAAAGTACTTGAAACATCAGAATAATCGCTACATTGTTATAGAAATATTTATTTGTATCTTAATTTTGATATTATTTCCACAGTAAATAAAATAGTATCGCTACTCATCCGTTGTACTTAAATTAGTAGATACAGATAGCCTAAGCGCCAGTAATATGCATGCCATTAAAAAACTTACCCTTTACGACAAGCAGTTAACTAATCAATTATATCTTTAAGTTTCTTTATTTGCCCTTTCTTACATCGACCCATGCTTCACGCACTTGTTATTCACAAGGATATAAAATAATATTTTGTAAATATTTCTCCATCTCAAAATTTATACAATCAATTGGATTTTGTTCGAAAGCAAAAAGGTCACATATTGTTAATTATATAAAAAGTAATCACTATGGGTACTTATTGTTCGAGACTTCGATACATTTCTTCTGAAACGAGCGCACAAACTGCGAGAATGCAACCATTTCAAATTAAAAGTATCACATTTAACAAGCTAATAAAATAAAATTAACATGTTCACACTTTGACTATCAAAAACTTCGTTCATTAATTTTCTGAAAAATAACTTATTCCAAAGTCCAATGAGAGTCAAATCCTAGACCGTAAAATAAATATAGTATATAAAAATATACTGAGAACGTCTCCAAATTACATTAAGACAAAATTTTATTTAAAATAACTATGTTTGATATGAGCAGGAACGTATATTTTTATTCATTAAAAGAGTGGATTAAAAATACAGTGTACAGTAGTTTTCATATACTCTGAATATTAACTCTTATTATTTCAAAGTCTAATTCTCATTAATGAGAAAACCCGTAAAAGAATGTAGGAATACGAGTGAAGAATTTTACTTGTTTTACTGACTCAGGTAAATAAGGGCTAATGTCATAAAACTTTGTGTATGGAGAAGCATGTGGTTTTTTCATTGAAAATAATGTATCACTAGAGTAATACTCTCATTGAAGTAAGTTGGGACCAACTATCTTTAGTCACACAGCAGTTAGGACTTTGTGAGTATTTTAGTTACTTAATATATTAAGATGTTTATATTTAAGTTCGAAAATCTTTATAATTGGATATTGACACTTCTTATCCCAATTTAGTTTATATTAATGTTTCTTTGACTCAAGAAGGTCACAGAGATTAGCTTCACTCTCCACTGCCGCCTGCATTCCGATACAGCAGGTTAGCCAACGCTTGCAAAACGATAATAGCTTGTGAATGGGTAACGATCATACTAACGGCACCTATTATCAACTAGGATAACTATTTGTAGAAGGAAAAGTTTTATTTAAAACTATGTATTTTGAATAGCGTGTCGACTTGGGAGTCGTTAGAGCTCAATATCGTCGTGATTATTATAAATAATATGTTATAAACAAACACTCTAGCTTAATTGTACAAAGAAAATAAATAAATCGATTGATAATTTTTGTTTTCCCATTTAAAATGCATTGAAATAGAAACATTTTAACGAAAATATTTCAATAACTATTTTTAGCATAGTTTGAAAATTCCATAAGAATTATGAAAGATGCCCAGATATGTTACTAAAATAAATAAAAAAACTACAATGTTGAATTATTAAAATTTTTTTTAAACATTTGTTTGTTTAGAACCGTGCATTTATAGGAACCTCAACCTTAATCTATGTCGAGTGGCTAGCGTCATTGGTCAAGACGTCTAAGGACTCACCTGTCTGTAACAGGTCACTTTATGTGAGGCGTTAGCATGTCTGTCCACTGAGCCAAGTGTCCAGAGTTCAATTCCCAGTATGGTTGAAAATTCTGGTTTAAACATTCATAGTGATACAGTAGGGATACTGGGCTTTGTGCATAACTATTACACAAATTGAAGCAAAGAGACGGTCTTACAGTCATGTATATCTTGTGCACCAGTTAGTCGCTGTTATATGAGGAATTTAATGTACCCACATTTGAGTGAAAAAGAGAGTGGTAAACTGATCACAATTGCCAGAGGCGTGACTGCATTTTTTTTCTACTCCTTGAACCGTTCTACGTCACTGGCTGTCCTATATATTGTGAGGGTATAGGATACTAATTAGCAGAGATCCAAACCCCCGCTTAACAAACACTTCTAAATACTAGGTGATAGAACAGAAGTGTACAGAATTTTCGTGGAGGTAGAATGGAAATTCACAACATAACGCAATCCAAGGCGTCAGCCCCTTGATGCATAACAGCTAGTATGATTATGACGGTAGATACACACGTCAGGGGTTCGAAACCCGATATTAGCTCCATGTCATGATGTTTTGCTGGGAGATCGGATTCCAGTAAGGTTCTTCCCGATCTCGCTCTCCGTGCAAATGCGGGCTCACTTCCTTGTCCTTACCCCCTTAGAGTAATTTTCATTGTTTCAAAATAAAAGTAATTATGTTGTTACAAAACCTATGTCAAATATAATCCTTTGAGCTGGAGAACCCTAACTGACCAAAGAAGGTGGCAGCCAGTGGACCAAAATTCTAACCCCCTGCAGTTTAGTATTCTGATAGAGTGCTGTCTTAGACCTGGAGAGTAGTTTTTCACTCTCCCACTACGAAAATGTGGGTTCAAATTTCCCGATTCCTAATCCGTTAGCGTAATTAGTACTTAAGCGCGTAACCCGAACGGGTAATAAGACGTCGTGCTAAAATGTGTAAAGTCCGTGTGATATATAAATAATATGTGCACCATATCACCTTTAAGATTCAATTTTAAGAAACAGGTTATGGGAAGGTTGGGGTTTGACACCGCAGAAAGTTATTTTCGGGCTAAATTTTCATAAATCATTTTCCACCTCCAACTCTGGAAAATTGAGATAAATTCCCTTAGTAAATTTAATTTATTTAGCCTTCTTTATTTCTTGTTCTAAATATTAGTCGTGTAGAACGATGGGAGGCTGTGTGTGTGTTTTGCGCGCGTGTGCATGTATTGTAAACGAACATTATAAGTCTTAATAAATATTCAGGGTAAGCTAAAAAAAATCAATGGCATAGTATTCAATTTAAAAATAAATATTATAGATTCCTTCATCAGCATCGAGCGTATTTAGGGAGGTTTTTCTAATAGATATTCCATTCTCCCTCCTTGCAAAATGGGGGTGCATTTCCTCTAATTTTGGCTTAAGGTTTAAGTGGCTAATTTGTTTTGTGTTAATGTTATTTATTATGTCAAAAAAATAAAGTTTCGAACATTAAATGATATTTAAAATGGAAATTAATATTACTTATGAATTTTTGTAAAAGTTATATATTATTGCATCAAAATATAATCGTTACATTAAATTTATTTGTTCTATAAGTGGCTAATTTATTTATGTAAAGGTTATTTATTATGTCAACAAAATATAGTTTCGAGCATTAAATAATATTTAAAATTGTATTTAATAAAACGGTTGTTTCTAAAATAATTTACCTCGGTGGCGTTGTTGACTGATGCGCTTGTTTCGTGTAAAGCCAGACGGTCGCAGACGGAGGAGTTCGAGGTTCGAATCTCGGTCGGGTAAACTAGGGGTGTTTTCCACTCTCCCTCTACGCAAATGCTGGCTCACTTCCTCTAGATTCAAACTTCCCAATCATCAATTCGTTAGCGTAATTAGTACTTAATACTTTACACACGTATATGCTGACAGTAGCTATCAAACAAAACAAATGTTGGTAGGCTTTTGTCGGGAGGAGGCCCCCCATACCCCCAGCGTCTGCTCGATATTAGTTCCAGCTTGGTTCGCTACAGTTGAAATTTAAAAAAACACGTGTTAATAATGATAAATATAATAGCGTACTGTTATGTTTGCTATACAAAATTTAACTCTTATATTGTGTGTTCGTTAATGAGTGCAGTCCAAAAAATAATTATTTAATATACAACCAAATCTATAAAGGAATAAGAGCATCATCGGGTACCACGTGTTAGCTAAATAAATGGTGACGGGTGGGAGGAGGGGGTCGGCGTTCGAATCCCTGGCGTTCGTGTGTATTGAGCTCGGTTTCCCCACTCATCCTCCACGGGCTGTGTCCCAGGCGGGTAGTAAGACGCGGCAGCCTTAATTCTTTCTTGTGTTAAATATTAGACATGTAGAACGATGGGAGGCTGTGCTTGTGTATATGTGTGTGTGTGTGTGTGTGTGTGTGAGTGTATTGTAAACGGACATTATATGTTTTAATAAATATTAAGGGCAAGCTAAACAATTCCACACCATATTGTTCTCTCGGGTTTGGCGGCTACAGGCCATGAAGCACCCGGCAAAATATATTGGGGTTCGAATCTGTGTTGGAGGATTTGAATATCTGCCAAGGAGTAATCTTGGTAGTTCTCACTAAATTGTTTCCCACTCTCTCTCCACGTAAACGCTGGAACATTTCTTTACTTCCCTCCACGCAAATGTGGATTCAACCTTCCCAATTACTAATCCGGTTGGACTCGCAGTTCTGCTTCTTCTTTCAATCTGTTGTAATATCTGGTTTGTTTGACGTATACATAGAGAAGAGCCAGCCTCGTAAAGATTGTTAACTCTCTAAAAAGAGTGCAGAGTGATAGATACTCGCCTCGGTGACTGGCTAATGCGCCAGATTCGTGTTGAGCTAGACTACGGAGGTTCGAATCTCGATTGGGTGAACTGGGATGAATTTTCCACTCTCCCAACCCTCCACAAATGCGGGTACAACCTTCACAATTCTTAGTCCATTAGCATCAATAGTACTGAACAGTTAGTAAGACGCGGTGCTAAAAAGAGTAATATATAGCAAACTGGCCTACACTAGAGGACAAAGTGGTAATCACTGCTTCGGTGGCCGCATGGTATAACGTTCTACTCTCGCATTAGGCTATAGACTGCTAATGACGGGGAGATAGCGGTTCGAATCTCGGCCGGGTGTACTGGGGGAGGTAATTTGAGCCCATACCTGCACTTGGAAGGTTTTGTTTATGATTCACCCTCTCATAGTTAAATAAGTACAGTAACACTAATATTGTATATATCGGTGGTCACGGAGCTATAAGTCGTCAGACTCGCGCTGGATTAAATTGATGGAGGAATAAGTGTGGTAAAGCCGAACTGATAGTAAAAAAAGTTGTGGAAAAACAACTGTTTATATGTATATTCCAATTTTTATACAAAGAGACGTTTAGAAAATACAAACTTTTTTCAGCCAACATTTATAAAATAATACTACAGTATCGGTGATATTTTATAGGTATTAATAGTATATAAAAATAGGTTGTTGCAGATCACTTGTCTTGACGTGTGAATACGTGAAATTAGATCTAGTGGCTATTCTAGTTGTTCCTATGAAAATGGGGCTGTAGTTCGGTGAGAGAGTGCTCAACTGTAATGTTCATCTCTAGGATTCGGTTCGAATCTCGTTGGGGTGCAGTGGGAATAAATCTCGATATTGAGATTTTCGATCTTGTTTTCTCTCTTGCGTGCCGGGCCGCCCGTCTGGGCTGTCCGCATATTTATATTAATGGAACAGGAATCTATATTAATAAAAGGAAGTGTTTGTCTGTGTGTATGTTTGTGTGCTATTCCCAGCCAAAACTACGACACGTAGAAATAAGAAATTTCTAACATAGGTGTACGTGAGGGGGTCCAAATGCACCTTGAAGCAGGATTTTTAAAATTTTTAATTAGGCTATTTTTTAACAGAATACCCCATTTGGTCACGGGCAACGCCGTGTGGGATTTCTAGCTATGAATAATTTAAAAGGTAAGTGTGCCCTCATTTGCGTGAAGGTAGATAATGAAACAATCAATTCATCCGACCATATTTGAACCCCATCACTGGCAAAAAAAAAAGAATAGGTCCTTGTGTAGAAATCTACCGTCACAATGCATTTTATACATGCATCGATGGTCGCATGGTCTAAGGCGTCACTAGAAGGGCGATGATCGACGTTTGTAACAAATGCGGGTACACATTCTACCTGGTCTAGAAAATCTGGTCAACCGTCAAAACCCCTTCGAAATTACTGGGGGTGCAGGAAGTACGGCCGTTCTAACAGACATCAGCTGTACTAAATATATCGAGGTTCGAATCCCGGTATGCGCGCCATCTAAATTTGTATACTTGCATCGATGGTTGCATGGTCTAAGATGTCACTAGACGGCCGATTACAGAGTGATCGACGTTTGATTTCTCACTACAATCAAATGCGGGTATACATTCTACCTGGTCTAGAAAAACCTGGTCGGTCGGCAAAGCACCTTCGAAAATATTGTGGGTGCATGAAGCACGGCCGTTCTAACAGATATCAGCTATGCTAAAGATATCGAGGTTTGAATCCCGGTGTGCACACCGTCTAAATGTAGGGCTCATATAATTCTGATGGGGCAGAAATCGAATCCCAGGCGGTGTAAACTGTGGGTATTCTCCCTCCGGAACATTTTCTTAATCATCCCTACTGCATATTTTGCCAGAAAGGGTACGTGTCACTCATATAGTTATGGAAGGATGAGGTCGTGGGCTGGAATCTCGTTCGGGTGAACTGGGGCGGTTTTCTACTCTCCCTCACTCAACTTAAACTATGTAACATTTATACCTTACTCCTCTGATCCATGACGGATACCTACATCCACGCATGTCGACGGACGATACCAAACAACCAATTTTAATAGACTTTTGTGGTGGGGAAAAGCGGCCCCTAAATAAGGATTCCGAGGCCTCTGATTGTGCATAATTAGAGCTGTGTCAATGCTCTATAGTTACGACATTAACGGGATAAGCCCATTACCACATATGGGATTGCGACATTGCGATGACGACACTGGGAAAACCCACTACCACATAAGGGGTTGCGACACATACCTCTAAGTAGGGGAAGTGAGGGGAAGTGAAAGGGGTCTCAAGGCAGGGGAACCATTTATCACTCTACCCCAGGGGGTGTTGACCAATATACCCACTTCTGTCCGGTTAAAGATTTATAAAAATAAAAGAATAGTACTCCTGCCATTCGCTAGAATGTGCCAAATAAAATATATTAAAAACATGTCGCCAACAACTACATATTTTCCTATCAATTAATATACGTGCCTAAATTATTTTAAAAGTATTTTAAATTTCTAAACAATTATTTTTTTACTTAATTAATTAAAAAGATTATATTTTATATGGTATTTTTTAAATTTAACATTAGTATTTAATGATTATTCATTTTAAATATGTTTCTAAATTTCCGCTGTTGGTCAAACTTGTTTTCGGACTTGAGCTGTCTATTTTGTAAAAGTTTTTTAAACGCTCTGAATGATCATTTATTGAAATAAACTAGAGAATCTTCAAGATTGTCGTGAGTGTATTGATTTATTATCATTATTTAAATAAATAAGTCTTTGAGACCTTTAACTAAAAAACCGCGTTGGTATGTAAGATTCGAGATGCCATCATGAACAAAATGTAATTAATGTAGTGGCGATGCTTATTATTTACATGTACTGATGTCTTTATAATAATAAGAGTCACGTGAATGTGTTTATTGATATATAGTGGCGATGCTTATTATTTACATGTACTGTATGTCTTGATAATACTCGAAGTCACATTGTGTTTATTGAAATATAGTGGCAATGCTTATCATTTACATATATGACTGTATAATTCTCAACATCACTTACTTTGTGTTTATTGAAATGTAGTGAGAATGCTGTATTTACTGACATGTGGTGTTTATGTTATTTTTAAATTAAATGTAGTCAATTTCTAATTATATAGTTTTTGTTTCAGTTCAATTGCCTTTGCTTTAACCCACATTGGTATAATTACAGTACAAATGTCTGGCTCATGCATAACCTGAACAGATAATATATAACAGTGTGCTAGAAACTTTTATATTGATTCTATTTGTGAATTGGCTGAGCTAATTAGTTCTTTGAGTACTTTTTGGTATTGACTAGGTGTGTGCATATAATTTTTTAATAAATAATTATGAGTTTACAAAGATCTTAAAAAACCAATATAGAAACACTGTGCAATAATGTAATTTATTTGAGAGGGAGGGGGGCCTTTCTGGTTATGTTAGACCTTGATAGAAACAAATATCTATTTTTAAAATAAATAACATTTGTTTCTATCAAGACCTAGCCTAACTTTATTTCAGCTTGGCTTCCTTCCTTTTCAATTAAACTAAATTATTTTAAAATTAATGTAAAATCCACTGTTTTTCCTATCTGAATTTAGGGTAAAATTATGAACCTCAGTGAAAATAAAAAGATAATGGATATTTTAGAAAATAGTAATTGTAAATAAATGTTCACATATTTTCTTATCCATTCCTTATAGCATTTATCCAATCAGTAAGTGTTAAATTAGTGGTCTGATCCCTGGTTGTTGAGTTTTTCTAGAATTGTTTTTGTTCTGGACCCCCAATAGGCAGTATTTGAGGTTTAAAACAAATTTCAATTGAATAATTTATTATTATTTGATTTTTTTTTGTAGGGTTTGTTTCAAATCCATTTTTATCTGGAATCCTAGAATCTCCTTAAGGATTAGAGGGTCCAATTTATAATTACATTAATGTTTCCACACATATATTTCTAAGCCATTAATCAATTATTAAATTATTTTTAGTATTAATAATAATATTAATACAAATTATGAAATATTTTGTTCAAGTACAAGTTTGTATATATTTTTTAACAAAAATATTGTTGGGTACACAATTCGTAACATTTTCAATCGTTTAATGATCTCAGTCAAATAACTACCTTTTGCAAACATCTACTAACAATGTTTTGTTAACAAAACCTTAAGGTCCACATAGAACACATGTAATGTGGTCATAAGACAGTCCCAAGCCTGTTCAAACACACGGAATTTATTCTTATACCTGTAGCCTTATAGACTTAGTACACCACAAGTGTGACCAGAGAATAAATATAAGGTGACACCTACCTTAACATAATGGAATGGGCCAGTTTCCCATATGAAACTAGCTCATGCCATTCAGGTCTGGTTAATTGTTCTTTATTTAGTAACGAGTACGCACTAGACCATATGCGGTAAAACTAGGAATTCGAAAGAGTATTTAATGTGGCAAGCCACCTTGAGTTCTAGCGAGTCCACCACATATTCAAAGCAAATGTCAGGAAATTTTATCATATTTCTAAAAAAAAAAAAAAAATGGGTGTGTGTTCTTATGTACGCGCGTGAGAAGTTATATTTCTTTGGCATCATTAAATAATTTTATTTCTTTATTTTGTAAATATTAAATAACCAATAATAAATATTTAACAATAATAATTTAATAATATTTAGTATTAATTATGTTAAATAATAATATTTTAATTTATATCAATAAATAATACACACGGATAGTTAACCTCAATTATATTGGAGCACCTGAAAAAGTCTATAAGCACAATTTTTGACACTAATATTTACGAATAGTAAATAATATTAATCAAAATATTCAATTTAAATCACTACTGAATATAATTTATTAGCACATATATAATTCGCACTTGTATGAAACTAAAAAACGTGTTGTGAATGTAGAAACTAGAAACATGTGGATAAATATTATATATATGAAAACAGTGATCAGAGGCGACGAGCGTACCATAGAGAAAGGAATAACATAGTATACATTTCTCTATGAGCGTACCAACATGCGCGACTAACAGAGGTTCTATTTCTATTTTGTTGGTAGCTTTTTTTTTTCGAGACTTAATGAGCGGTTTAGCTTCAACCTGTTAATTTTGTGTTACAGTGATGCGCGCGCATTTTAAAATTTCTCTCTCATCATTTTTTCATAACGCGCCTAAAGAAGTATAACTTCAAAAAAAAATTGCATATTCACAACTTTTATTTACAATAATCATATCATTTTTTGTCACCCTGTGAATCTCTACACATTTGAACATATTAATGTCGATTCTCAAAGTTTTTATCTAAATCTAATTTTATGTCGTCTTTTCACCACTCTACTGCTCATCTTAGACAAGGTTGAACCATGGTTGTACGCTTGTGTAGGAACTCAATATGTTATAAGAAGAAGAAGCTAAAAAAACTATGTCTCATAGGGGTGTGTGCAGTCCACTTTTCCAATTTGAAGCGAACTCGAATCGAATACATGAAAATTCTCGAAGCCAAATTGAAGTTCGAATATTTTCTTTTAGTTGTTTTATGCTTGGAAAAACAATATATTTTGCTTATATAAAACTTGATGCACTAAAATTACTTGGATGTTATTTTGCACCATTGTTTGTAATATTTTGTTAAATCTGACAAATCAAGTTATTATCACAACATGCAATTCAATTACTTCAGTTTTTTCCTATGAATATTGATTTGTAATATATAAACACTCAGAACTGCTATAGTGGAAAATAAATGAAGTATTTTAGTTGTCAATATTTTAATTGGCGAAGTGAAGTCGAAGCTGATGTTTGTTTTGAAGCCAATTTGAAGCTTCGCACACCCCTAGTTTCTCACAACAATTTGAACTCAATTTTTTTTATATACATTCTTAGCACATATTCATATTTGGGACAAATTGAGCCCAAACAGTGAACAAAAAAAAGTATATCAATTTTTAGCAATATGGCAAGTCAACTTAAGCTAAGTTTATAGCACAACAATAACTTTTTTGGTTTGTGTGTAAATATTTGTGAGTCACTTGGCTCCAAATTTGTAGAATTTGTTTTAGTCTTGGTTTGTCTTTAAAAAAAATTCTTTCTCATAAGGGTTTCATAAAAGTTTGAGTCGGATGCCGTCCTGTAATCAGCTCCGTGTAACCTGCATTCTTCTTGTTGGTTTACTTCTTATGTTGCTGGAACCCATTACTTTTTTACTATTGACCCTCTTATTAGTTAACTCAATATATCTAGTGTTTTAACATTATAGTTTCACTTTCATGTAATTGTTAGCAATCAATTGGACCAAATCTCATGCCATGTATATTTTGTATCCATTTTCTTTTCTTATACTATAGGTTTAAAAAAAAAATTCTCAACAGTTTAATTCATAAAACAGTACAGTAAATAAATATTTCTTTCTACACCAGATTATAGGTCAAGATTTATATGTATGACTATATTTATTTGATATTAAAAAATAATTTTTTTATTCATAAGTGTTTGTTTGTCATTTTCAATCACTTGTACTTAAGCCATTCATTGAAATTGTAATGCCTATTTAACTAAGTTATTTATGGAGAATCATGACTTTTATTAGATCAGGGAAGTTTGAATCCTATTTGAAAAGTTATTATTATTCTTGAAATAAAAGGTAATATTTATAAAAAAATTTTATTCTTGGACAAGTTTATATTTTATGTTCAAGAAGGTACATTTTCACTTTTCATTACTGGAGTTATAATACATTTTCAATTGTCTTAAAGATTTCTGGTGACAAGACAATCATTAAACTTCACCAAAGTGAGTATATCCTATTTCTGATAGGATTGAAAATCTGAGAAGTCTTTTTCCCTACTAATATTATATCATATAGTAGAATTTTGGTAGGGAAAAAACGTTTCAGACACACATTCCGGGAGAAATGTCTTTATTTTTTGTAGGGCAGTAGTTAAGCATTTCTACGCTAGTATGAAATTTAGTTTAGTCTGCTCTTATATGTGTAGTTTAAAAATCGCCCGCTAGATATCTCGCTCAATTAGTACTCCTGCCATCCGCTAGGTGCGGGATGTTTCACGGAAGACCTTTAACCTGGTCTTCAACAATCTTAAATAATCTCTGCTCTACCCCAAACGGTCACCAGGAGAGGTTCGTGCTGTTTTTTCCGGGAAGTGAAAGGCCGTCCAACAGAGCGAGGGAGCAATTAGTGTAACTTAGTTCGTTCTTTGCCGTGGCGATGTAAGGAGGGTAGGTAGTGAATGAAAAGTGAAAGGGGCCTTACGGCCGTGGTACGCTGTCAGCTGGTTGGTGGTCACACTTTATGATCTGCGCCTGGCCGGAGAGGATTCTCACTAGCGATGCCACCCGGCGCTGTGGACCGCATGCCAAACAATAAATAAATCACTCCAACTTCCAATCCTAACCAGACATAAAACAAAATCAATTAGCACAAATAAAAAAAGCAATAATCACAAATAAAAAACCATTGAGCACAAATAAAAATCAATGAACACAAATAAAAAACAAATGAGCACCAATAAAAATACAAGGTGGACCGCAGGCCAGTAAATAAATAAATAAAACTCCAACGCCCCGTTTCAATCCTAACCAGACAAAAAACCAATTAGTACAAATAAAAAAGCAATGAGCATACATAAAAAAACAAATAAAAAAGCAATTAGCATACATAAAAAACAAATAAAAAGCAATGAGTATACATAAAAAACAAATAAAACAATAAAATACAAGTACCAATATGTCTAGAAAGGGGGTCAAGTGTGGGGAGGGGAGGGTCGGAGGAGAAGAAGGGAGCCAGGAGGAGGGGAGGGGGGAAAACCAACAGCCAATCAGAGAGCGAGGGGCGTGGTCACGTGACCAGTTTTAAGCCAATCTTAAAAGTGTACTGGTAAATCACCCCAGCTGACTACAACAAATATAATTCAATTCGATCGAATTTACTGAAATATGAATATTTTACATTTTTTACCGGTATAAAGTACCTAATATTTGCTTTGTAATAAATACTACTTAATTAAGTCGACCTCACTTGACTTGGGCTAAAATGCTTGAGAAGGTAGTTGAGAAGGTTGAATTTAGAGGAAGTGAACCCGCATTTTCGTGGAGGGAGAAAACCATTTAGGAAAACCACCGCTAGTTCACCCGACCGAGATTCAAACCTCGATCTCCCCGTCCTCGGCAGTCCGTCTAACTCAAAACTAGCGCCTTAGCCAACTACGCCTACGAGACGGGTTATGTTCAATATTAACTTGTTAGCTTTAGTATCGACTAAACAAAATTAGTCATAGGTTTGTCTTTGGATTGAATTAGAGAGGTGTTTTTGTGAATGACTGCTAAGGTGACCTAGCAGTCTAGGTGTAAGGTGTTGGACTTCTTTGCTGGGAATCAGGGGTTCAATCCTCGGTCCCGGCACAGATTAAGTTGATTGCCAAACCCTTCTTTCACCTCTGACAAGACGTATATTAAGCACAGCTTGTGAATGTGGGGAATGCCAGACCTCCACCGTGGTTCGGATCCCAAGGTAAACTGTAAGTCCTCCATTTCATCTCACAATCACGCTACCATTACACATTAGCATAAGTGCATATAACCCAAACAGTTAGAAAGACGCTGTGATTAATAATAATTACTAGTAGTCCCATATTATGTTTGAAGGTAAGCTGAACTTAAAACTGTAAGGATTTTTCCAATGTGTTAGGTACTAGGTTAATAATGTGATCCAACTCCAACTCAACTTGGAGGCAAGCACTATTTGACTACTTGACGCTTCACTCAAACCTTCACAGCTGACCTGTATACACAGCCTATCAAACTATTTATTGGCATATTAGATTGTTTGCCAGGCCAGACTTGGTTCTCGGATAACTTTCATTCTCATCAATCCTAAATAAAAAAGATAAGGGAAGGGTATTAAAATAAATCCCACACACGCTAATTCTTCTTGGGAATCTGGGAAATCTCAATGTAGAGAAAACATAATTGATAGAACTTCTAAAAGAAAACCCCGGGTTAATAGATCAGAGAACCGTGTGATATCTGCTAAAAAAATTAGACAAAATGAAACATGTTATGTTTTATAATAAACAGAAGATTAAAGTAAGAGATATATTCCAGGAAATATCGTAAATATTGTACTGTCTACTGTAATGTTATTTACATAGATGGTTACGCGGTCAACACGTTATGCATATATGGTCTAGTTTTTCAGTGATGGGGAACTAACTAGGTCTCGAATCCTGGCTGGTCATGTTGAAGAAGTTTTTTCCTAAATAGTTTCTCACCTTCCTTTCAAGTCAATGTATATAAAATATATATCATATAATTTCAATTATCATATAATATTATTTATTAAATATATATGTATATATATATAATTTATTTAAAAAATATATACAATATAATATATTACAAATAACATATGATATGTAGACCCTACAATATATTTTTTTAAGTGTGTGAAACCAAACCATTTAGGCATTGCAACCTGCATTAAAAGACTTAAACCCTCCACCATCCCCCCTCCCAATAGTCAAGAAATGGTTTATGAAATTAAGACCTTCTTTAACTCTGGCCTTGGTCGTAAGCTTTGCAATCTGCTTTGAAATCATAAGTATTAGCCCCCTTCCCCGTAAAAAAATATTGTAAAGAATCCTGTAAAACAAAGCTTTTAATCATCCATCATGTCAATATAAAAACAAAACTTTTTTACTTATTTTTTTGAAAATACAGTCCTACCATCACTGTATAGCCCCCTCCCTCTTTTTATCCTCCCTCCTATTTTCATATCATTCCTCTATAATTTTGTTAATTTTGTTTGCTCTAGGCTCGAAAGTAATTGTGTATACACCAATCAAATAAATTGTTAAAATCAAATTAATTTTTCAGCTTCCTCCACTTTCATTTACTCCCGTTGTGCAAACCCCCCCCCCCCTTAATATCTATAAGGCGAGAGAGGCAGTAAATTAGGTAAAGAGTTACCTGAATGAACATAACAATTTTATTTAGTAAACAAAACAATAACAAGCTGAGCAAACAATCAACACCGCGTGAAGCGCGCCTTTCCGTCCAACGTGGAAATCAATTACATCAAAGGTAAACATAAACGTTACATCCTCAAAACGAATCACGTTACATTAAACCCATCAAAGGTAACGGTCCGGGATCTCAGTGACATGGTCTTTGGTTTATGGTTCTTTGGTTACTTCGCTAAATTGATTAGTTCCTAAACTGGTTACTCTAGCGTTTAAGTTATCCACCCTAGTATAAATATATATTTTCTTACAGGCGCCCGTAGCAAACGTGACGTCATAGCAATTAAACAAGGCCACAAGGTAATAATAACCCAACAACCCTAGGCGTTAAACTTGGCGAACAAAGTTGAGTCCAGAAACAGCTATACTTGAAAATAACATAAGCCGGGTTTCGAACCCAGGACCAGACAATCTCTGGTTAAAAGCTAATATTGGCAAACGTAGAAATACAAATAAATAGGGCTCAGACCCTGAATATAAGTGGTGGCGAAAGCGACGGTCTAACTCCCAGCCGCGATAAGCGCGTAGCATAGTCAAAATTCAAATAAAAATAATTTAATAACAAAGTCCAAATAATAATTAGAAAGAGTTCCCCCCATGACGCCGAAACAGTAAATTTGGTAGGAAGGTAATATCCCCCGAAACCCAGTCGCTGCCCTCACCTCTTATCCTCGAGCCGGTGGGGTAGTAAGTGACCTGAGATCCCGGTACCGCTAGTATTTATACGAAATATAATTCTCAGAAAAGGGGGGCGGATCGAAGGAAGGGAAGGTTGAAGAACATTACAAACAAGGGGGAGGAGAAGTTCGAGGCTCATATCGAAACACGTAGCACCTTCGCGAAGCTCGGCGAAGGCGGAAACGGAACTCTTCTATCCATTTTCTCTGCTGGCCGAACACGTGGTCGAGCCTCATTGCCGGCTGGCGCAGACACGCCTTCAGTCAGTCTGTTGTATTTGGCGAGAGCGGAGGTCGCTGGTCAAGCTAGTGCCGCGTGTTGACCCAGTTGGCTGTCCCAGTTGGCTGTCCCAGTTGGTGAGTGTTGTTACAATGTAAGTTGTTACAGTTGTTTCCCCAAATTTTATTTTAATCTTTTTTTTTTTTTGCGTTTCTCGTCACTACATCTATTTCTTTTTCCTCACCCCTACCCGCCCGCCCCCTTTAAACAACCCCACTTTCCTTTCGACAACTTTTTTTTTCCAACGACTATATAATATACTATCGACATTTTTATGAGGAATAAATTAAATTTTCAAAATAAAATATAGCCTATGTTACTCGCTGATAATATAGCTTTATATTGGTGAAATAATTTTTAAAATCGGTCCATTAGTTTTTGAGTTTATCCTTACAAACATAAAATCAAATCTTTCCTCTTTATAATATTAGTATAGGTAGCATACCGCAAGGGCTGACCCATAAATTTGCCACCATACAAACACAACGAGTATATCTACATTTATGTGGAGGGATAAGAAGATCTTATTTAGGATTTTAAAAAACCACCCTTAGTACAGTAAACTAGGCCAAGATTCCAATCCCAGCCTCTTTTTCATCCGAATATATGAGCTTGACCAGTGTAAACTGCAAGGCTAAATACTACGCTTAATAAAACTACTATAGTGATTGTCAAAGAAGTCACTGAGCTCATTGTTGTGTATACTTTATTGCTGTTGCAGAGAGAAGGGGGGGTCATGGAGGGGAAGGAGAATCAAGCCTACCAGCGTGACGGGGAACTTCACAATTCCCAAGGGGTGAGCAGATGTTTAGTAGTCATTGTTTAATGCCTACCTACACTCACAGAATATGATATAAAATGAACATTATTATTATTAGCATTGCGTCTTACTACCCGTTTGGGTTATACACACACTAATGTGTAATGGTAGTGTGATTGTAAGATGAAATGGAGGACCTACAGTTTAACGTGGAATACGAACCACGGTGTAGGTCTGGCATTCCCCACATTCACAAGCTGTGATTAATACACGTCTTGTCAGAGGTGAAGGAAAGGTTTGGTAATCAGATAAATTTGTGCTAGGACCGAGGATTGAACCCCGGACCCCAGCACAGAAGTCTGACATTTTACCACTAGACCGCCAGGTCACCACGAAAAATGAACTAAAGTATTTACTGTTTGATTTAAATTAAAACGTGTTCTATATTTCACTGATAGAACGCACTAATATGAAGGCGTGAATGAGTGATACGGGGGAGTCGCAATATCTTTTATACATTTTTTCAAGGTCACTCAATGGTTAGGTGTGGAGAGCAAGAGAAAAGGAGATAATTATTAGCCACGAGAGAAATATTTTAGTAAGGTTGGTGAACATAAGCGATCCTGGTGGAGAAATATTTGTTATTAATTAGAAGCCATAAGGTTTATTCACAAGGCTGGCGACTTCTTGGTTTATACATACAACATTAAACAGAATTACTTTTAATACCATATGAGTAACGAGTTAATTTAATAGGTAAAGAGGTATAGAAAACCTTGATAGAAACAAATGTATATTTTTAAAATAAATAACATTTGTTGGTGACCTGGTGGTCTAGGGGTAAGGTGTCAGACTTCTGTGCTGGCGGCCGGGGTTCAATCCTCCGTCCCGGCACAGATTTATCTGATTTCCAAACCCTTCCTTCACCTCTGACAAGACATCTTGTGAATGTGGGGAATACCAGGCCTCCACCGTGGTTCGGATTCCACGTTAAACTGTAGGTCCTTCATTTCATCTCACAATCACCCTACCATTACACATTAGCGTAAGTGCGTATAACCCGAATGGGTAGTAAGACGCGGTGCTAATAATAATAATAATAATAATAATAATAATAATAATAATAATAATAATAATAACATTTGTTTCTATCAAGACCTAGCCTAACTTTATTTCAGCTTAGCTTCCTTCCTTTTCAATTAAACTAAATTATTTTAAAATTAATGTAAAATCCACTGTTTTTCCTATCTGAATTTAGGGTAAAATTATGAACCTCAGTGAAAATAAAAAGATAATGGATATTTTAGAAAATAGTAATTGTAAATAAATGTTCACATATTTTCTTATCCATTCCTTATAGCATTTATCCAATCAGTAAGTGTTAAATTACTGGTCTGATCCCTGGTTGTTGAGTTTTTCTAGAATTGTTTTTGTTCTGGACCCCCAATAGGCAGTATTTGAGGTTTAAAACAAATTTCAATTGAATAATTTATTATTATGTTCAGGTGTGACTGTTAGCTAAGATTAATTCCGGTTACACAAAATTAACATCGGAGACGAACACACAAGCTAAAAATACACTTAATGGGTTAACTAACACGAAAGGTTAGAGTGAGCACAAAACGACGCGGTCGGGTAAGAAACACAACTGAACAGTGAAAGTGCGTGATTGGCTAAAGCCCCCCATCCACGGTCAAACAATTTGCGCAAATTCGGTGTTCGTGCAAATCGTCGATGGGACTGTTTGATGGTTGTGCAAACTGTTTGAGTAAAATCGGTCTGGATCGAAATCTTTTGTGTAAACGACCCTTGTTTGACCGTGGATGGTAGTATTGTGCAAACTTCGGATCAGTCTACGCCTTTTCCCCTTCGTGAACAGACGCCTTTTCGCCTCGCCTCTTCCTCGGATTCAGTAAGTTTTTTTAATTATTCTTTTTGTTTCATTTTCGTTTTTGGCCTGTTCCAAGTTCCATGGTGTTTCAATTCATCGTAGTATGTTAATGGTCGAGTAGAAAGTTATTTTTGATTTTTTTTCTTTTTCAGTTTACTGATGTTTACTTTTTCAGAATGTGACGACAAAAGAAGGTGAACGGCGAGAATTTTGGAGGGAGTTTATTGAGTGCTATCGCGGTTCACCCGAACTGTGGAAGGTTAAAAGTGACGAGTATAAATATCGAAATAAGAAGGACGCGGCGTACAACATTCTCGTCGAGAAAATGAAAGAAATAGACTCCAATGCAGACAGGGCAAGCGTGCGCGCCAAAGTGAACTCATTGCGCACTGCCTACAGAAGGGAATTGAAGAAAATGAAGGCGACCAAAAAATCTGGAGGAGGAACAGACGACGTTTACTTGCCAACTTTGTGGTATTTTGAGGAAATCGACTTCTTGAGGGATCAGGAGACTCAAATGCAAGGAACTTCGACAATGGACGAAACAGAAACTATCGAAGTAACGGACGAAACGGATGACACGGTAAGAATAATTTTATTAACTATTTTTATTTAGTATGGTGACACAGATTATGTCGGCAACATAAATATAATGAAATAAGAATAGAGGTAAACTTGGTGCTTATGTTTACAAAATGTTGGTTCTGAAGTTATTCCTTATTATTGGAATATCTTGTCCTGCCAGGAGACAGCACCTTGCTCACTATTGAACTATTGTGAGAAGTTGAGACGTACTTGTTTTGAAGACACTGGGGTATTTCGGACTGGGAGCTGTTGCAATGGAAGTAATAACGTTCCATCCGATTTCCAGTCAGCATTTACGATCTCCCCTGTACTTGTGTTCTCAAAATCAAAACCACCATGGTTATAGGATTCCTCTTTTTTCATTCTTAGAAAATTGTGTAGATGAGTACACGCAAGAACTATCAAGCTTGCTTTTTCCGGGCTCAAATTTATGTATCTCAAAAGTCTTCGGAACCGGGATGCCAGTATCCCAAAAGCATTCTCAACAATGCGACGAGCACGAGATAGTGTGTAATTAAATATGGCTTGTTCTCTGGTTAGGTTTTTCCTACTGAATGGTTTCATTAGGTTGTCCATGAGAGGAAATGCATCATCTGCCACGAAAACGTATGGCTGTTTGATTTCACAGTTTGGTAAATCATCAGGCTGAGGAATATGAAGTTTGTTACTAACGAGTCGCTTATAAAATTCCGTATTGGAGAACACCCCCCATCGGAAACTCTTCCATTGGCTCCCACATCGACCATTATAAATTCGTAATTGGCATTTACCACTGCCATCAATACAACACTGAACGAATTCTTGTAGTTGAAATAGTAGGAACCACTTCCTGGTGGTTTGCGGATGTTGACATGCTTTCCGTCGATGGCTCCGATGCAGTTGGGAAAATTCCACTTCTCTCAAACTGTTGGGCAACATCCTTCCATTCACTTTCACTGGCTGGAATCTGCAATGCAATAAATTTCAATTATTGCTACTTTTTAATGTAAATTTTCGCTCATAAAAATGCCTGGATGGTTAACCTATGTACCCTTCTAGCAATATTTAATAGGAAACTTTCATTACTACAAAGATAAGTATTTCGATTTATTTTGTTTCAAGGTCGTTGAAGACAGAAGTTCTCAGACAGCCCAACTCCAGCCTACACCCGCAGGAAAACGACTGAAGAAAAATGAGCCCCCACCAGACAGTGAAGAAGCCAAAAGAACTAAACTACTGTCTCTTGCCTGTGAACGTCTTTAAACACCCTCCTCAGACGCCCAGATCATAGCAAAAGGGTGGGCTGTGGAGTATGGCAAAATGGGTCCAAACCAGCAACTGTTTGCTAAAAAATTCATTGATGACATTCTTTTCGAAGGACGACTTGGCAATCTTCACAGACACTCTGTCAGCATAAACAATCCACCTCAATCACTCGCTGCCACCAGTCCTCATCAATTCAGCCAAACCCCTGCCTACTTTCCATTCTCACATGCTACTCGTTCAGCCCCACCAACCCCATTCAACTCGTACCCATTGGGTCCATCACCTTCTCACATTTCCATTCCTTCAGACTCATCCCAATACACCCTGCCAGCCGAAAAAAACCAGGACAACACACGTGACTCAACAGTGCAACCACGTCAATATTCATCATATCAAGACCTTCTGTCTGATGATCAGTTTACTTAACTGAACAATGTCTGGGATTCTTCATGCGGTTACAAAATAAAAATTTTCAGAACAAATGAATTACAAATATAATGCTTTAACATTATTTCTTGTTTCTATCAAATAAATGGCTTTTTTGAAGGAATAGACTGTTTAATTTACTCACCTTTAAATACCCTTTCAAAACGTGGACCAGAGCGTCACAAGTTTCCACTATTGTTCTTCCAAGCGTTTGAGCTGAGATGGCTGTTTGAAATTTCAGCTCTTCAAAGGAGGGCCCGCTTACAAGGTATCTCATAGTTGCCAATAATCTCAGTTCTGGAGATATTGCTTCTCTCATGTTCGTGGTGATTTTCTGTATGAAGGGAGTAACCATTTCGAGTAACTCGCTGAACGTAGCTGCGTCCATTCTAAGGTAGTTTCTGTAGTCCGCAGCTGAGGTAAGCCTAAGCTCTGTGACCAAGCAGTCATGACCAAATTGGTTCCTCTTCAGAAGCCAACTCTTCGCCCACGTGTTTGGCTTTCTTCTTTTTTTAGCACGTTTTTCTGTCCCCAGCGCAAGGATAATCGCGCGGCACAACAATCGTCCGTGTCTGACATGCTCACAGGATGTTGAAAACGAAACTGATATTTGCACAACGGGTTGCAACGTGGATGGGCTCACGTTGGTGCAAACAGGCATTTGCACAAACACCGAATTTGCGCAAATTGTTTGACCGTGGATGGGGGGCTTAACTCTTAATACTCGTGCTACTGCAGCGCTTCTTTTTATTGGTACAGTGGTAAAATCGTGCATCTTAGTCATTGACTCAAACACTTCCCCTCGAAACCACAAATGAAACCACAAAAAACCTCGTTGGTGCCATGATAAGTCCCAAACGAGCGACACAGTACCCGCGTTGAATGTATATATACTACAAGAAGTCGCCAGCCCAGCTAAAAAAAACTGACGAGCTTAGATTAGTAGAAAATATCTCGCCGCTAGTATCGCTTGTGTTCTCCAACACCAGAAAGTGTCACTCTGATAGTCTAGGGTAAACCGGCTAAAATATTCTCTTTCTCTCTTCTCCGTCGCTATCTACAAGAGACTTTGAAGGGTGGGATGAGGCAGCAGTCCTTTCCTCCCTCCATTACTAATAATAGCAAACGACCTTGAAGTAAAGCAAGACAAAATTCATTGTTCCTGGCAACTTTCCTTTGGTTCTTTTTTCAAACCCACTAACATAATTTGTTTTGAGGTTCACGAGTTGTAGGTGGGCACCTATGTCTTGCCTCATGTCCTATGCTTTATATAGATTAAATAATGTAATGATTTGTATATTTTTGTGTAAAATTGAGTGATATCTAATTTTTTTATATATAGTTCATCTTCATTTTTGAAAGAAAGATTTTTATTATGAAATAATGAACCGAGAACAAAATGTGCACACCGCGGCTGCTCAATTACACGTGTACTGATGGTAATTTTTCCTAAATGGTTTCCCGCTATTTCTACGTCAACAAGGGTACTTCTCATAATTATATCTTCCTCATACCTACCTTGACTGGCGTGAAGATACAATGAAAAAACAACACTACTAGAGCTTACTCTATTTACTTGAAAAAATATTTTAGACAGTGAAAATACATCATATTCAAATATAACAAATGTACATTTTTGTATAATTATAATTAATTTTAAACTTGAACTAACATTTTTAAGATAAATATTATTCTTACTATATTGACTCGATAATATGAAATGCGAGACTCCTCTAACACACTGAATCAAAAACTATTCATTGTTAACATTATTATATATTGTTTAAAACCTATTTAAAGGGTGTTGAACTAAAAATTTAGTATCCTTTAATTAAATAAAAACTAATAGATAGAATTTTGAGTTTACTCTTTACGAGAAAAAGGGGTATTATAAGTTCATAAAACCATTGAAATACTGTCATATTCTAGAAATTAATTATATCAATGATAAAATGCCCTTCTCTCACTAAGCGTTTACTTAGAACCGATGCGCACCCAAGGGGGTGGGGTAAACGGGGCACCTTCCCCATAACCCCTAATAATTTCAATACAAACATAAACTATTTACTTTATAACTAAAACATAAGACACAGAAGATGAGTCGGATACATAGGCTCCTTTTTAAGACTTTATATTCAAAACACACACCACATACACATATTAAAAGTGCCTGTTATATTCTCATTTGAAAAAAGCACAACCATAGTAGTTTCCATATATTGTATACAATATAATGTATATAACTAGTAGCCACCATTCTGGTAATTAAGTTCGTTTTAGTTTTTAAGTCTCTTAACACAAGATATGGGTTATTACACCGAGGACCTCGCTTACAGATACTTCATAATCACTAGCACCCCACCCAATTTCGGTTAAAATTAATACTAAAGTACTTCGAACTGACAAAGCTACCAGAGCGTGTTATTCAACACATTAACATATATTGACTTAGACCAGGGGTTCTCACATTTTAGACCGAAGGAGGCTTTGTATCAGAAAAAATGAATGGCCGAACTCTGACAAAATATTTACACTAGTATTATGATCATTCAATAAATACATTTAAATCTCACAAGTCTTTTATAATTAATTCTTGAATGAATATAAAAGAAAAACTACACTTCCCCACCACTTTGTGCAAAAAGTTCACATTGAAAAATGCATAATCTAAATAAATATATATTTATTTATTAGTGGCTGGTGTGGCATGTATAATTTATTTAGATTTGAAAAAAATTGGCAATCCTAATTAATGATGCTATTTTATAATGTGAAAAACTAAATAACATTATAAAATTGCCCCACGTAGCCTCAGATAACTAAGGCGGAGCCCAGTTTGAAAAATGCTACCTTAGAGGCCTTAAAACATAACATGGAACCGATGATGAATTAAAATTTATTTTAAACAATAATAATTAATATCTAATAATAAAATATCAATTTACTACAAACTTTAATCTCTGGAAAATTTAGAAAATCCTATACACATCTGGAAGCTATAATTAGATATTTATAAAGAGCAGATGTTAACAACATGGTTCTACAGTTCAAAATAACTCCATCTTTTAAAGCTATACATTTTCCTCCTCCTTTATTCATAAATGAAAAAAACAGTTTATAAATTTAACAAATTTGAGTGCTTTTTATTATAACTACCTACTATAGACTAAAAAATAGTAATTTACAGAAACTACGTTATTTAATAGTTGCCTTTAGTTTCCATGAAAATAACTATAAAGGTAATTAATACTAATGCATCTTCCAGAGGTTTGAAGATGAGGGTGACGCCAAAACCCCCCTTTTCCCCTAAATTCTATTCTGGCTATGGCCTTGATTGTATGCCCTACCTAAAGTAAATTTCTGAGTGCGTCACTGGGTGGACACAAACATATATATAATCTTTTCAAACATTATAGATATCATCTTTAGATTAGAAATAAAATCAAAATATAGTGAAAGTTTCTTCGCGCGATTAAGTTAGATTTAAATAGAAACATTTAAGTTTTTATTTCTGTATATTTAGTGAGCATGATCAGAAGCGACAGGTTATATAGCGTGAATTACAAGCTAACTTAATATTAGAACAGACACAATACGCATTTCCGCAAATTTAAATTTTACCATTGGTAAATGTTTTAGTCATGCCGGGATTCGATTCTCGGAACTTCAGCTCTGTGGTAAGAAGTTCTTATAGTTGAGGTAAGGTGTCAAACTTGGATTAAATTTGTTCAAGATATACGTAGCTAGGTTTTTTAATTTATTGAGAGGATGTTGAATAGGTTGAAGTTATCATAAGACTCCTTTAAAATAATGAGTACACAATGGCATAGTGTTTTATTTTTATGTACACCGCATCTTACTGAAGGTCGAGCTATCCGACTCTTTACAAAAATAAAGTAAATTAGAAAGGTGTATTTAAAAGGAAATGTACACGAATTTGAGTGGAGAAAGAGAGAGGGAAATCATTTGGAAAATCGTCCCTCAGTACACACAACAGGAATTCAAGCTCTGACCTCCGCATCACCCAAAACCAAGTTATATTTTGAGTGTGATGACTTATGAGACCAGGTAGCTTACAGCGTTAATACCAAGGTACCCGTTTTTATTTGTGTACAGAGGTATCATTTTTTATCACGTATCTAGAAATGTTTTGTTAACAACACATAAACCGTACTAAATGTTGATTTCAATACATGATCTGACACTTTAGATCAGTCGGTAGCGTGTTTTTTTAATACTTAGATAAAGGTCCTGGTTTCATTTCCCGGCATGGCCTAAAAATTATCATTGGTGAACAATGATTTTTAAAAATAATTCTTTAATACTTTGAATAAAGTGTAAACCCTTTTAAAGATTTTAACTACAATGAAGTATATAGTTAAAACTATTTTCAAATTGTACAAATGTGTATTTTAGAATTATGTCCATTCTTATAAGTGTAACTTATAATTTGTATATGCATACCTTCTTCTATCTTATCATTGTACAAAATTTAAGTAGGGGCCTCACTTGAATGGATGAGATAGATCACAGTGATAAACGTATATCACTTTAAAAACTCTTGTACTGTTCTCTTAAAGGCACTATATTTTTTAAATCTCTATGTAACCTTAAACACTCATTTAATATTTTACTAAATATTATTCTTAAGACAGATTCTTGTAAATTGGTACTTATATCAAAAGCATTTTGGAAAATATCTAAACTGGTTTCTATTTTTTTTACTGTGCATCAAACATGCCCAAAATATCCAAATTTTTCTGTCTTAATTTATATTATTAATTTGTTCTTAAGTTGGATATTTCTGTCATCCAAATGGTGCTCTAAGTCAGCACAAACCACATAAACCTGAAAGGGTTTAGTTAGGACCTATATCATATCACTCAAGTTGGCTTCCATCCCATCCCCTCAAATTAAATATATAAAAATATCCACCATTTGGCACTTAATTTGTTTTCTAGTCTCAGACCATTGTTATGGAGGGAGTGTGTGAGAAAGCAGGTTAAGTGTAGTTCTAATCCTCTATTTTTTTATTTTGTATATTGTAAATATTAAAATTCTGTTTTGCACCAAGTATGGCCCCATAATATGTTTTAAAGGGAAAAAAATACATAAAAGTGGTTGGGTGGTGGGTATGGTTGAGCGTAGCCCCCTCCCTTAAAAACACACATCTACAATTTGTCTCCTTTTAATGTCAATGTAAATTTCTTGTATGGGAACCACTTATGGCGTTTTGCACCATAATAGCTTTTGAATAACAAATATTTAATATAAAAAATGTTGAGGAGGCAAAATTAGCGTATCTCCCTCCCCCACCCAATAATTTTTTATTTTCCTATGCAAATATATATGCAAGATTTTAAAACTTTTTCACCCAATAATGGCGTTTTGCATTATTAGTTTAGTCATAAAAAAATTAATAATGTCTTTGATATGCATGAACATAAAAAGTAGAAACATTATATTATTTACAATTTTTTGTTGTTGAAATGTTTTTCGTGTAAGTACGACGTATTCTACGACCTAACAGTTTTGCAAGAAAAAATATGTATCATGAAAAAAAAAATATTTATTATACAGACAAGCTATCCCAACAACAAAACTAGCTATCCCACCACACGTATACCAACAATTATTAAAGAAAAGGTTGGTTTGGTTGGTAAATATTGATGTACAGAAAATGTTCACATTTCTTCATGACTAGAAAGTGAAATTTGGAGCAATTATAGGGGAATCATTCAAAAGGTGTGTGAGAATCAGTAAACTACAAAATTATTGCCTTCGTCAGTGTTTCTCAAACTCGCACTAGCCGAAGGTTCAGATTCACAAACTCGAGGCGTGTTGAGAGCCACGAATATACAAACATGTTTGCTTAGATATATTCTATCGGTACTTTTGTTTTTGTAGCACATCATACTAGCCATCTTGACTAAGCATATTCTAATAACGTTAGTAAGAGATGAGGAAATGTAACTGCATTTGAGAAAAGGGAATATAGGTTACCATAAATAGGAAAAATCCACCCTCTGTACATCCAGATGGAATTCTATCCCCGTCTTCCCCGACACCAGCTAACTAAATCATAGTAATCTGACGTTTAATCCGCGTGCCCACCGATGTAACTCTTTAATAGCTATTTGATGCTATGTAATTAAAATATTACATAACTTATATTTTCCAGATGTTAATGCGGGTTAGAGAATCACTCAAAGCAGTATTTATTAAAATATGTAAACAAAAATCCCCACAAGCCACTATTTAAAAAGTTATAAAACAATAACGCATTTGAAATGGTTTAAGTGTTTTATATCAATATTATATTCACACTAAAATTAAACTATTATTGTGTGTGTGAGAGAGTATTGATGTAACTGCAGGTCAAATACTTATTTAAGAGTTTTGCAGACAAGCAAGATATGATCCGCGAGCCGTAAATTTGAGAACCCCTGCCTATGTGTACCGCGCGTGGCCAATATTGTGAACTCAAAAAGCACCTAGCTTAAGGCTGTGCAAGAGTGATAATATTTTTATTTTATTTTCTTATTTTTATGGTTGTGAGTCTTTTTAATAGAATAAAAATATTAAAATAAGTAATAATAGAGCAAAATTGTTATGTATTTTTTGATTAAATAGTTATAATGATTAATATAACTTAATAATACTAATTCGTATCCAAGTATTAAGAAATTCAAGCAAAAGCCTTAATTTTTTTTTGTGGATGTACGGATAGTATAGCACTATATGGTAAGCATATTTTAGGAACGGTATGTACCATATTTTCCAAGATATTAATTTTTATTTAATAAATAATGAAACTGAATCGGCGGCAGACCTTCTCATTCTTTAACAAATAAATTTCCTATTAGAAAACTACTTTTTATTTTGAAATTAGATTTAACTCTCCTTATTAAGCAATAAATACTGGTTCATTTGACATTTTTCATACAATCGTAAATATCATATTTTAAAAACTGGATAGGAAATAGCCAGAAATTACGTGATTTTCACAGAAATAAATACAGCCGAACCGGGCCGTACCGTTGAGAACCAAACACAGGTAGGAGTGACCGCTTGTGTTTTGATTGACAGCGGAGGGCGGCTGGGAGTGATGAGGGGGATGAAGATCATTAGCAAACTTTTCAAAACCAGCTGAGAAAAGTATTGAGGTACAAAAACATACGAAGAGTAATATTCTGATATTTTAGACTGTTCTTGCCTGTTAGCTATTTAATGTGTGAAAGCTGTACAGTCTATTGCTACCAGTATCCTTTGACATTGTTTAGTTTTATATTTTAGTTTGAGCGTAGGCTACCATCTAACTGGCATAAATATAATTATATTAATCAAGGCCGTAGCCAGCAAATAATTTCAGGGAGAGGCCCATCCCCCAATTGATGGAGGCTAGGACAAATTCTAAGTATTAAACTCCTCTAGAAGCATTTTTTATGCAACATAACACATAACTGCCATAAGCTAGAAAAAAAATCAAAATATTAAACACATCTAAAGCTCTCTAAAGTATTTTTATGGCAACCTAACACCATAGCTGCCGAAGGCTAGAAAAAATTCTAATTATTACACACCTCTAGATGCCCTCTGAAGTGCTTTTTATGGTAACACAGCCCCCTAATTTGTACTTGTACATTAATTTTGGTATTGTTTAAACCATAAATAAAGCAATATATATTGTTCATAAAATTTCCCGACTATGGTCTTGATATTAATCAACTTTTATGTGAGTTTTACTGTGTACAAAATGCCTAAGCCTCGTTCATTTACAAGTAAAGTATTCAAAAGAAGAAAACGATCCAGAGATTTAAAGAGATGGAGAATCCAGAAAGATGAATCATAATTAACCGGAAACAAATTTGAATCACTTAAAAGGTAGCTGTAGTTTGAAAATATTACAATTAATATTTGTATTTTGTGTTTGTTAAAGTATATGTAGGCGTATTTTATTTGTTTATTTTCTAAAAAAAATTCTACGAATATGCCAAAAATGTGCCAAATATATTTATGTTGATAAATAAATTGTAAAAAAAATTTACAGTCTTGTACATGAAATTTGGCCGCGTTAAATTGGTTCCAAACGGAAATGATGGCAAGTTTTTGTAATCGAATGTGTTGGCTACCTAAAGTTTAAAATAGTCCTTAGATATACACACAATATAAGGTGTTGATTGTATTATAATATAATTTATAAGTTATGGGTTAGTGATTATAAGCCCTAATCAGTATGCATGCCGAGTAAATTACATGTTTTTCTGGTTTGTTACCCACGCTTCCTCCACACAAACGTGGTACTTTTCCTCTCTATTCTACTTTACTCACTCTTACCCTATTATAATAACTAAATGCGAATAGCTTAGATGAATGGTAAGACGTTCTGTAAGAAATAAATAACTATGTAAAAAAATATATATATATATAACATAATAGTTTTTAGGACTTGCGCCCAAGAAAGTGAAGACTTTACACCAACTGCAGGAACCTCCAATTCCAAAGATATGCAGGCAGACACATACTTTTTTTTATGAAGATGACGAATTGGAGGATTTACTACCGAATGTGGAACATCCTTCACTCGTTAGTGAAAACACTATTACAAAATATGAATATAGTAATGAAAATACCTTACCAGCACTTTTCATAGAAAATATTGAAAGGTTGAAAGAACACAGGATTCTTCCACTACGGGTCACCGAATTATTGATGTAATGCCTTTTTCTAAACAGATAATTAAATTAGATGAACACTCAAAATAGATTGTGATGGTAAGCAATGCATTACCTCAAAACAACTCGTAAAAATTAACTATTTGTTGGGAGAAGAACACATTGAACTCTAAATACAATTGAAAATATTTATAAAGCTAACTATAGATTCTAGAAGCATCTAATTAAAATAAATCCATATAAGTATAACTCCAAATAAATGAGAGAAGCATCAATTTTTTTTATCTGGGGGTGGGAAGCTCCGAATAGCTTTTAGAAAAATCTTATTAAAAAAAATTATCAGACGATGATATAGGAGGGAGCTTGGTAAAATCCTAGTGGCCCCCCTGATGGAAATGTCTAGGCACACCACTGGCTTAACGAAAGGGTAAATTTGATGGACAAAGATAGAATGGAACAGGCATGATGTAGTAGGCATCTAGATTAGTAATATATTTTTAAAAATACTAACATACAATAAATGTGTTTCAAAGAGTAAAAGCTAAAGCGTCTTAGTTCAAGTGTTTGTATTCAAGGTTACGAAGCATAGTATAAACTTTGTCATATTAAAATGTTTAGTTTATAAACTAGGAAGTATCGAATCTACTTCCTCACTAAGCAAGTGTTGGTGTTAGAGAGTGGTGATACAATGTTAGCTACGCATGAATTGACAGACAGCCCTCAGTGAGCAGTTTTCTTGTTGCTGAGTAGTGTCCAAACACATACCTAGGTAACCACTCTTTTACTTACTAATATCAAGATAAAGTATTGTAATCTTGAAAAAAAATATGTTTCACGATATTGATGAATTTTTACTTTTTTTATAAACTCTAACGCAAAAAACTAGTTTTCACAATTCTGTTTGTCCCCATGTCTATCTGTTAACCTGTCCCTGGCCACGAATCGGATACGGTTTGATTGATTTCTTCAAATTTGATAAGTTATAGAGCACTATCTCAACAAGTTTATTTTATTTTGACCCTAGCCTTCAAATATAGGATAGTTTACAAATGACAGATTTTTTAGTGCAATTTTTTTTCAAAACTGGATCTAAAGATTCTGATTAAAATGCAAACCTAGGGAGTAATTGATCTCACAAATAACGTAAAGGCTATTTGGTTTTTGGTTAGTAAAATTTTGAAGTGTGATTAGTGATTTTTCAAAACTTGAAATATTTTAAAAAGAGAGTTTATGTAGGTATCTTGAACTTGTTTGAGATTAAAACAACACACTGCTGCTGGCAACAGATATATTAGCCTATATCAAGTAATATTTTGTCAATAAGTGATTTAACATTGTTACTTGTAATTAATTGCGAGGTGTATATCCAAAGTAATATTTTATTAGGACGTGAATTAAGAGTGTTACTTGTAATGAATTGTGAGAGATAGAGATAGAGTAATATTTTGTCAGTAGGTGATATGAGTGTTATTTGTATGTAGTTAATTGTAGTTAATTGTGAGGGATATACCACAAATAATATTTTCAGGGTGGCCACTCACCAGTAAAATTGAGAAAAATCCCGGGAAATGTTCTTGAAAATTTGCCATCATTTGAGAATTTAAAGGTGAGGACCACTATAAATAGTTTTTGGGCATACACATTTAAACATTTGCCATGGGGAAAACCACTTTAAATAGATTCTGGAAAAATTAAATTAAAAATATTATAGTTAAGGAAAACTATAATTAGCATTTAGGGATATCCAAATATCAAAACAGTTCTAGAGGAGGATCACTCCAAATATCTCGGAAGGAGTCTAATTTTCAAAATATTACTGGACAAGGACCTTTCAAAATGATTCTAAGGGTATTCAATTTTCACAAAATATATGGTGTTGAGTCCCTGGATCTCCTATTAATTGGAAGAAAGTTCCTTTAAAAAAATGTATACACCCCTACACAAATAAAGTTCCACCGCCACTGGGTGAATCACCTTTTGTACATGTATAGGCCTATGAATACTACTGTTTATCTTACCTAATCTCCACTTGTAGTTGAGCACAACATCACACGTGCAATAATGGCCTTTTGGTCCAGACCTTTAAAAAATGTACGCTGAGAATGTAGATTAATATAATGGATTTACCCTCGTTTTTATTGGGGAGAGAAAGGTCCTGTCTATGATGGATCGTGATAAAGTCTCCCAACAGGAGATGGTCGGAATTTTTTTATGCATGGACTTATATCTAATAAATGTGTGTAGTACTGCAATCTATGGTGGTAGAACCGAGGGGGGTGGGGGGCAAGAGGGGCCTCGTTCCCCTGAAAATAATCTCAGCTGGAATAAATCCCACCCCCCTAAATATATTTTAAATCCTCTGATACTATCGAAAATGAAGTTGAAAGATCTTGCATTAACCTCAAAATAACTTCTATATACATTCAATTATCAAAAGTTTTCCAGAGAAGACCACCTCAAAGTTTCTTGAGGCATCTAATTTTAGAAAAAAACTCAAACTAGGAGCAGTCTAAATATTTTCTATAAGCACCTAAATTTTAAACATTTTTGGAGGAAAACCCCTTCAAATAGCTTTCAGGAGATCTAAATTTAAAAAAGTAAACCGGTTGAGGACTATTAAAAATAGCTTCTGGAGGTATCCAAACTTTTAAAAAATTTCCGAAGGACGCTACTCAAAATAGGTTCTAGGAACATCCAAAGTTCTAAATAATTTGGAGGGGGGACTACTCTAAATATCTTTTAAAAGCGTATAATTTCAAAAAAGTGGGAAAGGACCTCTTTAAATTAGGGACAGAGAAAACGATAAGTGGAGTGTAGAGAGGGGTTATTGCCCTTCTTGGAATAAATTAGCCCTCTTCTAGATGTAGTTCACACCTACTGATATTCTCGAATATGAAGCTAAATGACTAATAAAACGGCAAATAACTTCTTAAGACATTTAATTTTCAAAAATGGGCCAAGTGATTGAGGTGAAGACGACCCCTGCAAATAGTTTCTAGAGACATCCAGTTTTCAAAACTTGCTGGAAGGGAAGCACTCCAAATAGATTATGCATGCATATAATTTTCAAAAATAGCCCAGGTGACAATGCAAAATAGATTCTAAAAACATTAAATTAAAAAATAATCCAGGTGAGAATCTTTCCAAATAAAGTAATATTTAATCAGGAGATAACAACGTTAATAAGGCTACTTGTGAGTGATGTGGTTAGAGAATTGTGTATATTGTTGTTGATTATTTTATTGTAATAAAAATAATAACTTTTAATATTTGTATGAATTCCTTGTATTTTCTTCTTAGAGAACATACCTTTTCTGCTATTATTTTACAATAATTTTGTTTACATTTTCGCTGTATATTATGGTTATGATTGGTGTATTTACCAACATTTAATTGTTTTTATTTGTACATTAAACAGAAGGGACATTGTTCATTTAATGTTAAGTAAAGCGCACTATTTTAATCGATTGACATTATTATTAACGGATGACAGACGTTTACTGTAATGTGACTAAATATATAGTGGAAAAAGAACACCTGGATACAAAATAAAACACCTAGCTTTTGGCTTAGCGAGTTCTTTATTCGCTATGTATTAACTTGTGTTCCACTATTATATGGATCCATCTCAACGTTTGTCTGCCAGTTGTTTTTTGTCGACCAGTTGGCTGTCTATCACTTTGTTGTTCTATGTACGTATTTTTCGACGAGTCGACGGCCACTAGTTACCTGGTCTATCAAATGTTTGTTAATATTTTGTCGATCAGTTGGTCGTCTAGCACATGGTCCTACTCTTATCAACAACTTGGTCTAAGTACTCCTTCGTGTAGATTACTTGTCTGTCGAT
Organism: Timema cristinae; assembly: GCA_039000515.1. Taxonomy (NCBI): domain Eukaryota; kingdom Metazoa; phylum Arthropoda; class Insecta; order Phasmatodea; family Timematidae; genus Timema; species Timema cristinae. The sequence goes on from JBCFYV010000012.1 coordinate 1,439,469, forward strand.
CACTTTGTTCACACGTATCGACCAGTTTATTGTTGATTAGTTTTATGCACCCAAATTGGTCAACTATTCGTGTGTATATCACTTTGTCCTCGTATGCATGAACTAGTCGACCAGTAGGTCATACTAGGGTCAGATACTTAACCCACCAAGCATTCCAAATATTTGTATACTTTTTTGTCGACCAATTGAGTCTTTATCACATGGTCCTACTAACATCGACCATGAGATCGACACGGCTTTTGCATGACAAGTCACTTGTCTGTCGACCACTTTTTACACACATGTTGACCAGTGTGCTGTCGATCAGTTAGCTAGAGCCCCAATTGGTCGGCCAGTTTGCTGTCACTTGGTCCACCTAAGAATGAACTTGTCAACCAGTTGTTCCAAATCGTCTCGGCTACATGTCTCATCTAGCCTTCGAGATATTTTTTACAGCTTATCGACCAGTTTCTATGATGACAGTTTAAACAATATGAACCTGTAACTAATTTTTTTACAATACAACTATAGTACTTAGGCCTAGAAATTTAAATCATATCATTAATGGCAATCAGTCCTAGTTAAATATAATTATGTCAAAAAAATATCAAGATCATTTCGTTGAATATCATATTTAAAAAAAAATGTTTATCTTAAATTAAAAAAACCTTTAGTTAATGTCATTTTTATCCCACATATTCCAAAAAGTGTATATAATTTTGTATTAACTTGTTGGAATATGTAATCATCTTTACAAACAGCACAGTGAATTTGTTCTCATTAGCATTAAAAGTCATATATTTATTCGAGTTTCCCTGGCTAGGCCAGGGGAGGATCCAGGTGGGGTTGGGTGCGATCGTCCCCTCCTGCATAGAAAAAAATCACAAATATCGAAACCAATACTTTAAAGTTGTAAATAATGATTAACACCTTCCTCATCCTATCTCCTACACGACCGAATCAAAATTAGGCAACATCTCTTTCGACTTAGCTCTAGAGCAAAGCAATGGGATTAAAATTAAAATGTTCTAGTATTAATATTAAGTTTAGTATTAAAATACATATTTTTTCTTTTATTACTTAAACACTTTAAGACCTATGTACAGTATATATTTATTTTTATTTTGACGGAGACTTTTTGTTTTATGTTATTTTTGTATTAAAATTACAAATTGGTTAATCTAAATTGTGTTCTTTCTTAAAGTATTATTATTATTTAATTAATTGTTAATTTCAACTAGTTTGTTAAACTCGCAATATTATAATTAAAATATTTATTAATCAAAATTATTAAATTTATCCTTGAAGAAGCCTTGTAAAAACCAATTTACCTCTACAACTAGCCCTGGATCCATCCTTGAGCTAGGCGTAGTTAAAAGTATTTGTCCTTCTAAAGATAGCATTGTATTCCACCAAACCCCTCTGTAAACATTTCCTGTTAGGTTACTAATCCCCTCTTTCCTTACTTTTATTTGTACTCAAAGTGAGAAGTTAAGTGAGAGTGAGAGGTAATGATACTGTCTCCCTCTTTAACCGGGCCGTCACGAGCACGACAACCCGATAGTACTACACTCTATCGGAATATATCTGTCCCTAGCAGCCTGTGCACAACGTTAAGATAGAAAAGTTTTTGTATTAATATAATTGTGATAATTATATTAATAAATAGATCTTTGTATTTAAACTAAATGAAAGTAAAAATTGTCATTTATATAACTATTAAAGATTTATTTTCCTCAGAGACTAACAAACTAAGAAAATAAACATCGTTTGGTTTGAATGCAATGTTTTGAATGACAGGTAAACGACCCCTAAAACCGATTACGGTTAGTTTAGACCTTGAGAAAACCTATCTGGTCAGTTTTCTTACAACTTACAACCTCTCCTAATTCTTATCATCCCTCTTTTACAAGAGAAGTATTTCTTTCTTCTTTTAGACAAAGAGGGAGAGTAATATTCAAACAGTACCATAACTGGCCCTCAGGATGCGCCACTAGCGTACTAGCGCTTTCTTACGGCGAGATATGTAACTAGTGAAATAATTTGGATGAGCGGCGTAGAGTTTTTCCCTATCCTTCGTTCCTTCTATAGTATATATACATTCAACGGTACCCGTGCTTTTATTTCGTCAAAGCCTTGGTTAATACATCAGCTGGCATATCCTCCGGTGTCACGTGTCCTAGCACCAGTTGACCTGACTCGACAGTCTCCCACACAAAGTGGTGATGAATGTCAATGTGTTTGGTTCGTGCATGGTGCATGGTGTTCCTTTAAAGGGTATGTTTTAATCATGAATGGAAGTGCAATTGCCTGGAATTCGAGGAAGCAACCAATCCAGGTTGCCAGCTTCTGCGCCCCAACGTTGTTATTGAACAGTTTAAGTGGTCCAAATTCTTCCTTTCCAAGCTCAAGCGGGAAACGCTGAAGGTGCACGGATTCCTTGGCTGCTTCACTCAAGGTCATGTATTCGACCTCCATGGTAGATAACGCAACGGTCCATTGCTTCCTCGAATTCCAGGCAATTGCACTTCCATTCATGATTAAAACATACCCTGTGAAGGAACACCGCTCATTAAGTGATTCTCCCCAGTCGGCATCTACGTAGACCATAAATGAGCTTTCTCATGCTTGTATGATATTCCCTGGTCAGCAGTGCCCTTGAGGTACCGAAGTATCTTCTTTGCTGCGCTCCAATGATACTGTTGAAACAGTGTTAAAGTGACTTAACACACTTGCTGCATGAGCTATGTCCGGGCGTGTAGCCACTGACAAATACAACAATCAACCGACTAGTTCTCGGTTTGGGGGTTTCTCACCATCTGTATTTGAACGTGCCTAACCCTTAACCAGCTTCTTCCCGACGTCTAGAGGGTAGCAACCCAACATACCAAAGAGTGTTGAAGGCTGTATTTTATGTATGTCCTCTGACTTACAAATATCCCACCACCGTTTCTGGAGAAATCCATCCCCAAACAGCGTTGCAGGTCACCCAGATCCTTCATCTCAAACATCTTTCCAAGTCTGTCTCCAAAACGAGTAGTTTCTTAGGGATTACAGCATATTAACAGAAAGTCGTCGACGTAGATGATGATGATCTCTTCGTTTCAATGTCTTATGAAAAGACATGGGTCACCATTGGTGGGTTTTGCGCCCATGGTATGCAACTATCCATCTAGATGTCTGTTCCAGGCATGACTAGCTTGTTTTAGGTCATACAGAGCCTGCTTTACGTAGCAGACCCTGTCACCTGCTGCTAACTCATCTAGTGTGGCCCTCGCCCCTCGCCTTGTTGACGGTCTGATCCTTGCGTCCTTCCTTACTCACTATGTGCTCTAAGACCTTTTCTAACCGATCTGGTACCTCCATGTATACCTCCTCACCCAGTCTGCCATTCAAATACGTTGTTTCCACGTTGTACTGGCGTATGTACATGTTGTTCTGGGCTGCAAATGCAACAATCGACCGTAATGAATCTTAGACGTGCGACTGGAGCATAAATCTCGTAAAAATCCCTGCCGTACTGTTGAGCATATCCCTTCACCACTATCCTGACTTTGCACTTTTTCAGAATGCCGTTTGTCCCGTACTTATTTCGTAGTAAGAAACGACTGCCAATCATCCTTGGTGCTTTTGACCTGTCCACCGAATCCCGTGTGTCCTTTGCGAGAATCGACTTCACTTCATTAATGGCCGTCATCCATTCGGCTGAATCTTGACTTGTCATTGCTCGAGCAAATGAAACTTCACTCAGAAAAACGTGATTTATCATTGCATAGACTCTGGGGGGTCTTCCGGGAGTCTGGGCCACAATACCCTTGGCCTTCCTGGAAATATTCTCACAACGTTCAATGGTTCATCTGGGGGAAAACCTTGAAAACCCTCAATGTCTTTGTACTAGTAGTTACGTGCCTCTGGTAATGGCTCTTAAATTGGATGATGCGATTCTTGATCGTTGGAGAGATTGATCATAATGCGTTAATCTTTATCCTTCGTGGCGTTGATAATGACTGATGAATTTGACAAATTTTGGGACTGGTCATCCTGTGATAGGAGATCCTTCCAACTCGCAGCGTACTGGATCGGAACCCTATACATAAAAATCGCATCTCTGGGTATCTCATTCTTCCTCTGCTCCGGTAGCCATACCCTGTACGCCTTTGACTTTGAGCTATAACTCACGAAGATGTCTTTATTTTATCGTACTTCCAACTTCCCCTTACCTGGCGTTCTGTCCATGACGAAGACTTCGTTCCCAAAGATCCTAAAGCTGGACACGTCCGGTGGTTTCCTGAACCAAACCTCGTACGGGGTTCTTCCTTTTAGTTTACTTGTTAACGACGTATTGCGTATGAAGTTTGCGGTGTTAAAGGCTTCCGCCCAAAAGGTCGGTGGCAGTCCGGACTGAATTAGAAGGCAGCGTGCGATTTCCATCAGTGTCCTGTTTCTCCTCTCAGCAACTCCGTTCTGCTGCGGGTTGTAAGGTACGGACAAAAGCCTCAAAATGACATGTTTTTGGAGTAGTTCATCAAACTGTTTGTCGACATATTCACGTCCACTATCCGACTGCAAGTACTTAGCCACCTTTCCTGTTGAGTGCTCACGAGTGCCTTGAAACTATCAAATTCGTCCATCACTTGGTTTTCCTCAATGAATCTCACCTCACACCATCCTGAAGAATTGTCTATGAAAATAGCAAAGTAGAGCTTCTTTCCGTGTCAAGCGACTCACATTGGACTACAAATGTCAGAATGTATGAGCTATCCCAGTCCCGACACACTCTACAAAACCTTTGAAAATGGAACGCAACACATCTTCTCCTGGAGTTAAACGCTGCATTTAAAATATTTGTTGATTCTTCGAATTGATCCCGTTTTGATAGCTTCACGGAGTGATTTGGCATTAAGATGTCCCATGGGAGCATGCCAATCCTCGGTGAAATTCTTCCTTGGTGTAATAGTAGCGTCATCCTTTACCTGCATTCATGGTCTGTAACTCCGGAAAATAATATAGTCCGTTTTCCCGCTCCGCGGCAAGCAGCACGTTGTTATCCTGATCAATGACGTCGGCCTCCGTTTCGCTAAATAAAAATCCCTTTGTGTCCTTTGTCGGTAACCTTCCTGACCGAAATGAGGTTAGCACGTAGGCCCGGTACATACAATGTGACTTTGAATTCTAACACCTTTTTTTATCACTCGCACTCGTCTCGAATCACAGTACCGATTACTTCAATGTCCGTGGAGGTTCCGTTCGCGAGATTTAGCTTTCCACGATCGAAGTTCCGACTGATCTGTGCAAACGAATCGAGATAGTCCCACAACACATGTAAGACGTGCACCCACTGTCAAAACACCAATTCACGCAATCCGCATATTTTCGATTCGAAATCACTATTATTCGACATGTCCGTCGCGGCTAATTACACGCTTTCGACGTTTTTCACAGATTGTTCGTTCGACTTTCTTGTCTTCTGGCAGTTTTTCACCAGGAGTCTAATCTAATTGCACTTGAAACATTTCATTTTCGAGTCCCTTTTCGCACCATAGTCTTTGTCCAATTTCTCGCGTCTGTGCTTTTCTAGTTTAGTGTTTCCGGCTGACTTTCCCACGTACATCGCGTTTTGTGTTGAATTCCGGTTCGTTTCCTTGCGCTACTTAAATTCCTACGCAACTTTAATCCGAAGCATCTCCAGAGGTGGTAATGCGTCACGTGAAGAGATGCTGCAACGAAAGTTTTCGTAGCTCTCCGGTAAGCTACGCAAAAACATGACTGCCAACAGCTCTTGATTAATATCGACTTAAAGTTCTGCCAACCTATCCACCGTGTTAAAAAAACATCGAGTGTTATTGTATGTCCCTGCCATATTGTAATTTCAAGATCAAATTATTCAACAAAGCAGCCTTTCGTGGCGGCCCTTTGGACTGGTATATTTCCTCTATTTTTTTCCCCCAAATATCTTGTGAGAACTTGCAGCCCTTAGTCTGTTTAGTTTCCTATGGGTTAGTGGCGAGCACTTCGTCAAATTGTAACTTTAGGTCGGCTTCTTTCCGCCTTTGTTCGGCTCCAATCGTCACCGGCTCGGATGTAACCGCTTCTGGTTTCACGATTGTTCCACTAATATAGCCCCATGCGCCATTATTTATTCGCATTTGTAGCTTCCATGTTTCGTAATTCTCTTTATTTAAAACTTCGAACTTTACGCCGGACACGTTCATCTTTGCGGCGCATTAACGAGTTTTCGAGACTTAATGTTCGTTGGAGTTACGTGCTTCACGATCCCCAATTTTTCACACAATAATTATCGTGACAAGACTGGGCCCATAGCCTGTTAGCAAAGGTCAATGCAGGGTACACAAAATTAACATCCGAGACGAACACACAATCTACAAATACACTTAGTGGGCTAATTAACACGAAACGTTAGCGTGAGCACAAAACGACGCGGTCAGGTAAGAAAAACAACTGAACAGTGAAAGTGCGTGATTGGCTAACTCTTGATACTCGCGTTACTGAAGCGCCTTTCGAGATTGATACAGTGGTAAAATCGTTCATATTAGTCAGTGACTCCAACAGTGGCAAATGAGAAGTAAAATTCGCCCCACCATGTAAAAATTGATAAATTAGGTTTCCCAATGAAACATTTAAAATAATAAAGTGTTTGAACAAGTTTACTCAAAACATGTACACTTGACTACTCAGATACAACTGCCTCAGACACAAATGAGGAAAACTGTTCAAATTCAAAATGTAAAACAATTTAATGTGAAATTTGACGATCTTTTTGTCTGACAATGTGCAGAAACATTGGCTGGATATCTTAACTCAATGCACATGTGTAATCCTTAGAATGATTTGCAGGAAATAATAAGTTACAGCCAGCACACCTCGTCAAGTAACAGTTGATTTTACTGTGAGAGCTAGCAAACTCAAATCCACCACTTGTGGCGATTGGCGACGGGGTTCCCACACCGGCCTTAGATCAATTGACTTGCTGGTAGTTGTATTAGCATGAAAATACAAGGGGGGAAACCACAGTGATGAATTACATGCATTACATCCAGTAGTGTCTCGTGACGAAAACTCTTAGGCAAATTCGGAAGGGGGTTTGTAGGGGGTCTAGGGTCCCCCTATGATTTATTTAAAAAATATTATATGCTTCAAGAAGTTATTTGGAGTCTTTTTTTTATATAATTGTGGGTTTGGGCGTCCTTCTATACCGTGGTTTACACAAGACACACTAGAAGCTATAGTGCATATCAAGAGGATGTGGGGTAGGGGGAGGCTAGATAACATATCTTGCTTCCCTTTATTTCAACAAGTGAGGAGAAATTCCACCAGTGTCCCCCACCCCAGTTCCGCATTGCCTAAAGCTGACAATTTTTACATTACGTATACATAAAAACCTTTTATGTTAATAATTAAATTTAAACCAACTATATTGTGTGTTAATTAACTATATTATATATAGATATAAGTAATAAAAATTATGTATCTAAAAAATCACTTCTATTGCAACTTGCAGCTTATTTAGTGTATTTGATTACTTTTATATATATATATATATATATCAATAATCTTTTACTCACCGTATTTTTTTCTAGTGCTTGTAAATAAAGTCCATCCTCCTCTCCTTTTTTTACAAACTCTGCTATTACTCTTTCATGGAAGTCTAGTCATTGTTTCAATTTAAAAAGCAGACCCTTTTCAATCGAAAAGAGTGCCAAACCAGAAAGTCTATTTTGTCCCATAGTATTTATGAAATACTTTTTATTATTTTTAATGTTGAAAATGATATCTTAACTGATGATGTTTATGTCAGGATCATTGCCACACATTTATACAGGTTTTTAAACTCCTGTAATGTGTCATCTAGATTATTTTCACTAATATACTTAACCATATCCACTAGTTTTATTTTTTATTGCTTCCCTTGCGTCAATCATGTTGAGTTCGGAACGCAATCTTCTTGTGTCAAAATATTTTCCATAGTTTCCAATCAAAGAATTTATTTGTTTATTAGGAAGTTATTGTTTGTATTCATTAAATTATGAATTTAACAGTTCGAAAAATGTTAGATTGTTAATTTTCTCAAAGCATGTTTGTATTTGTATGGCAATGTTATCAATTACTTCACAATGAACTTTTCATAATTTCAGTTTACGTCCACTTTTGTCTGGTTCTAGCCCCATTTGTAGTGTTTTGGAATGAATGTCATCAGATATGAGCCTAAAATTTGACAAGATCTTTTTAGTTTCTTAAACCTCAGTTTTAAGGAAAACGACATATATTTTTGTTTGCAAAATTTTAAAAAGATGCTCAGTGTGGTCAAAAATCTGGGAGAGTAAATTTAGCAAATAAATTTAAATATATTTAGATAAATAATCTAAATATATTTTAGAAAGTGGATGAACCCTTTAGCAACAGCAATAGTTTCACTATCCCATTATTGTTTCCAACCCTTCTATCAGGCTTTCTCAATAGTTCATCACAGTATTTCTCAATAGTTCCATCGAGTTGGTGCTACACTGGGTAGTCTTTTTCTAACAATTTTATTTAAGAATGAAGTTCGCTTACAAGAATAGGGAAAAAATCATACAAGTCCGCTTATTGCACTAAAAAACACCTTACACTAACTAATATTATTAACTGGCTTAGTTAAAACAAAGTTAAGGACATGAGCTAGACAATGAACAAACAATGCTTGGAAATGGATTGCGAACAAGTTTCCGACTACCATTTATTTCCCCAGACATTACTACAGCCCCATCACAGCATTGTGCAACAAGCTTGTCCCCACACCCTACAGCTGTCACTACCTGTGTTACATCATTAGCCAATGCAGTGGCAGATCTGTTAGCAGAAACATCTGTGAAACAAAAAAAAAATTGTTTAATAATTTCACCATCAGAAGACACATATCGAAACATAGTCGATAGTTGTAGAAGTTTTGAGATGTCTGATGTTCCATTTTATAAAATAGACACAGATTTTGCATTTTGAATTTCTTTTATGATTTCATTTATTAAAACAGTTTAATTGATTCAATGAGGTCATTTTGTATTCCAGCTGATAGCCCAGTGAATACAGTAGACGATTCTAAATGCTGGTCTAAAATTGAATCGTAATCAGAAATCAATTTTAGGAGCTCAACATAATTTCCCTTAAGTTTAGAATTAAATGACTCGACATCACCACGAAATGCCAGTTCTTGAGTGCTCAAATAACATACAGCGCTTATTATTATTATTATTATTATTATTACTAG
>JBCFYV010000012.1:1456004-1499945 GCA_039000515.1 Timema cristinae
TCATTTAAAGGAAAAGGCTATTTTATGTGTTCCTTTTTAGAACAATTTTAGTTTTAATAATTTTCCCAAATTTTTAAAAGTCCCTTTTTTTAACTTTGTAGTAAAAAACTTGTAGAAGGTCATGGGGGGAAACTTGTTATTTCTTTTTGAATACAACCCTTTCAGTTGTTTCTTGAAGAAATGTTGGTTTCCCCAAAAAGGGGGGTTTTATGGGGGCCCTTTCTATGCCCCCTTTTTGTCCCAAAGGGGTCAAAACTATTTTTGTTTTATGTTAAATTATAGGGAAATTCATAAACAAAATAAGCTAATATGTTTGAAATTTCACTCTTGGGGGTAAACCCTTAGGAAAATTTAAACTTTCTTAAAAATACTTTAATTATTTTTCCCAGACCAATTTCCCTCAGGGCGGGGTTTTCCCAAATCCTCACCCTTTGGGAAGTGTGTAACCTTTAAATTTCATCATCTTTTTTTCTAAACAAATTTTTCCATTCGCATCTTACTAACCATTTGTGCTATGCAAAAAACCACTAAATTAGCTAATGTTTTTTGGGAAAAGGGAAAGGGTTGGACTTAGAAGTAGTTATCTCCCATTTGCATGGAGGGAGAGGGAAAACTATTTAGGAAAAACAATTTTTCAGAACACTGATTGTGTTTCAAACCCTTGATTTTCCCCTATCATTGCGTGTCCAGTCTACTTCATTTTTGCCGCTTATACAATTTGCCCAAACCAAAACCTGAAAAAACCATTTGTAAAAACTGGCTTTATGCATACTAATGCACAGATGAATACTTACCTTTTTCAATACACTACATTATGCATAAACCCAATTTTAAGATGTTCCCCAACACTATATTAACAAAAAATTCCCGGAAAAAACCTTAAGGGGTCATCCATAAACAACGTAACACTTTTTCTTAAATTTCCCCCATGTAGACATTTAAACCCCCAATTTTTTTTTCCTAACAGTGTAAGAAATCGATTACCCCGTTTTTTAAATTTTAAATTTGAGATCATATTTTAAAGTAAATATCTTCATATTTCCTTTTTTCAGTTAACTTGATTTAAACTCATCGTTTCTAAGCTACGGCCATGTTTCTTTTTTTTTATTTCATTTAGCTGCACATGTCAAGGGCAGGGTCTGATTTCCGGGTTGTATTGCGCATTAAAATAATAGCAGGTGCATAGTGACGCCAAGCCAGATTTAGTTTCGCGCTCATAGATAACTTCCCTATTGGTCGATGGAAAGAAATCAAGTAATGATCTGGGTTCGAGATTATCCTTTTTACGGGGTTCATAATCAACAGCTCAGCAAGACGCTTGGCTTGCTGACGCTAGTTGTTAGAGTCACTTCTCGTCTTCTGTAGCTGATAGATGTGTGTAGGACCGTTGTACAAAGATGTAACAACATATAGGCACATTGCCTAATTAGTGTATCATATTGAGTACAGTGTTTTTACAGTTGATAAAAATGTGTGGAAATAAAATTAAACAGATTTAAAGTACATGGATGTTTTCGTATTCAAAATATAGCACCCACTCACATAACCTTAGAAAGTATGTGTGATGTTTCAAATGGCGCTCAACGTGGAGGTTTTCTAGATGATACAAATAGGTATCTTTACAAATAATGTACAATGCGAGACTCTATATAAAATGTATACGTTACAATTGGCATACAACTTTTGCTCTTGTAAGATGCAACACTTACAATTGGTGCACTTCGAGGGACCGTAAAGAAGACATCTTTACAACAGCATTATGTGGTTTACAACTTACCCCTAGTGAGGCGACAACTGAAAAATTAGTATCAAATGACTTCGCTTGTATACCCACTAGAAAACATGACATGCATTACTAAACAATCATGACACCAAGATAACTGGAAGTCTTGACACCTTGTCTCAATCTTTGTCTACACATTGAACTAAGGGATAGAAGATTAATTTCCATCAAAACCGATGAATTTAGTCCCCATGCCAGAGATGAATTAACAGCCGAGTGACATTTTGGTGTCTATTAGAGTTAAGTTAGTTTGTAAATAATGTGTTTATATAATTAGTCAGTTTACCCCGTTTTGCTTGATAAACACAGCCTTGGCATTTTCTTCTTCTATCAATGAAATCACATCTCAAATATTATTTTTAAATGATAAGAGGCTTATATTAGTCTTATTAATATAGAAATGAAAAACAAAGCATTTAAATAGATACAAATTTCTGACATTTTATAACAATTATTTTACAAGTGAGATTAAAAAGATTAAGATGGTTATTATTTGTGACAGTTTCTAAATGTTCTTCTGACTGGGTACTCTGGAGTTGTCAGCAGCTCATAAGACAGCATGCTGAACAAAATGAAGTCCTCGTGGTATGTGTCTATAAACAAAGATGAAACAAAAACGAGCTATTATAATTAATTGCATGCATAGTTATTGAAATAGTTAGGCAATAATAAGGTTCTTCTTTCATTTATTCATACATCAAGACATGTGATATTCAGATGATACTTTTGTAACAATAGACGCTACCTACAAAATAACTAAATTGTTATCAAGGTCGACTGCAAATAAAATATTTGAATTTTAAGTTTGTCCGACCAAAATCCTGTTACAAATAGTCCTCCTACCTGCAATAGTATCTCATAAAATGTATAAAATACATCTTTAAGGCCTAATGTGTGAAGCTTGCTGATACAGTAGAGCGTCGGAAATCCGGACGTCAAAAATCCGGAGCGTCGCAAATCCGGATCGGCTGTGAGAGCAGGTAGGGGAGGTTGTGGAAAGTGTTCTTGAGAGTTCAACGACTTAGCCAGTCACCTCTCCTTGGTCACGTGCTCGGCTCAGTTCTGTGCTATCATTTACAAACTTTACAGCAGTGGTGAAACCTTCGTCGTATAGTTGCCTTGTGACGTTTTAGTGTGCGAGTTAAAACGGTACATATTTTTACTTTGTTAATATTGTCATTATTATCAAATAAAAGAAAACATAAATTTTTATCTATAAGAGGATAAGTTAGAAATTCTAAGATAACTGTCTAAAGGGGAAAGTGGTGCATCTCTCGCTAAAATATATGGTGTAGGAACTTAAAGCATTAGTGACATTAAAGCAAATAAAGACAGTTTGCAACGTTTTGCTTCAAAACTAGATTCTGAATAAGGTTCACAGAATAGAAAAACCACAAGAATGGCAAAAACAGTGCATTGGAAGACGCTTTGTACATTTGGTTTACACAGAGGAGAAGTTTAGGTGAGCCTATTTCTGGTCCACTCATTTGTAAAAAGGCGATCCAGATGAATGAAAAACTTGGCGGGCCTACAGATTTCAAAGCTAGTTCGGGTTGGCTGAAGAATTTTAAAATGAGGCACGGGATTAGAGAACTGGATGTCCAAGGAGAAATATTATCTGCTGATAATGTTGTCGCAATGTTATTTAGGGAAAAATTTGTTATCATGACAATTGAGGAGGGCTACACAAGAGATGATGCTTACAACGCAGACGAAACTAGGCTAAATTGGCGTTCCCTACTCCGGAAGTCATTGGCTTCTCGTAGAGAAAAATCCACTCCTGGCTTCAAGTTCGCAAAGGAAAGAGTGACAGCAATGGCTTGTGCTAACGCAAGTGGTTCTCACGCTTTGGATCTGTTGGTTATCGGAAAAAGTAAAATCCACGATGCTTTAAGAACATTAAAACCTTAGGGCCTACCTGTAATTTACAGGTCACAAAAAAAAAACCAATGGATGGATGCAGCAATTTTTACCAAATGGTACAAAGATATTTTCATTCCCAGTGTTAAAAAACATATGAAACAAAACATAAAAGAAGGCAAGGTGGTCCTCATCATTGACAATGCCCCAACTCACCCCGGCCTTGATGTCTTGAACAAAATAGACGATAATATTCAAGTCATGTTCCTGCCTCCATACTACAACCAATGGACCAGGGGGTCATAGAAAAAATTAAAAGAATTTATAGAAAACAGATGTTTCGTCGGCTCTTGCTGGCTGAAAGAGACGAAGAAAGTGTGCTGCAGTTTGTGAAAAACCTCAGCCTAAAGGACGCCATTTACATGGTAGCAGATGCCTGGGGATCTCTCACTGACGACAACTTAAAAAATGCCTGGAAAAAATTGTGGCCAATCCCCGAAATTCCAAATCAAGTACAAGATGAGGCAAACTCTCAAACTCCATCGGACGCCAACATTCCTACTGACGCCAAAGTTGGGGCTCTATTCCAGAAATTGCCTGGATTTGAACAGTGCGATGAACTTGACGCAAGGGAGTGGTTTGAAAGTGATGGCAATGACCCTGGTTATCAGCATTTGAATGATGACGAAATAGTTCTTCAGGTAATTGAGGACAATGATAATGGAAGCAATGTAAGAGAGAGTGACGACGATGAAGAAGCAGCCGGTCCTTCCCACTCAGACGCCTATGAAGCATTCCAGACAGCTATGAACTGGTTAGAGAGGCAACCTGAGGGGACGGCGACACAACTCGTACTTCCTAAAAGACTGAGAGACTTGGCTGCAAAGAAACGTACGTCAAGTCTTGCACAAAAAACAATTAAGGACATTTTACCCAGTAAGTTTCCATTAATTACTGTAGATTATATTTTTTTTTCTTTCTAAAAAGTATTGTAGAGTTACTAATATAAATTACATAATGTACATGTTCTTATTCAATATACTTTATTAAAATATTTTGTGTACTGTATTTTTCGAACCCTTCAGCCTCTATTTTGCAATACAGTAGACTCCCGAGCGTCATGTATCCTCTAGTCAATACATTACGTATGTATACAGTTATTGAAAGCACATTTGAAAATCCGTACAATTCAGTAATCCGGATGGGTCCTGGTCCCGATCGATCCGGACTAACGACGCTCCACTGTAAAATTAAAACTACACTGTAATCTTAAACCAATAAAGTGTGTTAGATACTACTTACAAAGAACTGTTGTTTAGGTTTAGTAGAAATGCAATTAGGCCCTAATTGATTTACCATGAGAAATATATACTGATATTGTGCTACTACAATATAATTGTAATAACTGTAACCAGGGTTGTGGACTCGGTAGGCCATACCTTCGACTCCAACTCCTATAGTTTTCTACTGTCTTGACTCCTCCATCAATGCCTAATGTATATAATATTAACCAGCAGGTAATAAAGAATCTATTATAAAGTAAAATAATTTTACCATAGTAAATGTATTGCTAATTAATATATATTAGAATTTTAAAATACTAAATACTAAAATGATAACACAGGAAATTTCATCACCAGCACATGAATCATTAGGCTACTTAGGTCCATAGAACATAAAATATGTATTTTTATTATAATTTCTGAAAAAGAAAACTCTCTTACATTTCTATTAAAGTAAATATGCATTTAACTGTGCATTTAATAAAATTTAGAAATAGTTTTTAACAGAAAAAGAGGTTATAGACCTATCTTGAAACCAAAGAATGTACAAACTTATGCCTAACAGAACATTCATAAGCATTTTTCCTAGTTATATTTTACAAATTTTTATTTTGAATCAGAGTCAGTGCCTTTCTACAGACTCCAACACTGACATTAACTACTGTATATAATGATTAATTGCTGTTCCTAAGTTAGCATCAAAGTACTGTTCGTATTCAGTGGAGACAGTATTTTTGCTATCTAATGGTTCTAATTTTATGCTAAGATATTATTATTCTCAGGAAGCTTACTTGTTAAATTCTCTATTAACTTTGGTCCACTGGGCTCTGAACAGGTATGTGGGTGAAGTACCTATATGCAACCGCAAATACTTTGAAGGTCAGAAGTGCGGACACATCAAGGGTTTACCGCCAACAGTGTGGACATTTCCTTCGGAACACAGGATATAGTCGACTGGCCCACATGTTGTGTGTCCCCACAGTTAACCTACAAATAGTAGAACAAAGTTATTAGGGGAATGATGCGTAAGCACCTTACCATATAATACACGGTATTTCACATGAGAAACCAAATCATTAAAAATTTATCAGTTTCATTACACTCGCAAGAAAACGGTGAATCCAATGATACTCTAAATGTGTGTATTTGAAGTTATTTTATTTTCGGAGCATTTAGAAAACCCAAGTCCAAACCTAGAGCAACATGTTGTTTGAGCCATGATATCTCATGATATGGTGCTATCTTATAATATGAAAGTCAAATAGTTTATTTTATGAATATTAATTGAGATACTAATTTATCATTGAATGGAATGGCATCAAGGTAAGATCAAATCAGCTGTCTAATTACCACAAGGAAGATTAGGTTAAGCTTATAATATACATTAGTTTATTAATAAGCTTGAGTAGTATCATGGAATTCTTCACATTAAAAAAAATCATAATGATAGCATAAATTTAATGATTTTCAGGTTTTATAGAGGAAAAGTTCATCCAAAAGGTTTGAATATTGGGTATCATCCCCGTTAATACTTTCGCCAAATAAAAGAAATGGCAGTTCAATTTTGTATATTTTGCATTCACATAAGGCAGACCTAAATCTTAGCTTTAAATTGTATTAGACAAAAAATAAGCTGCTCTTAGGCTAGGTTATCATTATTCTGTAGGCAAATGAAACTTTAGATTCACAGAAGAAGGAAAATGTAACATTTATTATTCTAAAATACCTTTTATGAGCATATACATTTTTATAAAAGTTTGTTGAGAAAGATTAGTTGGGGTTAACTTTATATTATTATAATTTATGAAACATTAATATGCCTTCATCAAACTATAGCCTAACATCCCGAAGGATTAGCTAGTTATAGAATAATATAACCTACGCCTAGCATAAGGTTTTATTACTTTTAAAATTAAATATACTGGAGGCAATAATGGTTTAGTATATTCCCTTAAAAATGATAGGCCTGGATTCTGTGTGCCTTAACTTATACAAAGTGAGGTATCTATAAACACTTTTCACTTGCCAAACTTGCTTAAACAATTATTTATTCTTAACTTACAGAGAATGTCAAATATTTGGCGTGCTAAACTTGTAATTACAGTTGTATGCTTAAAAGATCAGCCTTTATTTAAATCATTATCCTTCAAGTCGACAAGATATTTATATAAAAATAGACCAAAAGTATGAAACTGAACATTTAGACCTTAATTTTTGTTTGAAAAATCATTTGATTATATTTGGGTGATCATAATATATTTTCCTATTTGTTATTTTAGGTATAGATTTTTTTTCTGGTCAATTAATGTATAGAGTGGTGGAAAATATAATAGAATAAATATTGTTTATCTACTAAGACCCATGTGGTACATAACCTTGACATCACACTTAAACTATCTCATTTGATATTAATATCGACGTTACTTTGTTTTGGATTTAATATAAATAGAACACAGCTATTATAATTATTACATGAGAGTGTTGTATTATAATCCCTAAATTCACAATCTAAACATATTTAACATTAATTATATGACATGAAAACTTTTACTTACCTACGTCACGAGATCGTTGACTTCCTACCGCGAGCTATTGGACCCTCGATACATTTCTCGGTGGCGCACGAGACTCGTTGATTGTAAATCGGTCAAAAGGAGATCCGGAATAGATTTTGCTCGTAAAGAGAGTCGATGGTCGTGAACGACATTACGACTCTCTTTCAAAGGGAAAGAAAAGATCCAGAATCCCAGTGCAGTATTCAAACCCCGATGACTCCATCACCCGAGATCAGTCTTAAGCGGCCCCTAGACGATCATTATTGTGCAATATTATTGATGCTCCCTCTAGACAATTCAATAACCCAAAAATTGAATTGTACAATATTCAGTTTATCCAAAATGTTGAGTATACAATACGGATGCAGCTTGTGTAGCCATTGCTTTGGCTTTTTATATAAGAGAAAAGAATAGAAGGTCAAGACTTATTTTGAAATCATTCAGAATAAAATTAGGTTAACATCAGGAAAGTGGATTTAGATATTGTTGAAGTATGATATAATGTAGAATTAGAAAAGTATGGTTCTGTTGGTCTAAGTCTAATCTTTTTGATGCCCCAATACTCCTTTGAGATCCAGCACTGGAATAGTGTCAAGAATACTTCAATCAGTAGCCAGATACTTTTCCAGTACTGACTTTAATGTCTTATGTTCATATCACATTATATTGTCTGTTATATTTTTTTTTATTAATATTTTAATGTGTGTACATGTTTTAGACTTTTCATCAACTCGTTTGACCATTGTGTAAATTGATGAAGTATTTTAATTTTCTCTAATTGTTCATACAATGCACAGTGTTCTTCTAAAAACTCTTTAATTTATTTTATTTTTTATTGTTTTTCAACATCACATTATATCCACTTTAATAACAACTTAACTTTTAAACTTAACTTTGCTATTTTCTAGATTAACTTATCTAAGTCTTAACTCTCAATTTAACTACTCCTTACATAAAACTTGATCTTTTGGAATATTTTCTAAAATGTTGCACACACACTTGTTGAGGCTGGTCTGCTTCCACTTTGAAATCTTGTACTGCAATATGTGCAATAGTACCGACAGACAAACCAATATTCCACACATAGCACAATATATTCCAAACAGTTGTAGATCAACGCAATATTTTGCACAATCATTCACTATATCCTCAAGACGATCAATAATATTGAGCAATATCAAATACTGTGCAATAATATTGACCATATAGGGGCCATTTATGCAAGAGTAATGCCTTAGACCATTCAGCTTTCGATGCTGGTGGGAACCTTTTTTGATCATGCTTTATATCTCTGACGATGTGTGAACTATGTATTTCTTATTTCAGTAGATTCATTGGGATTTGACAGCTCTACTTAATGGAGAGGTTAAGGAGTTATTGTTTAAAATTAGTCTTAAATAAAATAGACCAACATAGAGATTTATTTTTAAGTATTCTTTCTCTAAGTAGTTCCAAACAGTCTGATACATTATTAAAAGTTTAACCAATGTTTTGTGAAATAAGCCTCATAATTTGTGTACTATATACTGGAATGTTTGTTACCTGCGTGGGGTGCCGAGAGAAAATAAACCCAAATAATAGTATGACGATGAGTCCGAAGAAAGATACAAGTCTTTCTCGACTGCCCACTGTATCCAGTACTAGGAACACCACCAGTGCTGCCAACAATAGCAACAATATTGCCACTCTGAACAATCTGAAATATATTATTAGGCTTTTAAATTTCAGAAATGTTGTTTTCAAGTTTTAAGTAGTGTATTTACAAATCATCATCATTATCATCAACTGTTTCCAGCCTGTGGCGGAGTCAGGCAAGTAAAATTCCACCATCTTATTTACATTACATCTTATTTACAAGTGTGTGTGCTTAAAATATTGTATTTGGTGTGCACTATCAAAACAAAGAGCTATATCTGTACACAACTTACAAACTTATTTAACAAAGGAGAGAACCCTTTAAAATCATATTACTAGGAACTAAACCTAGATTCTGGCCTTCACCTCTGACAAGACATCTTGTGAATGTGAGGAATGCCAGGCCTCCACCATGGTTCGGATTCCACGCTAAACTGTAGGTCCTTCATTTCATCTCACAATCACCCTACCATTACACATTAGTGTAAGTGCGTATAACCCGAACGGGTAGTAAGACGTGGTGCTAATAATAATAATAATAATAATAATAATATAATAATAAAATTCCTTTTTATTAAAAATAAACTAGACAAATATGATAAAACATTTCAAAAATAATAACTTTAATATATGAACAACAAAACAACTATAGCCTATATACCTATTCCTGCAAATTTTGTGTGTTTCCAAACCCACTCTTAATCCCTTATTGGATGAACCAGTTCTGAGAGACAGCATTACATAAAAGTTATTTTACTGTAAAGCAGTTTCAATATAATATTTCAGGTACACTGGAGTGCCAATGTGTGCCCGTTAGCAACCTAAGCTATTTGATTTAAAAAAACCAGATAAAGTGATGACATTTTAAGGAAATGCATCAAATTCACTAGTTTTAGTCCTTCACCTTACTACATGTCCAGTTACAGTTATGTATTAATGACTAATGAGCTAGGGATTAAAAAGGTTGAATTTAGAGGAAGTGTGCACATATTAGTATGGAGAGGAAATGAAAAACCATTTTGTAAAAACCACCCTCAGTACACCCGACTGAGATTGAACCCCGATTTCCCTGTCATCAGCAGTCTAGTCTAATGCGAGATTGACCTTGCTGCCATCGAAACGGGTCAGAATTCACCTGGAGGAAGATAATAAATAAACCACTTGGTTGGAAAATAATCACGTTTTGAGATTGAATATTGGCTTACCGGGTCAGAGTCAAGCTTTCTAACACACACACCAAAGTCTGCCGGTTATTTTACTGATTGTAATATGTGTTAAACTTAATATAATTTAAACTTTGAATTATTCTAAGATGACAAAACATAATGTTATTTGAGGTATTGAAATTAAATCTTACGTTCTCTCCCATGCCTTGTCCCACGCACGGACACTAGGTGCCACAATATGCTCGTAGAGAATCCGTCCAAAGTATTTCTTGACAATGAAGTAATAGAACATCCATATGTACAAGAAGAACAGAAGAATGATAAGAATACCCAATCCATTGCACCACCCTATATCTTCATTACCTGCCAAAACAAATACCTATGTTTGTGATTTTAAATTGGTTTTAACTAGAGATGTCATTATATCTATTTTTATCAATTCCGAGTCCTGATTCCTATTTTCAAGTTCAACCTCGATTTTTCGATTCACAATTTTGATTCTTGAACATTTCCTATTCCATTAATTTTCCAAGCATCCTACCTCATATAGAAACACATTTATTCAACTTCATAGCAAACTAAAAAATATAAATAGCAATAGAACACAATTCATACATAATTAATAATATAATTAGGAACTACAATAGTAAGCGTGTAATTTTACCAACAAATAAAACCTCGCCAAGTCAAACATTTATAAATAATTTAAAAAGTATATAATAAACAACTGTCATAAACACATGTCCTCTAAATTTCCTATATAAGGGCCACGGCGTACTAGGTGACCGTTCACGCGACCAATGAGAATGCTTATAGTAAATGGATCAGCGCACACTTTACTGTAGCAACCAGCACGGGATAGTGGGTGGCATGCAGCCATAAGCTCACTGGCAGTTGAAACAAGAGTGGCCAGTCATCTCCAGATATCACACATGATCAGTTTGTGCAGTGAACATGCTTTTCCTAACATACAATAATTATTTTTTACCCTTTTGAACATGGAAAAAGGTCATAACGTTAATACTGATCGCTTAAATCTAGGAAATGAAAATCGTCCAGCCATTTGGAACTTAACTAGTGAAGACTATTATAATATAAATGAAAGTGCTGGTGACAACTTGTTTGGTGGCGCAGAATCAACAAGTACCACAATGCTGCTACTTGTTCCTTGTTCATTTTCTGACCCAGAGATAGAGAAAAATAGGAAAGATGGTTGGTATGACCTGGTCGCTTCCTTGGCCATGGCAGCTGGTCGCACAACATGCTCACCCAGTGTGCAGTGGCCCTAACATTGTTAACTGAACCAAAACCTATAGCAAATATCTAAATATAATTAACTAATATAGAAATAATTGATTACCTTCTACTTAACCTCATTTTTGTCATTATTTTTAGTTTTAGTTTTCATTGAGAGCTAAGAATCGAAGTATAAAGAATTGTAATATTAAGATCGATTCTTTCAATAACAGTATGAATCAAAGTATTGAAAAATCAAACTTGACATCCCCAGTTTTAACACTTTTAAAGGAAGTGTGATAATTTATTATCAACCAAAATAAATACACTTAACATTACCTAAGGCTATTATTATAATATTTTATTTTTGTTTCGTGGTGAATGTCCTTCCAAATGTGTTGGGAATAATTCAGATACACCACTTTTATTGGTTGTTTAAAACGTTAACATGAAACAAAATTACTTGTTTTCAGACTTCTCTCTTCCCCTCCAACCCAAAACACACACACTTTACACCCATTTTCCACAGTTGTCATTTTGACTGTCACAAAAATATTTTCAATATTTGGGTCTAACACATCAGAAAATGACTTACAAACTTGCTTGAATTAAAATAAAATATAACTACCTACACATCTTACCTATAAAGGTGGGGTGAACATTCCCACAAGCTTAAGGTCTTCATATCAACTTGTTACATTTTATCATATACGAATTGACAAACATTATATGAATAACACATGAAAAGGTGGTTCAACTATTGAATTCCATTCAATTCTCAACATACCAGCGATATAATGGATAACTATACAAACAAATATTAAAAGTACAGGATTATAGGTAGCAACATTGAAAAACTTGTTAAGTGGATGAAAATTAAAAGAGCCCGCCCCCCTTTTTGTTGTTGTTATAGGGGTGAAAAGGAGGGCAAAGTAATTTTTTGAATATCTTGAAAAATAGTAATTTTTTCAAATATTGTGCTATATACTTATTTGAAGCTTATGAAATTGCATTCAATTTTTTTTTTAAGTTTATGTATGATAAATATTGACCGACATAAGAAGACTTTTAATCATCTCCTTTTTCTACTCCTATCAAATATTCATCTTTTTTCTGTGGATAAACTGTTAAAAATTGAAAATTATTTGGTTTATGTTGAAGGTTGTTGCACCCCCTTCAATTGGCTACTATACATTATTCTACTATGAAAATTGACAATGTTATATTATTATTAGCACCGCGTCTTACTACCCGTTCGGGTTATACGCAACAATGCTATAATATGCAGAAATGTTATATTCATTAAAAAAATGTATAGTGTATAACTACATATATATATAAAATCTTTGAAATCTTTTAGTAATTATATAAAAAACATAGAAATATGTAAGTTGGTTATAATATAATTTAATAATGAACAAATAAATTATTTGTTCATATTTTTATAAAAATTAACTTTTTTTTCCCAGTATGTTATGAAATTTTATTTAAACAAATACAGTGCTAACAATCTTTTAAATGCAATTTAAAGCTGAGTAAATAATCTTTAAAAAGGTGGATGTTTTATTCAATTATCACAATTTTAGCTTTCAAAATAGCAATTATAAATGAGCTATAGAATCAAAAATTGGTCCAGCATACTTTGACATCTAATGTAAAAACTACAGGATCATGGATTTTTTTAAAGTGATTTTAAGTTCAAAGATTATGTACGTTAACTTAACTTATTTTTAAATTTTTCTAAGAAAATCTGACAGTTTTGTGTTAATAACTTGAATACTAGATACTCATTTTAAGCAACAATTTTGATGCAGTTGAATTAAAATTAAGGACATTTCCTAAATTGTAATGGTTTTTCCTTCTTCTTTTTGCGATGACTGTGAATGAAGTGAGAAACGTCAATTATATATTATATATATATATATATATCATCACCTCCTACTCAAAATATATTAAATCTCAGAAAAATTCTAGAATGAATATTAGTCATATTTAAGCATTTAAAATAATAATTTAAAAGATGTTGGATTAAATATGAGTTACACAATGTAAAAGGCAAAGATTTTTACTTTTAAAAAACCTTGCTTTTAATCATGATCAGCAATGCCTATTAAATTCAATTTTGGCTCAAAGTTAAATTTATATTATTATAGTTTTTTTTAATGTTCTTTCAAATTTATGTAGCTGAATACAAGTTGCTTTTAAAATAAACATAATTTTGTATTTATTTGTGTTTATATAATTACATTGTTATTTTTTTATTTATTTTTTGTCAAGATTGAATTCAGAATAATTTACTGTTGTTAATTTACCTAAAGTTTTAAAAGCTACCAAGTCTTTTAAAAACAAATTGATTGTAAAATATACGTATCCCATACAATTTTAAAGTTGACAACTTAATGACATTTGTCACATGCTAATTTTGACATAAGATTTATATTCATGGACTTATGAAAGAGCGACTTCATTTTCACAAAATTCACAAATTTTTCAAAAAGTAGATGTCAAGATTGACAGCTATCAACTGTTAAATTTTAATTTAGATACAATGTTCATCCATCATCACTGACAAAAAACATTGGGATATAAATTTTAAGTACATTCCATCAGGCAGAAAAGAAATGGTATGCATAGTGTAAAATATTTATTTTCACAAAAATTGACTTTTGGACATTTTTTGCCCATAATTTGGTCAGTTTTTGTTGTAAAACAATGTCAGAAAAATAAAGGGGCTTCACTAACCTTGAACATATGTTGAAGTATTTTTTATTTGACACCTTGTTTCAACAAAAAATAGAAGGTGAAAGACATTTTGCAAGGGGTGAGATAAGTAAATATCAAAAAATTATATAGGCCAATTTTGATCATAATACAAAACAAACAAACTGAAGGTAATTTTATCATTTTCAAATAAGTTGATGTGATGATAGTTGAGAAACCCTTTATTTTTTGAGATATTTACAAAAAAAAACACTTTGTCCACCAGCTACCCCTCTTTAACACAAGAAAAGGATCTTTTAATTCTCATAGAAGATTCAATTTCATCAAAAGTAAATATTTTTAGATATGTATTTAATTTTACATCCACTTCAGTGATTTTTCCTTGTTAAAATAAATTTTGAGATACTTTTCCTGAACTATAAAGCATTTATTTACTTACACATATTTGCATGTATTTAAAAGTTAGGTGCTGTGATGGTCATGACTTGTGATAAATATTAAACTTTGCTAATTTTATCAGTTATAGAAGATGAAACATCTGCATATAGCAACTGCTAAGTACATAATGTAATGGTGAGTAACAAGCTAGGAGTATTGTAGGATTTGGTATGGAATATATCTTTAGAAAATACATATTTTTTTTAGGTCAAAATTGATAACATTTTCCTATTTTATAAGTGTTATTCTGTAAGAATTGATAATAGCTATAAAAAGTGAAAACTGTCAGATAAGGTTCTTTCTATAAAAATTTGGCCCCCAGTTGGTGTTTTCTTTTTACCAAAAGTGTGTTTTCTCACCCTGTTTGACATGGTGGGAGATAGCAACAGCAAAGTACACCAACAGACAAACGTTGAGTAACACCAGTGTCAGTCGTTGAAGAAGTTGTTTGTGTCTCTTGTAGAATCGACCTAGTGATGCCCAGAAAGCACCCACTGCTCTTGAGAATATGTCACCCTTTCTTGCAACTTTCTTAGTAATACTGCTTGGGACATCCTCCTGATGGCATAAATTGACCATTACATTAATAATGTGTCATTTTGTCTTTTTGCCTTCCTTGAATAACTGACCTCGCTTTTTATCACCAGCTATGGTAGCAGAAGAAGATTTAGTAGCTTACAGTAAAACCAATCGAAATTCTGCACAGATGTAAGTGCTGAGGCTGCATTAGGATATTAAGTGTTGCCGTACCACTTCTAAATATTTTTGGGTTTTCATGTTTTAATCTCACCTGTCAATTATTTATCTTTGCTATATATCAGTCTTCCAAAGCAGGAGCGGAGAAAAACTGACAAGGTGTTAGTACTTCTATTAGCGTGCTATGTTCACATGGTTTTTAAATAGGCCTAATAAATTATTGTTTGAAAATTAATTTGAAACTTTCACTAATTTATTTGATTGTCATTTTTACAAAACAACACAAAGAGCTAGCATCTCAATAAATTTCACCTGTGTTTGTGGTTGTGCTGCATTTAAAAAAATTAGTACATTTAACATTAATGTGATAACAGCCAAATCAAAGGAGTATGAGTGAGGTGGATAGCTTAGCGAGGAAAATCCTTATTAGCATGGAAAGAGAATGGGAAAAAATACAATGATAAATCACAACCTTATCTACCGTTCAATATTTACCAAGTACACTGCTTGGGCACCATTGTGGGTACTAAGCTAGGAGGACAGTATCATGCTAATGAAGAAATCATTTGACACGTGTTCACCTCTTCAACACATGGCGTTAAATGAGAATATGGCAACACAGCAGTCAAGTGACTTTTAATGTTCTCCTGGTACTGCATGATGTCACATCCACTATGGTTGATTCATACCGAGTAGTCTAGTATAGAATGCAACATACTTTGAAGACCTTTCTCTAATAACTTAAGTTGTTGTGAAATTACAGAACTAAGCCAAAGGTTTCGATATCATTTCTCATATCCAGGTATAATTTTTTTGGATAGACATTTGAAAAATATTTGTGAAAGACACATAGGTTAATCTCTACTCAATGTTTATTTCAATTTATTGATTATTAAAATGGTTAAGTTTTTTCTAGCCCTATAAGATATGTACATTTTTCAAAAATATGGGTAAGAAGATATTGATGGAAGTAAAAAAACAAACTCCACGACTATAACTTGCCTGTATTGTGAAACTCTCATTGTTAGGTTGTTTTTCCTTGTCTATTTTTCTTTGGTGTAGATGTTGGTAGGGTTCTTCTTCTGATTGGTCACTTGTTGGCTTAGGCTCATTTGACACATCCTAAAAGAATATGAGTGTAACCATCTATGAATGAATACCTTAAGTCGACAGGTTTGGCTAAGCGCTTGCTAGATGCTAATACAATAGGCTGTGGTTCATAAACTGGCTGGGTTGGACTGAGGGTGAATTTGTTTCATTTTCTCTCCAGGCAAAGAACAAACCTGGGACATTTAGATCAATAAGCAGATCTTCTCCTGAATGATTTAAGGTGCTAAGATACATACTGTAAATTAAAAAAAAAAAAAACCTGCCATGACTAAACCCATGACTTTCTGCCTTTGATGGTATCTAGGGACGGGGGTGGGGAGTGTAGTTCCACCAAATGAGGGCTCCTAAGCGTTTATTCTGTACCCCCATTAAAAGTCTCCAAGTTTCTCGTTTGAAACCTGGCTAAGAAATCTACATGGGCATTTTATCAGGTTATAATGATCTAGGCTTAAATAATTATCACCTAAGTGTTCTCTTTATGACCTCGTCAACAGAATATGTGGTCACATAGTCTAAGGTGGCAAGCTCACACTAACCAGGATTGCTGGCAAGTGGCAGATTGAGGTTTAAATTTTGGTAGAGCTCACTATGGATGTAATTAGTGGTGTCACCTCAGGGCAAGCACTGCTTGCCTTTGCTTTACAATTAGTAATTATTATTATTTTTAAATATACTCCAAGCATCAATGTGCTTGAAATAAATTTTCCCGCACATGCCAGTGACCGTAACATGTACGCAAGACATGCACTAGTCCGTCATATCGTGGTTGAAAGTCTATATTTTTCCGTCTTTCACCTCATATCTTTACCTAGTGTATTTCTTATTTGTGACGTCATATATCTCGGAGGTGAGGAAGGGGAAGAGCTGTGGGACTCGGATAAGGATGCAAGTAACCAAGTTGCTGACTTTTCAACACCCGAAGTTATGCTCAAAGGTTAACGACTATAACCTAAGAAACTGAAAGATACAATCGCATAACCCTCACTTCCCCTTTCATAACAAAGAACTAACCTGGCACGTGCTTACACATCTTTTGGGAAGTTTGTTGCAACAAGTGCTTTTGTTTTGATGTGTGTCAGTGAAAGCTAATAAATGAAAGTTAATGTTTTATATACATATAATAAATAACACGATAATGAGTGAAGTTAGTGGAGTGAGCGGCTCTCCATGTGCATTATTTGTAGTATAAAACATACATCTTTTGCCGTACGAAGTTTTGAAGAACGTGTCGAAATAGTATTGGAAGATCCATTTCTAAGTTAAATATAACCACATTAAGAAAAAAGGATGGCTTTATTAGGCATTTTAATAAAAAACATTAATTCTAAGTATTCTTGACTAACTGGGTGTGGTTCAGAAAATAAATTGAACTGTTGGCCTTGTTTGCTGTTTACCAAAACGGACAAAACTACGTGGACAAAGAGTGGCTACAATGATCTAAACAATCTTTGCAATGCAGTTCAAAGGCATGGAAGATCAGAATCTCATATAAATGCATTTATTACCTTAAAAGAATTTGTAAAAAATAGGGTAGATCTTTCACTCTAATGACAAAAATATTAGCATTGAACAACACAATGCTAAGGTAAAAAAAAAAGTTAAGTTTTGAAGTGCCTAATAAGCGCTGTAGGGTGACCTGGTGGTCTAGGGGTAAGGTGTCAGACTTCTGTGCTAGCGGCCGGGGTTCAATCCTCGGTCCCGGCAAAGATTTATCTGATTACAAACCCTTCCTTCACCTCTGACAAGACATCTTGTGAATGTGTGGAATGCCAGGTCACCACCGTGGTTCGGATTCCACGTTAAACTGTAGGTCCTTCATTTCATCTCACAATCACCCTACCATTACACATTAGCGTAAGTGCGTATAACCCGAACGGGTAGTAAGACGCGGTGCTAGTAATAATAATAATAATATATAATAAGCGCTGTATGTTATTTGAGCACTCAAGAACTGGCATTTCGTGGTGATGTCGAGTCATTTAATTCTAAACTTAAGGGAAATTATGTTGAGCTCCTAAAATTGATTTCTGATTACGATTCAATTTTAGACCAGCATTTAGAATCGTCTACTGTATTCACTGGGCTATCAGCTGGAATACAAAATGACCTCATTGAATCAATTAAACTGTTTTAATAAATGAAATCATAAAAGAAATTCAAAATGCAAAATCTGTGTCTATTTTATAAAATGGAACATCAGACATCTCAAAACTTCTACAACTATCGACTATGTTTCGATATGTGTCTTCTGATGGTGAAATTATTAAACAATTTTTTTTTTGTTTCACAGATGTTTCTGCTAACAGATCTGCCACTGCATTGGCTAATGATGTAACACAGGTAGTGACAGCTGTAGGGTGTGGGGACAAGCTTGTTGCACAATGCTGTGATGGGGCTGTAGTAATGTCTGGGGAAATAAATGGTAGTCGGAAACTTGTTCGCAATCCATTTCCAAGCATTGTTTGTTCATTGTCTAGCTCATGTCCTTAACTTTGTTTTAACTAAGCCAGTTAATAATATTAGTTTAGTGTAAGGTGTTTTTTAGTGCAATAAGCGGACTTGTATGATTTTTTCCCTATTCTTGTAAGCGAACTTCATTCTTAAATAAAATTGTTAGAAAAAGACTACCCAGTGTAGCACCAACTCGATGGAACTATTGAGAAATACTGTGATGAACTATTGAGAAAGCCTGATAGAAGGGTTGGAAACAATAATGGGATAGTGAAACTATTGCTGTTGCTAAAGGGTTCATCCACTTTCTAAAATATATTTAGATTATTTATCTAAATATATTTAAATTTATTTGCTAAATTTACTCTCCCAGATTTTTGACCACACTGAGCATCTTTTTAAAATTTTGCAAACAAAAATATATGTCGTTTTCCTTAAAACTGAGGTTTAAGAAACTAAAAAGATCTTGTCAAATTTTAGGCTCATATCTGATGACATTCATTCCAAAACACTACAAATGGGGCTAGAACCAGACAAAAGTGGACGTAAACTGAAATTATGAAAAGTTCATTGTGAAGTAATTGATAACATTGCCATACAAATACAAACATGCTTTGAGAAAATTAACAATCTAACATTTTTCGAACTGTTAAATTCATAATTTAATGAATACAAACAATAACTTCCTAATAAACAAATAAATTCTTTGATTGGAAACTATGGAAAATA
The DNA here is from genome assembly GCA_039000515.1 of Timema cristinae. Classification (NCBI taxonomy): domain Eukaryota; kingdom Metazoa; phylum Arthropoda; class Insecta; order Phasmatodea; family Timematidae; genus Timema; species Timema cristinae. The sequence continues at coordinate 1,475,668 of JBCFYV010000012.1, forward strand.
TTTTGACACAAGAAGATTGCGTTCCGAACTCAACATGATTGACGCAAGGGAAGCAATAAAAAATAAAACTAGTGGATATGGTTAAGTATATTAGTGAAAATAATCTAGATGACACATTACAGGAGTTTAAAAACCTGTATAAATGTGTGGCAATGATCCTGACATAAACATCATCAGTTAAGATATCATTTTCAACATTAAAAATAATAAAAAGTATTTCATAAATACTATGGGACAAAATAGACTTTCTGGTTTGGCACTCTTTTCGATTGAAAAGGGTCTGCTTTTTAAATTGAAACAATGACTAGACTTCCATGAAAGAGTAATAGCAGAGTTTGTAAAAAAAGGAGAGGAGGATGGACTTTATTTACAAGCACTAGAAAAAAATACGGTGAGTAAAAGATTATTGATATTATATATATATATATATAAAAGTAATCAAATACACTAAATAAGCTGCAAGTTGCAATAGAAGTGATTTTTTAGATACATAATTTTTATTACTTATATCTATATATAATATAGTTAATTAACACACAATATAGTTGGTTTAAATTTAATTATTAACATAAAAGGTTTTTATGTATACGTAATGTAAAAATTGTCAGCTTTAGGCAATGCGGAACTGGGGTGGGGGACACTGGTGGAATTTCTCCTCACTTGTTGAAATAAAGGGAAGCAAGATATGTTATCTAGCCTCCCCCTACCCCACATCCTCTTGAATATGCACTATAGCTTCTAGTGTGTCTTGTGTAAACCACGGTATAGAAGGACGCCCAAACCCACAATTATATAAAAAAAAGACTCCAAATAACTTCTTGAAGCATATAATATTTTTTAAATAAATCATAGGGGGACCCTAGACCCCCTACAAACCCCCTTCCGAATTTGCCTAAGAGTTTTCGTCACGAGACACTACTGGATGTAATGCATGTAATTCATCACTGTGGTTTCCCCCCCTTGTATTTTCATGCTAATACAACTACCAGCAAGTCAATTGATCTAAGGCCGGTGTGGGCAACCCCGTCGCCAATCGCCACAAGTGGTGGATTTGAGTTTGCTAGCTCTCACAGTAAAATCAACTGTTACTTGACGAGGTGTGCTGGCTGTAACTTATTATTTCCTGCAAATCATTCTAAGGATTACACATGTGCATTGAGTTAAGATATCCAGCCAATGTTTCTGCACATTGTCAGACAAAAAGATCGTCAAATTTCACATTAAATTGTTTTACATTTTGAATTTGAACAGTTTTCCTCATTTGTGTCTGAGGCAGTTGTATCTGAGTAGTCAAGTGTACATGTTTTGAGTAAACTTGTTCAAACACTTTATTATTTTATATGTTTCATTGGGAAACCTAATTTATCAATTTTTACATGGTGGGGCGAATTTTACTTCTCATTTGCCACTGTTGGAGTCACTGACTAATATGAACGATTTTACCACTGTATCAATCTCGAAAGGCGCTTCAGTAACGCGAGTATCAAGAGTTAGCCAATCACGCACTTTCACTGTTCAGTTGTTTTTCTTACCTGACCGCGTCGTTTTGTGCTCACGCTAACGTTTCGTGTTAATTAGCCCACTAAGTGTATTTGTAGATTGTGTGTTCGTCTCGGATGTTAATTTTGTGTACCCTGCATTGACCTTTGCTAACAGGCTATGGGCCCAGTCTTGTCACGATAATTATTGTGTGAAAAATTGGGGATCGTGAAGCACGTAACTCCAACGAACATTAAGTCTCGAAAACTCGTTAATGCGCCGCAAAGATGAACGTGTCCGGCGTAAAGTTCGAAGTTTTAAATAAAGAGAATTACGAAACATGGAAGCTACAAATGCGAATAAATAATGGCGCATGGGGCTATATTAGTGGAACAATCGTGAAACCAGAAGCGGTTACATCCGAGCCGGTGACGATTGGAGCCGAACAAAGGCGGAAAGAAGCCGACCTAAAGTTACAATTTGACGAAGTGCTCGCCACTAACCCATAGGAAACTAAACAGACTAAGGGCTGCAAGTTCTCACAAGATATTTGGGGGAAAAAAATAGAGGAAATATACCAGTCCAAAGGGCCGCCACGAAAGGCTGCTTTGTTGAATAATTTGATCTTGAAATTACAATATGGCAGGGACATACAATAACACTCGATGTTTTTTTAACACGGTGGATAGGTTGGCAGAACTTTAAGTCGATATTAATCAAGAGCTGTTGGCAGTCATGTTTTTGCGTAGCTTACCGGAGAGCTACGAAAACTTTCGTTGCAGCATCTCTTCACGTGACGCATTACCACCTCTGGAGATGCTTCGGATTAAAGTTGCGTAGGAATTTAAGTAGCGCAAGGAAACGAACCGGAATTCAACACAAAACGCGATGTACGTGGGAAAGTCAGCCGGAAACACTAAACTAGAAAAGCACAGACGCGAGAAATTGGACAAAGACTATGGTGCGAAAAGGGACTCGAAAATGAAATGTTTCAAGTGCAATTAGATTAGACTCCTGGTGAAAAACTGCCAGAAGACAAGAAAGTCGAACGAACAATCTGTGAAAAACGTCGAAAGCGTGTAATTAGCCGCGACGGACATGTCGAATAATAGTGATTTCGAATCGAAAATATGCGGATTGCGTGAATTGGTGTTTTGACAGTGGGTGCACGTCTTACATGTGTTGTGGGACTATCTCGATTCGTTTGCACAGATCAGTCGGAACTTCGATCGTGGAAAGCTAAATCTCGCGAACGGAACCTCCACGGACATTGAAGTAATCGGTACTGTGATTCGAGACGAGTGCGAGTGATAAAAAAAGGTGTTAGAATTCAAAGTCACATTGTATGTACCGGGCCTACGTGCTAACCTCATTTCGGTCAGGAAGGTTACCGACAAAGGACACAAAGGGATTTTTATTTAGCGAAACGGAGGCCGACGTCATTGATCAGGATAACAACGTGCTGCTTGCCGCGGAGCGGGAAAACGGACTATATTATTTTCCGGAGTTACAGACCATGAATGCAGGTAAAGGATGACGCTACTATTACACCAAGGAAGAATTTCACCGAGGATTGGCATGCTCCATGGGACATCTTAATGCCAAATCACTCCGTGAAGCTATCAAAACGGGATCAATTCGAAGAATCAACAAATATTTTAAATGCAGCGTTTAACTCCAGGAGAAGATGTGTTGCGTTCCATTTTCAAAGGTTTTGTAGAGTGTGTCGGGACTGGGATAGCTCATACATTCTGACATTTGTAGTCCAATGTGAGTCGCTTGACACGGAAAGAAGCTCTACTTTGCTATTTTCATAGACAATTCTTCAGGATGGTGTGAGGTGAGATTCATTGAGGAAAACCAAGTGATGGACGAATTTGATAGTTTCAAGGCACTCGTGAGCACTCAACAAGGAAAGGTGGCTAAGTACTTGCAGTCGGATAGTGGACGTGAATATGTCGACAAACAGTTTGATGAACTACTCCAAAAACATGTCATTTTGAGGCTTTGTCCGTACCTTACAACCCGCAGCAGAACGGAGTTGCTGAGAGGAGAAACAGGACACTGATGGAAATCGCACGCTGCCTTCTAATTCAGTCCGGACTGCCACCGACCTTTTGGGCGGAAGCCTTTAACACCGCAAACTTCATACGCAATACGTCGTTAACAAGTAAACTAAAAGGAAGAACCCCGTACGAGGTTTGGTTCAGGAAACCACCGGACGTGTCCAGCTTTAGGATCTTTGGGAACGAAGTCTTCGTCATGGACAGAACGCCAGGTAAGGGGAAGTTGGAAGTACGATAAAATAAAGACATCTTCGTGAGTTATAGCTCAAAGTCAAAGGCGTACAGGGTATGGCTACCGGAGCAGAGGAAGAATGAGATACCCAGAGATGCGATTTTTATGTATAGGGTTCCGATCCAGTACGCTGCGAGTTGGAAGGATCTCCTATCACAGGATGACCAGTCCCAAAATTTGTCAAATTCATCAGTCATTATCAACGCCACGAAGGATAAAGATTAACGCATTATGATCAATCTCTCCAACGATCAAGAATCGCATCATCCAATTTTAAAAAAGGATTGGTGGGGGCAAAAGCCCGGGGGTTTGGGGTTTTTGGAAAATTTTTTTCCAGGAAAAGGGTTTTTTGGGGCGGGTTTTAAAATTTGTTGGGGGTCAGAAAGGCATTTACAAAAAAATTACAGCCTTCAACCCAAAAAATTTTCTTTCTTTGGGGGCTGGTTGGTTGCTAAAACCCCCCTTTCTAAGGGGACTCGGGGCCCGAAGCTGGGTTAAGGGTTTAAAGGCCCCCCCGGGTTCCAAAAATTAAAAAAAGGAAAAAAAAGTGAAGAAGGAACCCAAAAAAAAAACGGGGGGGAAAATTTGGGGTCCCCCGGTTTGGGGGGTTTTTGGGGGGTTGGGAAAATTTTCAGGGCTACAAAAAAGCCCCCGGACATTTGCTCAAATGGAAAAGGGCCCAAGTTTTGGGTTAAGTCATTTAAAAAACCTACTTTTTTCCAACAGTTTACATTTTGGAGCGCAGCAAAGAAGTACTTCGGTACCTAAGGGGACTGTGACCCGGGATTCATACAAGTGAGAAAACTTTTTATGGTTTTAGTAGATGCCCATGGGGGAATCACTTTGAGCGGTGTTCCTTAAGGGTATGTTTAAACATGAATGGAAGTGCCCAATTGCCTGGAATTGGGGAAGCAATGGACCGTTGCGTTATTACCTGGAGGTCGAATAATGACCTTTAGTGAAGCAGCCAAGGATCCCTGCCCCTTTAGCGTTTCCCCCTTTAGTTGGAAAGAAGAATTTGACCATTTAAACTGTTCAATAAAAGTTGGGGGGGGAGAAGCTGGCAACCCCGGTTGGTTGCTTCCTCGAATTCCAGGCAATTGCACTTTCCATTATGATTAAACATACCCTTTAAAGGAACACCTGCACCATGCACGAACCAAAAACATTGACATTCATACCACTTTGTGTGGGAACTTTTGAGTAGGTCAACTGGTGTAGGGGCACGGAACCGGGGATATCCAGCTGATGTTTAACCAAGGCTTTGAGAATAAAAGCAGGGTACCGTTGAATGTATTTCTTTTAGAAGGAACAAGGTAGGGAAAAACTCTACCCGCTCACCAAAAATTTTTTCACTAGTTAAATTTTGCCGTAAGAAAGCGCTAGTACCTAGTGGGCATCCCCCGAGGGCCCGTTATGGGATTTTGAATTTACTCTCCCCCCTTTGTCTAAAAGAAAGAAATACTTCTCTTTTAAAAGGGGTGTAAGAATTAGGAGGGTTTTAAGTTGTAAAAAAATGACCAGATAGGTTTTCTCAGGCTAAACTAACCCTAATCGGTTTTTGGGTCGTTTACCTGTCATTCAAAAAAATTGCATTCAACCCCAAAAAGATGTTTTTTTTCTTAGTTTGTTGTCTTGAGGGAAAAAAATCTTTAATAGTTATTAAAAGACAATTTTTACTTTCATTTGTTTAAAAACAAAGATCTATTTATTTTTTTTAAATTTTCACAATTATATTAAAACAAAAACTTTTTATCTTAAAGTTGTGACAGGCTTAGGGGGCAGTTTTTATTCCGATAGAGGTTTGTTCTATCGGGTTGTGTTTTCTGCGGCCCCCGGGTTAAAAAGGGGACAGTATCATTACCCTACTTACTTAATTCTCACTTTGAGTCAAATAAAAAAAAAGGGAAAGAGGGGATTTGTAACCTAACAGGAAAATGTTTACAGGGGGGTTTTGGGGGAATAAATGCTATCTTTAAAGGACAATTTCTTTTAACTCGCCAGCTCAAAAGGGGGATCCGGGCTAGTTGTAGGGTAATTTGGTTTTTTCAAGGGGTTTTCAAGGTAAAATTTATTAATTTTTATTAATAAAATTTTTAATTATAATATTGCGAGTTTAACAAACAGTTGAAATAACAATTTTTAATAATATAATACTTTAAGAAAGAACACAATTTGATTACCCAATTTGTAATTTTAATCAAAAAAAACTTTAAAAAAAAAAAGTCCCGTCAAATAAAAATAAAATATACTGTACATAGGTCTTAAAGTGTTAAGTAATAAAAAAAAAATATGTATTTTAAAACTAAACTTAATTTAATAAAGAAAAATTTTAATTTTAAACCCATTTTCTTTTCTCTAGAGCTAAGTCGAAAGAGATGTTGCCCAATTTTTATTCGGTGGTAGGGGTGGATGAGGAAGGTTTTCATTATTTACAACTTTTAAAGTATTGGTTTCAATTTGTGATTTTTTTTTAGCAGGAGGGGGGCGATCGCACCCCAAACCCACCCGGTCCCCCTGCCTAGCCCGGGAACTCGAATAAATATATGATTTTTTAAAGTAATGAGAAAAATTCATGTTTCTGTTTGTAAAGATGTTAATTTCAACAAGTTAAAACAAAATTAAAAAACCTTTTTTTGGGAAAATGGGGAAAAAATGACATTAACTAAAGGTTTTTTTAAATTTAGATAAACATTTTTTTTTAAATATGATATTCAAAGAAATGATCTTGATATTTTTTTTTAAATAATTTTATTTAATAGGGCTGATTGCATTAATGAAAATGATTTAATTTTAGGCCTAATATATAGTTGTATTTGTAAAAAAATTAGTTCAGGTTCATATTGTTTAAATTCATCATAGAAAATGGGCGATAAGCTGTAAAAAAAAATCTCGAAGGTTGATGAGACATGTACCGAGACTTTTGGGGAAAAACTGGTTGAAAGTTCATTCTTAGGTGGACCCAAATGACGCAACTGGCCGACCAATTGGGGCTTAGTAATGATCGAAGCACACTGGTCAACATGTGTGTAAAAAGTGGTCGACGCAAAGTGATTGGGCAGCAAAAACCCTGTCGATCTCTGTCGATGTTGAGGACCCTGTGAAAAAGACCCCCAAATTTGGGCGACAAAAAAATATACAAAAAATTTGGAAAAGCTTGGTGGGTTAAATATTGACCCTAGATACCTACTGGTCATGTTCATGCATACGAGGACAAAGTGATATCCACGATAGTTGACCAATTTGGGTGCATAAAAAAAAATCAAATAAAAATGGTCGATAGTGGGGGAAACAAAATGATGACAACAATTAAACTACCGAAGGGGTTTCTTAGACCCGTTGTTGAAAAAGTAGGACCCCGTGCTAGAAGCCAATGATCCAAAATATTAAAAACATTTTATAGACAGGTAATAGGGCCGTCGATCGTCGAAAAAAAAGTACTAGAAAAACAAAATGATAGAAGCCAAAATGGTGAAAAAAAACAACTGGCAGACAAACGTTTAGTGATCCCAAAATAAAAGGGAAAAAAAAATTTAAAAGCGAAAAAAGAACTCGCTAAGCCAAAACCAGGGGTTTTATTTGTATCCAGGTGTTCTTTTTCCCCTATAATTTAGTTACATTACAGTAACGTTGTCTCGTTTAAAAATAAAGTCAATCGATTAAATAGTGCGTTTACTTAAATTAAGAACAAATGTCCCTTTGTTTAAAGTACAAATAAAAACAATTAAATGTTGGTAAATAACCAAAACATAAAACCTAATATACAGCGAAAATGTAAAAAAAATTATTGTAAAAAATAGAGAAAAGGTATGTTCTTAAGAAGAAAAACAAGGAAATTTATACAAATATTAAAATTTTTTTATTTTTTTACAATAAAAAAATCAACAAAATATACACAAATTTTTAACCACATATCACAAATAGCCTTTTTTAACGTTGTTATTTCCCGATTAAAAATTACTTTATTTTGGGAAAAATTCTCCCCGGGTTTTTTTTAATTTTAAGTTTTTAGAATCTATTTTGCATTGTCATGGGCTATTTTTGAAAATTTATGCATGATAATTATTTGGAGGCTTCCCCTTCGCAAATTTTTAAAATGGAGTCTCTGAAAATATTTGCGGGGTCGTTTACTCAATCATTGGCCCATTTTTGAAAAATTTAAAATTTAAGAAGTTATTGCCGTTTTATTTGTCTTTAGTTATATTCGAGAATATGAAAGGGGTGAACTAAAACTAGAAAGGGCTAAATTTTTCCCAAGAAGGGCAATAACCCCCTTTTACACTCCCTTATCGTTTTCTCTGTCCCCAAAATTTAAAAGGGCCTTTCCACTTTTTTGAAATTATACGCTTTTAAAAGTTTTTTGAGTAGTCCCCTCCCAAAATTTTTTAGAATTTGGATGTTCCCAGAACCTATTTTGGTGCGTCCTTCGGAAATTTTTTTAAAGTTTGGATACCCCGAAAACTATTTTTTTTAATTTGTTCCTCAAACCCGGTTTTTATTTTTTTTTAAATTTAGATCTCTGAAAAGTATTTTGAAGGGGTTTTCCTCCAAAAATGTTTTTAAAAATTTAGGTGTTTTAAAGGTTCTGACCAAAAGGCCATATTGCACTTGTGATGTTGCTAATTTTAAAGTGAAGATTAGGCAAGTTAACAGTAGTATTTTATAGGCTTACATGTACAAAAAGGGGATTCACCCAGTGGCGGTTTGGGAAATTTATTTGTTAGGGGTGTATACATTTTTTTTAAAGAACTTTTTCCCAATTAATGGAGACCAGGGCTCAAAACCCTTATTTTGTGAAAAATTTAATACCCTTGAATCATTTTTTAAAGGTCCTTTTCCGTAATATTTTGAAATTAGATCCTTCCGAGATATTTGGAGTGATCCCCCTTGAAAATGTTTTGATATTTGGATATCCCCAAAGTAATTTGTTTTTCCCTTAACTATAATATTTTTTAAATTTAAATTTTTTTCCGAAACTATTTAAAGTGGTTTTCCCCCTGGCAAAGTTTAAATGTGTATGCCAAAAAAAATATTTATAGTGGTCCTACTTTAAATTCTCAAATGATGGCAAATTTTTAGAAAATTCCCCGGGTTTTTCAATTTTATGGTGAGTGGCCAACCTGAAAATATTATTTGTGGGTTTCCCTCACAATTAATACAATTTAAATACATACAAATAAACTCATATCACCTATGACAAAAATATTACTCTATCCTATCTCTCACAATTTTATTACAAGTAACACTTTAATTCAGTCCTAATAAATATTACTTTGGATTAACCCCGCAATTTAAATTTAAAATAACAATGTTAAAAACACTTATTGACAAAATATTACTTTATATAGGTAATTATCTGTTGCAGCAGCGTGTGTTTTTAATCCAAAACAAAATTTAAAATTTTTTCATAAACTCTTTTTTAAAATTTTTAAGTTTTTGAAAAAATCACTAATCACACTTCAAAAAAATTTTCTAACCAAAAAAAAAAAAAGCCTTTACGTTTTTTGGAGATAATTTTCCCTAGGGTTTTTAATTTTTTCAGAAACTTTTGATCCGTTTTTTAAAAAAAAAAGCATAAAAAAACTGTCTTTGTAAAATATCCTATATTTGAAGGCTAGGGTCAAAATAAATAAACTTGTTTAGATAGTGCTCTATAATTATCAAATTTTAAGAAAACAATCAAAAACCCTATCCGATCCCTGGCAGGGGGGAAAGGTTAACAGATAGACTGGGGCAAACGAAAAGTGAAAACTAGTTTTTTTGGTTAGGTTTTTAAAAAAAATAAAATTCATAAAATCGTGAAACATATTTTTTTTCAAGTTACAATCTTTATCTTGATATTAGTAAGTAAAAGAGTGGTTACCCAGGGATGTGTTTTGGGAAATATCAGCAACAAGGAAAATGCTCATGAGGGGTGTCGTCAATTCTGCGTAGACCACCCCTAACCAAAAAACTTGCTTAGGGGAAGTAGATTCGTACTTCTGTTTTTAAACTAAACATTTTAAAATTTACAAGTTTATACTTGCTTTGTAACCTTGAAACAAAAACCCGAAACTAAAAAGCTTTTTCTTTTTCTCTTTGAAAACATTTATTGTATGTTAGTATTTTTTTAAAAAAATTTTTACTATCTAAGCTATACATCATGCCTTTCCTTTTATCTTTGTCCATCAAATTTACCTTTGTTAACCCTGGGGTGCCTAGACTTTTCCCTCGGGGGGGCCATAGGGTTTACCAAGCTCCCCCCTTAAACTCGTCTGATAATTTTTTTTAATAAGTTTTTCTAAAAAACTATTCGGGGCTTCCCCCCCCCAGATAAAAAAAAAGATGTTCTTCTTTTTTTGGAGTTATACTTATAGGGGTTTATTTTTAAATTTGTGTTCTAGATCTATGGGTTTGCTTTAAAAATTTTCAATTGTATTTGAGTTCAATGTGTTCTTCTCCCAACAAAAAGTTAATTTTTTCGAGTTTTTTGGGTAATGCATTGCTTCCATCACAAACTATTTTTAGTGTTCATCTAATTTAATTATTGTTTAGAAAAAGGCATTCATCAATAATTCGGTGCCCGTAGTGGAAGAAACTGGTTTTTTTCAACCCCTTTTAATATTTTTATGAAAAAATGTGGTAAAGGGATTTTCATTTATATTATATTTTGAAAAAAATGTTTTCACTAACGGTGGGAAAGGGGTTCCCCATTCGGTAGTAAAACCCCAATTGTCTCTTATAAAAAAAAATTGTGTTGCCCGCATATCTTTGGAATTGGGGTTCCCGCAGTTGGTGTAAAATCTTCACTTTCTTGGGCGCAAGTCTAAAAATATTTTGTTATTTTTTTATATATTTTTTTACATAGTTATTTATTTCTTAAGAACGTCTTACCATTCATCTAAGCTTTCGCATTTAGTTTTTAATAGGGTAAGGTGGTAAAGTAGAAAAGAGAGGAAAAGTACCACGTTTGTGTGGGGGAAGCGTGGGGTAACAACCAGAAAAAAACATGTAATTTACTCGGCAGGGTACTGATTGGGCTTATAATCACTAACCCATAAATTATAAATTATATTATAATACAATCAACACCTTATATTGTGTGTATATCTAAAGGACTATTTTAAAATTTAGGTAGCCCAAACCCTTCGATTACAAAAAAATTGCCATTTTTCGTTTGGAACCAATTTAAAGCGGGCCCAAATTTCATGTCAAGACTGTTTAAATTTTTTTTACAATTTATTTATCAACTTTATTTTGGCACATTTTTGGCATATTTGTTTTAATTTTTTTTAGAAATAAAAAAATAAAATACGCCCCATATCTTTAAAACAAAAACAAAAATTTAATTGTAATATTTTCAAATACAGTACCCTTTTAAGTGATTCAAATTTGTTTCCGGTTAATTAGATTCTCTTTCTGGGTTCTCCTCTCTTTAAATTCTGGATCGTTTTCTTCTTTTGAAAAACTTTATTGTAAAAGAACGAGGTTGGCATTTGTACACAGTAAAACTCACATAAAAATTGATTAAAACAAAACCTTAGTCGGGAAATTTTTGAAAAAAATATTTTGCTTTATTTATGGTTTAAAAAAATACAAAATTTTAAAGTAAAGTACAAATTTGGGGGGGTTTTACCATAAAAAGCATTCGAGGGATCTGAGGTGTGTAATAATTAGAATTTTTTAGCTTTGGCGCTATGGTGTTAGGTTTCCATAAAAATCTTTAGAGAGTTTGATGGTTTTAAAATTTTTTATTTTTTTTTTTTGCTTATGGCGTTATGTGTTTGTTTTTCCCTAAAAAAAAGCTTTGGGAGTTTAATCTTGAATTTGTCCTGGGGCCTCCCTAATTTGGGGGTGGGTCTCCCTGAAATTATTTGCTGGCTCGGCCTTGATTTTTTTAAATTTTATTTTGCAGTTGATGGTAGCCCACGCTAAAATAAAAAATAAAATAAACAATGTCAAAGGTAGGGAGCAATAGTTGTCAGCTTTCAACATTTTAAAAAGCTAACAGCAAAAAACGTCTAAATATCAGATATTACTTTGTATGTTTTTGTACCTCAATACTTTTCTCAGCTGGTTTTTAAAAATTTGCTAATGATTTCATCCCCCCCATCCTCCCGCCCCCTCCCCTGTCAATCAAAACACAAACGGTCCTCCTACCTGTGTTTGGTTTAAAAGGTCGGCCCGGTTGGCGTATTTTTTCTGTGAAAAACACGTAATTTTGGCTATTTCCCATCCAGTTTTTTAAAAAAGATATTTAGATTGTATGAAAAATGTCAAATGAACCCCGTTTTATTGCTTAAAAAGGAGAGTTAAATCTAATTTCAAAAATAAAAGTAGTTTTTAATGGAAATTTATTTGTTAAAGAATGGAAGGTTTTGCCCCCGTTCAGTTTCTTTTTATTAAAAAAAAATTAATTCTTGGAAAATTGGACATACCGTTCCTAAAATATGTTACCATATATGCCTTTCTACCGTAATCCCCAAAAAAAAATTTTTGGCTTTTGCTTGAATTTCTTTAAAACTTGGTACGAATTGTTTATTTAAATTATATTAAAACATTAAACTATTTAAAACAAAAAATACATAAAATTTTGCCCATTATTACTTATTTTAAAATTTTTATTTATTTAAAAAGATCACAACATAAAAAAAAGAAAAAAAAATAAAAATATTATCACTCTTGCACAGCCTTAAAGCTAGGTGCTTTTGAAATTCACAAAATTGGCCACGCGCGGTAAAATGGGGGGGTTCTCAAATTTACGGCTCGGGTCATATCTTGCTTGTCTGCAAAACTTTAATAAGTATTTGACCTGCAGTTACACAATATCTTCCAAAACACAAAATTTTAATTTTAGTGTGAATATATATTTAATAAAAACTTAAACTTTCAAATGCGTTATTGTTTTATAAAATTTTTAAATAGTGGCTTGTGGGGGTTTTTGTTTTATTTTAAAAAATACTCTTTGGGATTTTTTTAACCCGCATTAACATCTGGAAATATAAGTTTGTAATATTTTTACATAGCATAAATACTATTAAGAGTTACATCGGGGGCACGCGGTTAAACGTCAGTTTTTGATTTAGTTAGGGTGTGGGGAAAAACGGGGTGATTCCCTTGGGGTAAGAGGGGGTTTTTCCCTTTTATGGTACCTATATTCCCTTTTTTTCAAATGCAGTTAATTTTCCTATTTTACTAACGTTTATTTGAATATGCTTAGTCAAAATGGTAGTTGAGTGTACAAAAAAAAAAGTACAAAGAATAATCTAAGCAAAATGTTTGTAATTCTTGGCTCTCAACACGCCTCGAGTTTTGAAACTGAACTTCGGCTAGTGCGAGTTTGAGAAACACTGACGAAGGCAATAATTTTGTAGTTTAGTTCTCACAACCTTTGATGTTTCCCTATAATTGTCCCCAAATTTTTACTTTCTTTGTCATGAAGAAATGGAACCCTTTTTTGTACATCAAAATTTACCAACCCAAACCCCAAACCCTTTTTTTAATAATTGTTGGTATACGTGTGGTGGGGTTTGCTTGTTTTTTTTGTTTGGGGTAGCTTTTCTGTATAAAAATTTTTTTTTTTTCATGATACATATTTTTTTCTTGCAAAAATGTTAGGTCGTAGAATCGTCGTACTTACACGAAAAACATTTAAAAAAAAAATTGTAAATAATATAAGTTTTATTTTTATGTTCATGCATTCAAAGACATTATTTAAATTTTTTTTTGGGCTAAATAATAATGCAAAACGCCATTTTGGGTGAAAAGTTTTTTAAAAACTTGCATATATTTGCTAGGAAAATAAAAAAAAATTTTTGGGTGGGGGAGGGGATCGCTAATTTTGCCTCCCCAACATTTTTTATATTAAAAAATTTTTTTATTCAAAGCTATTTGGTGGAAAAAGCCATAAATGGTTTTCCTTTAAAAAATTTCATTTACTTAAAAGAGAAAATGTGATGTGTGTTTTTAAGGGGGGGGGCTACGCTAACATACCCACCAACCCTTTTATGTATTTTTTTCCCCTTTTAAAAAAATTTTGGGGGGATATTGGTGCAAAACAGAATTTTAATATTTACAATTACAAAATAAAAAATTGGGATTAGAACTTTTTCCTTAACCCGCTTTTTTCACACACCTCCCTCCCCCAAAATGGTCTGAGATGAAAAAAAATTAAGTGCCAAATGGGGATATTTTTATATTTAAATTTGGGGGGTGGGATGGAAGCCCAAATTGGTGATATGTATAGTTAATAAACCTTTCAGGTTTATGGGTTTTTGCTGACTTAGAGCACCATTTGGTGACAGAAATATCAACTTAAGAACAAATTAATAATATAAAAAAAGACAGAAAAATTTGGATATTTTGGGATGTTTGAGCACAGTAAAAAAAAAAAACCAGTTTAGATATTTTCCAAAATGCTTTTGTATAAGTACCAATTTACAAGAATCTGTTTAAGAAAAATTTTTTTTTGTAAAATATTAAATGAGTGTTTAAAGGGTTAAAAGAGATTTAAAAAATATAGTGCCTTTAAGAGAACGTACAAGAGTTTTTAAAGTGATTACTTTTCCTGTGATCTATCTTCCATTCAAATGAGGCCCTACTTTAAATTTGTACATGTAAGATAGAAGAAGGGATGTATACAAAATTTTAAGTTTTCACTTTTAAGAATGGGCATATTTAAAATACTTTTTTTACAAATTTGAAAATAGTTTTAATATTCTTATTGTAGTTAAAAATCTTTAAAAGGGTTTACACTTTATTCAAAGTATTAAAAAATTATTTTTAAAATCATTGTTCACCAATGATAATTTTTAGGCCCTGCCCCGGGAAAAGAAACCGGACCTTTTTAAGTATTAAAAAACACGTAGATGATCTAAAATGTCCCGACTGTTTTTAAATCCATTTAGTAGGTTTTTGTGTTGTTAACAAAACATTTCTAGATAGTGATAAAAAAAGAACCCCTGTACAAAATAAAAAAAGGGTACCCTTTGGGATTAACGCTGTAAGTACCCGGTCTCTAAGTCATACACTCAAAAAATTTAAATTGGTTTTTTGGGTGATGCGGGGGTCAGAGCTTTAATTCGTTGTGTGTATGGGGACGTTTTTCCAAAAGATTTCCCTTCTCTTTTCCCCTCAAATTCGTGTACATTTCCTTTTAAAACAACCCTTTTAATTTTCTTTTTTTTTGTAAAAAGCGGTAGCTCCGGCTTAGTAAGAGGGTGTACATAAAAAAAAAAACACTATGCCATTGGTACTATTTTTTAAAGGAGTCTTTGATAACTTCCCCCTTTTAAATCCTCTCAATAAAATTAAAAAACCCAGTAGTTTATCTTGAAAAATTTAATCCCAAATTTTTACCCTTACCTAATTTTAAGAACTTCTTACACAGAGCGAAGTTCCGGAAACGAATCCCGGGATGACTAAAACTTTACCCAAAGGGAAATTTAAATTTGCGGAATGCGTATTGTGTCTGTTTAAAATTTTAAATTAGCTTGTAAATTTACGCTATATAACCCCGTCGCTTCTGATCATGCTCACTAAATTTACAGAAATAAAAATTAAATGTTTCTATTTTAAAACAACTTAATCGCGCGAAGAAACTTTCATAATTTTTTTTTTATTTTTAATTAAAGATGTTTTCTTAAAGTTTGAAAAAAAATTATATATATGTTTGTGTCCACCCCGTGGCATCAGAAAAATTTTTTTAGGTAGGGCTACAATCAAGGCCATGCCAGAATGAAATTTAGGGGAAAAGGGGGGGGTTTTTGGGGTCACCCCCATCTTCAAAACCCCCTTTGGGAAAGGGATTAGTTTATTACCTTTATAGTTATTTTCATTGGAAAATAAAGGCAAAAATTAAAAAACGTGTTTCTGTAAATTTCTATTTTTTTTTATGAGGTAGTTATAATAAAAGCACTAAAATTTTTTTAAAAATTTTAAATGTTTTTTTCATTATGAATAAAGGGGGGAAAAAGTATGCTTTTAAAAGATGGAGTTTTTTGAAGTAGAAACCGTTGTTAAATTGCTCTTTATAAATATCTAATTATAGCTTCCAGAGTGTATAGGATTTTCTAAATTTTTCCAGAGTTAAAGTTTGTAGGAAATTTTTTTTTATTATTAGATATTAATTATTATTGTTTAAATAAATTTTAATTATCACGGTTCCATGTTTTGTTTTAAGGCCCCTTAAGGGAGCTTTTTTCAAAATGGGCTCGCCTTAGTTATTTGGGGTACGTGGGGCAAATTTTTAAAGTTATTTAGTTTTACATTTAAAAAAGCATCTTAATTAGGATTGCAATTTTTTTCAAAACTAAATAAATTTTACATGCCCACCAGCCCCTAATAAATAAAAATATTTTTTTTTAGATTATGCATTTTTTAATGTGAAATTTTTGCACAAGTGGTGGGGAGTGTAGTTTTTTTTTTTAAATTTTTCAAATTGTTATAAAAGACTTGGAGATTTAAATGTATTTTTGAATGATTTTATAATACTAGGTAAATTTTTTGTGGGTTCGGCCATTCATTTTTTTGGTACAAAAGGTCCCTTCGGTCTAAATGTTTGGAACCCCCGGTCTAATCAATATATGTTTAAAGTGTGAAAAAACACGCTCTGGTGTTTGTAGTTCGAAGTATTTGTATTAATTTTAACCCAAAAATTGGGGGGGGTGTAGTGATTGAGATCTGTAAGCGAGGTCCCCGGGGGAATAACCCCTATCTTGTGTTTTAAAAATTAAAAACTAAACGAAAATTAAATTTCCAGAAGGGGGCTACTAGTTATTAAAATTATATTGATACAATATGGAAACATTTTGGTTGTCTTTTTTTAAAAGGGGAAAATAACAGGCATTTTAAATGTTTATTGTGTTGTTTTTGAATAAAGTCTTAAAAGGGGCCTTGTATCCCACTCATTTTGTGTCTTATGTTTTAGTATAAAGTAATATTTTGTTTGTATTGAAATTTATTAGGGGTATGGGGAAGTGCCCGTTTACCCCACCCCCCGGGTGCGCATCGGGGGCTAAGTAAAGCTTATGAGAGAAGGGCATTTTATCTTGATTAAATTTAATTTTTGAATATGCGTATTTCAATGGTTTTATGAACTTAAATCCCCTTTTTCTCGTAAAAGAGTAAAAAATCAAAAATTCTATCTTTAGTTTTTATTTAATTAAAAGGTACTAAAATTTTTTGTTTTTAAAAACCCCTTTAAAAAAAGGTTTAAACAAATAAATAATGTTAAAATGGGAAAAGTTTTTGATTCATGTGTTTTTAGGAGTTCGCATTTCTATTATCGAAATCAAATTTAAAAAGAAAAATATTTATTTTTAAAAAAGTTTTGTTCAGTTTAAAATTTTTATTAAATTTTCAAAAATGTACTTTGTTATATTTGAAAATGATGTATTTTCACTGCTAAAATATTTTTTCAAAGTAAATGGTAAGCTTGTAGTGTTTTTTTTTCATTGTTCTTCACGCCGTCAAGGTAGGTATGAGGAAGATATAAATTTTGAGAAGTACCTTGTTGACGTTTGAAATAGCGGGAAAAACCCTTTAGGAAAAATTACCATCAGTACACCGTGTAAATTGAGCACCGCGGTGTGAATTTTTGTTTTTCGGTTCATTATTTTATAATAAAAATCTTTTTTCAAAAATGAAGATGAACTTATATAAAAAAATTGATATCACTCAATTTTAAACCCAAAAAATTAAAAAATTTTATTACATTATTTTAAACTATATAAAGCATAGGCTTTAGGCAAGACATAGGTGCCCACCCCCAAACTGGAAACCCAAAACAAAATTTTGTTAGTGGGTTTTAAAAAAAAACCAAAAGGAAAGTTGCCAGGAACAATGAATTTTTCTTTATTCAAGGGCGTTTGCTATTATTAGTTTTTGGAGGGAGGAAAAGGGCTGCGCCTCATCCCCCTTCAAAGTCTCTTGTAGATGCGACGGGGGGAGAGAAAAGGAAAGGGGAATATTTTTTTGCCGGTTTTCCCCTAGACTATCAGAGTGAACTTTCTGGTGTTTGGGAAAAAGCGGGTACTAGGGGGATATTTTTATAATCTAAGCCGTCAGTTTTTTTAGGGGTGGCGATTCTTGTAGTATTATACATTCAACGGGGTATGTGTCGTGTTTTTGGGACTTATCTGGCACCAAAAGAGGTTTATTTTTTTTGGTTTCGAGGGGAAGTGTTTTAGTCAAAGACTAAGATGCACGATTTTTCCACTGTACCAAAAAAAGAAGGCTGAGTGCACGAGTATTAGAGTTAAGCCCCCCCTCCACGGTTTAAACAATTTTCGCAAATTCGGTGTTTGTGAAATGCCTGTTTGCACCAAAGTGGCCCCTCCACGTTGCAACCCTTGTGCAAATATCAGTTTCGTTTTCAAATCCTGGTGGGATGTCAGGGCACGGGCGATTGTTGGCCCCCGATTATCCCTTTCGTGGGGCGAAAAAACGTGTAAAAAAAAAAAGAAAACCAAAAAACTGGGGCGAAGAGTTGGTTTGAAGGGAAACCCAAATTTTTCTGATGCTTGGTCACGAGTTAGGGGTTCCCCAGCGCGGACTACAGAAAAATCCCTTTGAATGGACGCGTGTTCAGCGAGTTACTCGAAAAAGGTTACTCCCTTATACAGAAAAAAACCCCGAAAAATGGGAAGAAATCCAGAAAGAGATTATTGGCAACTATGAGATACCTTGTAAGCGGGCCTCCTTTGAAGAGCTGAAAATTTTAAACAGCCCTCTCAGCTCAAAGCTTGGGGAAAAATAGTGGGGAAAATTGTGACGCTCTGGTCCCGTTTTGAAAGGGTATTTAAAGGGGGAAATTAAACAGTTTTCCTAAAAAAAGCCATTTTTTGATGAAAAAGAAAAAATGTTAAAGCATTATATTTGATTTTTTTTGTTCTGAAAATTTTTATTTTGTAACCCCATGAAGAATCCCAGACATTGTTCAGTAAGTAAATGTATCAGACAGAAGGTTTGATATGTGAAATTTACGTGGTTGCATGTTGGTCCTGTGTTGTCCGGTTTTTTTTTTGGCTGGCAGGGTGTATTGGGTGGTCGAGGGGTGGAAAGTGGAAAAGGGGATGGGCCCAAAGGGTACGATTGAATGGGGGGTTGGGGGGGCTGAAGGGGTAGTGTGGAAGGAAAGTTAGGCAGGGGTTTGGTGAATTGTGAGGATGGGGGCAGCGAGTGATTTTGGTGGTTGTTTTTGTGACGAGTGTCTGTGAAGATTGCCAGTCGTCCTTCGAAAAAAATGTCATCAAGAATTTTTTAGCAAACAGTTGTGGTTTTGGGCCCATTTTGCCCTACTCCCCAGCCCACCTTTTTGCTATGATCTGGGGTCTGAGGAGGGTTTTAAAGACGTTCCAGGGAAGGGCAGTGTTTAGTTCTTTTGGCTTTTTCACTGTCTGGTGGGGGTCTTTTTCTTCAGTCGTTTTTCCTGCGGGTGTAGGCTGGAGTTGGGTGTCTGAGAATTCTTTTTCAACGACCCTTTAAAAAAAATAAATCGAAATTTATCTTGTAGTAATGAAAGTTTCCTATTAAAAAATTTCTAGAAGGTAATAGGTTTAACACCAGGCATTTTTGAGCGAAAATTTACATTAAAAAGTAGAAAAAAAATTTAAAATTTATTGCATTGCGATCCGCCAGTGAAGTGAAGGAAGGATGTTGCCCAACAGTTTAGGAAGTGGAATTTTCCCCAAATGCTCGGGCCATCGACGGAAAAATTCAACATCCCCAAACCCCCAGGGAAATGGTTCCTATATTTCAACACAAGAATTCGTTAGTGTTGTATTTATGGCTGGTAAAAGCCAATTACGTTTTTAATGGTCGATGTGGGGGCCAATGGAAGAGTTTCGATGGGGGGTGTTTTCCAAAACGGGAATTTTTTTAAAACCGTTTGTAACAAAATTATTTCCTAAACCGTGATTTCCAACTGTGAAAACAAACAGCCATACGTTTTCGTGGCAGGATGCATTTCCTCTCATGGAAACCCAATGAAAAAAAATTATAGGGAAAAAACCCAAACCCGAGAACAAGCCATATTTAATTACACCTATCTCGTGCTCGTCGATTGTTTAGAATGCTTTTTGGGATTGGATCCCGGTTCCGAAACTTTTTAGATAAATAATTGAGCCCGGGGAAAAAACAAACTTGTGTTCTTGCGTGTACTCATCTAACAATTTTCTAAGAATGAAAAAGAGGAAATTTTAACATGGGGTTTTGATTTTTAGAACAAAGTAAGGGGAGATCGTAATGGATGAAATCGGATGGAACGTTATTACTTCCATTGCAACAGCTCCCAGTCGAAATACCCAGTGTCTTAAAACAAGTAGTCTCAACTTCTCACAAAAGTTCAATAGTGAGCAAGGTGCTGTCTCCCGGCAGGACAAGTATTCCAATAATAAGGGAAAACTTTAGAACCAACATTTTTTAAACTAAGCCCAAGTTTACCCCTTTTTCTTATTTAAATTTTTATTTTGTTGCCGACATAAACTGTGTCACCATACTAAAAAAAAATAGTTAAAAAAATTATTTTTACCCTTTCACCGTTTTTGTCCGTTATTCGATGTTTCTGTTTCGTCCATTGTCGAAAATTCCTTGCATTTTGGCTCCTGATCCTCAGAAGTCGATTTCCCCAAAACCAAAAGTTCAAGTAAACGTGTCTGTTCCCCCTCCCGATTTTTGGTCGCCTCATTTTCTTCAATTTCCCCTTTTGTAGGCAGTGGCAATGAGTTCACTTTGGGGCGCACGCTTGCCCCTTGCATGGAGTCTATTTCTTTCATTTTTCGACGAGAAAGTTGTACCCGCGTCCTTCTTATTTCGTATTTTACTCGTACTTTTAAACCTTTCCCCAGTTGGGTGAACCGCGATAGCACTCAAAAACTCCCCCCAAATTCTCGCCGTTCATTCTTTTGTCGTACATTTTGAAAAAGTAAACATCAGTAAAAATGAAAAAAAAAAAAAATCAAAAATAACTTTTCTATCGAATTAACATAACGATGAATTGAAAACCTGGAACTTGGAAAAGGCCAAAAAAAGAAATGAAACAAAAAAAATAATTAAAAAAACTTATGAATCCGAGGAAGAGCGAGGCGAAAAGGGTCTGTTCACGAAAGGGGAAAAGGGGGTAGCTGATCCGAAGTTTGCACAATATACCATCCCCGGTCAAAAACCAAGGGTGTTTACACAAAAGATTTCGATCAGACCCATTTTTTCCAAACGTTTGCACAACCTCAAAAAGTCCCATCGCGATTTGCACGAACACCCAATTTGCGAAAAATTTTTTGCCTGGATGGGGGGGTTTGCCAATCACGCACTTTCACTGTTCAGTTGTGTTTCTTACCCCACCGCGTCGTTTTTGCTCCTTAAATTTCGTGTTGTTAAAACCCCTTAAATGTATTTTTAGCTTGGTGTTCGTCTCCGATGTTAATTTTTTTGTAAACCGAATTAATCTTAGCTACGTCACACCTGAACATAATAATAAATTATTCAATTTAATTTTTTTAACCCCCAAATATGCCTATTGGGGTCCGAAAAAAAACAATTTTTAGAAAAAACCCAAAAACCCGGGGTCAGACCAGTAATTTAACTTAAAGATTGGATAAAATGCTATAAGGAATGGGTAAGAAATATGTGAACATTTTTTACAATTATATTTTTTTAAATATCCTTATCTTTTTATTTTACTGAGGTTCATAAATTTTTCCCCAAAATTAGTAGGAAAAACAGTGGGTTTTACATTAATTTTTAAAAAAATTTAGTTTAATTTAAAAAAGGAAAAAGAAAAAAATTTTAAAGTGACGAAAACGAAAAAAAAAAAAAAAAGATTAAAAAAAATTTGGGGAAACAACTGAAAACAACTTACATTGTAAAAAAACACTCACCAACGGGGACAGCCAACTGGGCCCGCCAACTGGGTCAACACGCGGCACTAGCTTGACCAGCGACCTCCGCCTCGCCAAAAAACAACGACGACTAAAGGGCGTGTCTCGCCAGCCGGCAATGAGGCTCAAACCACGTGTTCGGCCACAAGAAAATGGATAAAAAGGGGCCGTTTCCCCCCTTCCCGACTTCGCGAAGGTGCTCCCTTTTTTTCGATTTTGAGCCCCCCGAACTTCTCCCCCCCTTTTTTTGTAATTTTCCCCCAAACCCTTTCCCCTTTCCTTTCCCGATCCGCCCCCCCCTTTTCTGAGAATTATATTTCGTATAAATACAAAGGGGTACCGGGACTCGGGTCCCCTTACTACCCCCCCGGGCCCGGATAAGAGGTGAGGGCAGCGACTGGGGTTTTGGGGGAAATTACCTTCCTACCGAATTTACTATTTCGGCGTCCCTGGGGGGAACTCTTTCTAAGTTATTATTTGGAACTTTTTTATTAAATTAAATTTTTTTTTTAAAAAATTTACTATGCTACGCGCTTATCGCGGGTTTGGGGGTTTTGACCTCCCCCTTTTCGCCACCACTTATATTCGGGCTGAGCCCTATTTTTTTGTATTTCATAAGTTGCCAATATTGCTTTTTAACCAGAATTGTCTGGTCCGGGGTTTCAAAACCCCGGTTATGTTATTTTAAAGATAGCTGTTTCGGACTCAACTTTTTTCGCCAAGTTTAACGCCTAGGGTTGTTGGGTTATTTTCCCTTGTGGCCTTGTTTAATTGCTATGACGTACTTTGCACGGGCGCCTGAAGAAATATATAATTTATACTAGGGTGGATAATTTAAACGCTAGAGTAACCATTTGGGAAAACTAATCAATTTACGAAGTAACCAAAGAACCATAAACCAAAGACCATGTCATGAGATCCCGGACCGTTACCTTTGATGGGTTTAATTAACGTGATTCTTTTTGGGAGGAAGTTTATGTTTATTTTGTTTAATTGATTTCACGTTGGAGGAAAGGCGCGCTTCACGCGGTGTTGATTGTTTGTCAGCTTGTTATTGTTTTGTTTATAAATAAAATTGTTTGTTCATTCAGGTAACTCTTTACCTAATTTCTGCCTCTTCGCCTTATAGATATTAAGGGGGGGGGGGGGTTTTGCACAACGGGAGTAAAAAAAGGGGAGGAAGCTGAAAAATTAATTTGATTTAACAATTTATTTGTTTGGGTGTATACACAATTACTTCGAGCCTAGAGAAACAAAATTACAAAATTATAGAGGAATATAAAAAAATAGGAGGGGGGGATAAAAAAGAGGGGGGGCTATACGTGATGGTGGACTGTATTTTCAAAAAATAAAAAAAAAAGTTTTGTTTTTATATTGACATGATGGATGATTAAAAGCTTTTTTTACAGGATTCTTTACAATTTTTTTTAAACGGGGAAGGGGGCTATTACTTTGATTTCAAAGCAGATTGCATAGCTTAACACCCAAGGCCGGGTTAAAAAAGGTCTTAATTTCATAAACCATTTCTTGACTTTTGGGGGGGGGGGTGGGGGTTTTAAAAGTCTTTTAATGCAGGTTGAATGCCTAAATTTTTGGTTTCAACATTTAAAAAAATATATTTAGGGTCACATATCTTAGTTTTTTGAAATATATTATATTGTATATTTTTTTTAAATAAATTTTTAATTATATCAAATTTTATTTAATAAATAATTTATTGTAATTGAAATTTAGATTTATTTTTATTCATTACTTGAAAGGAAGTGAGAAACTATTTAGGAAAAAACTTTTTCAACATGACCAGCCAGGATTCGAGACCTAGTTAGTTCCCCCATCAAAGAAAAACTGACCATATATGCCCTAACGTGTTTACCGGTAACCATTATTAAATAAATTACAGTAGACAGTACAATATTTACGATATTTCCTGGAATATATCTCTTACTTTAATTTTTCTGTTTATTATAAAACATAACATGTTTCTTTTTTTCTAATTTTTTTTGCAGATATAACGGTTCTCTGATCTATTAACCCGGGGGTTTTTTTTAGAAGTTTTTATCAAAATTTGTTTTCTTACATGGATTTCCCCGTTCCCAAAAGGAATTAGCGTGTGTGGGATTTATTTTAAACCCCCCAATCTTTTTTATTTGGTTGAGAAATGAAAGTTTCCGAGAACCAATTGGGCCTGGCAAACAAACTAAAATGCCAAAAAAATAGTTTTTATAGGCTGTGTATAAGGTCGCTTGAAGGTTTGAGTGAAGGTCAAGTAGTCAAAAGTGCTTGCCTCCAAGTTGGAGTTGGGTCACTTTTTAACCTAGTACCTAAAACATTTGGGAAAAAACCTTACAGTTTAATTCAGCTTACCTTCAAACATAATAGGGACTACTAGTAATTATTTTAATCACAGCGTCTTACTAACTGTTTGGGTTTTATGCACTTATGCTAATGGTAAAAGGGAGCGTGATTGTAGATTAAATGGAGGCTTACAGTTTACCTTGGGATCCGAAAACCCCGGGGGGAGGTTTAAAATTCCCCAATTACAAGCTGTGCTTAATATAGTCTTGTCGAGGTGAAAGAAGGGTTTTGGGAATAATTAATCTGTGCCGGGGCCGAGGATTTAAACCCCCGATTCCCAGCAAAGAAGTC
>JBCFYV010000012.1:1500045-1538180 GCA_039000515.1 Timema cristinae
TGTACAACCTCCTCCCCCACACAACCATCACTAGTGTACAACCTCCTCCCCCACACAACCATCCCTAGTATACAACCTCCTCCTCCCCCACACAACCATCCCTAGTATACAACCTCCTCCACCCCCACACAACCATCCCTAGTATACAATCTCCTCCACCCCCACACAAGCATTTCTAGTGCATTGAGGGTGGTTTTTTCCTAAGTGCTTTCACCACTATTTTCATACAAATGCAGGGGCATTTCCTCTTAATTAAAACTACCTCACCCCTAACACATTAGTGCATAGGCCAAACAAAATGACTAGTTTTATATCTAGTAGCTGGTGCAATGCATTTACCTGTAATGTATCATCACGTTGTGTTTAACAACATGTCTCGATGATCCGTGCTTCCTGCGCATGTACATGGTGCAAGGTCCTATCTTGCAACAGGCAGCGGAATCTTCCCTTGAGCACTCCAAAAAACCTTTCAGGGGTCCCCTCAACAGCATATGTGATGGGGGTGAGCATCCATTGTTCTGGAGCATGTCCTGATACGCCTGTGCAAACAACAAGTTTGGAATTTTATAACAATTTCCCATTTTTTACAATAAATTAATATATATACCATAGATATATTTACTAAAAATCATTTCAGCTATAATTATTTTATCTAACACAAACTGTGCGAGTATAGTGACAACCCTCTAGAATTTTCATAAAACTGGATCAATAATGATTTTTTTTATAATTGCATGGCAACCTCTACCAACATTTTAAATTAAAATATTTTGATAGAAAATTTGGAAGAAACTGTTTAGAATGTAAAATAATAGTATTGAATTAGATTTTTTTTAAAGTTGACACAACATAAAGGTTAAAAATGTTAGATATCATTATTTACACCTTATCAAAATAAAATTGACTTACACACCACATGAAAAAATTTTTTTTTGAAAGTATGTCAAGGCATTATGATTTTAAAGAAATAAATTGCTTTACAACATACAAAATTATTATTTGAGCAAATACATAGAGTTTTACTTACTAAGATAATCAAGGCGGTTCTTATGTAGGCCTACATTATAAGCTCCAAATTAATACATACCAATAAAGTAGAAATCACCAATTCTCTCCCGGTGTAGACGTTTCATTTCCACCTTACTTCATTCACTTGACTGCACTATCACGCCAGATAAACTGGTCAGGAACTCTCCCAAGAAACCGTGCATTTACATTCAGAGCACATATCTGTAACATGACATACTTTTTATACAAAAAACAAAAACAATCAAATAGTTAACCATTCAATACTATAGTATAATGTATTATCTACAATTCAATTTTGCAGTAAAATTATTTAGGCTATATTAAAGTGGAAAGTCTGCTATTCCGCTTATAAATATTTAGTCACAGTAAAATATAAGAATAAAAGTTTTTCTAACTGCACTTACAGTAGCCCCGTGTCTTCTTTGGTGCTGACTGACAGCTCACAGCTCACTTCTGACAGTCAAAATTTAGGTATATACCTAAATGTTGACTGTCAGAAGTGACAGCTGCTAAACACATGTTTTTGTAGATCATATGGTTTGACATAGCGATACATAATTTGGTTTGGTAACTTTTCAAAGCTGTCAGTCATCACGAAAGAAGCCACGGGGCTACTATATAGTACCAAAAGCCTACTTACCCCCTGAACATTAAGAGAATGGAACTCATGGTGGTTGTAATATGCCTCCTCATCCTCATGGGGAGTTGTGATGGCAATGTGTGTGTGTGTGTGTGTGTGCAATCACACCGGGAAATCCCAATACTTGAAGAAATCTGTATGAAAACATTTTATATAAACATTAATATTATTACACACAGTATAGAACAGTGTTTGCCAAGCTTTTATGATCCCCCAAAAGTTCACCTTGATTATATTATGAATGGACATTCTAACAACTTTTATGAAAAAATTATCTTTTTTTTTTGCAGTTATCATTGAAAACATTTAGCTATATTATTATTGTTCTTTTATAGGTATTGATAATATCTGTAAAAATAAATGACAGCTGCAAAACACATTACTTAACATGGATATGAAAGTAGATCTAGTAACGTTTAATAGTTGCTAGATAATTTTATAGTTATTTGAATGATAATTAGGCTATAGTTTTTATATATTATTTTCAAAGATAGTGTTTATAAATTAATTCATTGTACTAATAAATAACTTAAATAAATTAATTTAAATATATTTTAAACAGGAAGAATGTAAACCATAGCTTGACAGTCAGTTTTGCTCACTCTGCAATTTCAGGGCAAATGATAAATAAGTTTGCACTATCATTCCACCAACAAGGATATGGAAAATTATATGAAACTAAAATCATAGCCTAATTATTCAAAATCTTTAATATCTTTGCAAGATTTAAACAGTTCGCTAGGCCTATACTCATGCTCCTACCACCATTATATTTGTTTATTTAATTACTACTGTTCAACATTTTAGCTTATTTATGCATGAAAGGTTATGTATATTTGTAAATATGGTGATACCCCGTGATTTATGATTCAATTGTTTATCAGGGTGATGACATATATTTTCGATAATTTTCATTTAAGTTTCAATCAACTATCTGTATTCTTATTAATAGATAAAATTATTATTTATTTGCTTTTTTTTTAAGTGTTTGATAGCGAAAATATTTTGCACACCATCCCTAAGATATACACAGCCTATACTTAAGGAAATGTAATAAGCAAGTCTACGATTTGTAATAAATTTTATGTTCTAATATAAACTTACCCTTGTTGTACCCTTTCTCTTTGTGCAGCAGTGGTAGGAAATACAATCCAACGATCAGCAAGGAGGTCCGAAACAGCGTTGCATACACTGTGTATGCATCATCCAGTTGAAGGTTGCGACAATGCTACAAATGAGTCCTGCCCCACTCCTCGCTGATAACCCCCCTCAGCAAAAAAATGCAGTGCAGCAGTTACCTGAACAATAAATACAAATAATTAGTGTTGGCCATAAACTAATAAGCAGGACAATTCAGTCATTTTAATGGTCAAGTTCAGAATATCCATTTACCTGTATGTGCACTGGTATTCTAGACGTCATGGTTCTTTGGAGCCTGCCTCTTAAAAGACCAGAGAGATCACGAGCCTAAATCATACTCACACGAAAAAGTTTGAAATGATAGCTCCGGAATTTCGAATGGGTTACTCATGTCTCGGATATTTCTTCTTAGGATTCGCATTCTTTGCCTGCTAACTCTTCGCCACAAAACAATGAGATGAAGATGCATAATGGCTTCCATTTAAAAGAAATTGATACTTTTTCAAAACCTGATTTTAATTAAAGTCACTTTTAAATTACAATGGAAAATTTGGAATATATAAACAAAAATAACTGAGCCGGAATATAATTAAAAACCGTAATTCAAACTTCACACAATGTCTAACCCTAACCAAAAAACAAATAACTGCTATACACTAAAAAAAGATAGGCCTGTAGAAAGCTTTTAACTATCATATATAATACAAATACGGATTAAAAAAAACTCTTGAAAACTACTAAACGAAACTTCTCAATAAATATTAAGAACGGAAACATTAATAAACTCTAATACAAAAACTAATAGCTTGAACCACATGAATACTATAACCTAAACTTCTAAGTAAAATATATTATTAACTAAAATAAAACGTTTAATGAACAAATACAATACAAAAACAGATAGCTTGAACCACTTTAAAAATAAAAAATGCTTAAACGCACCAAACAAACAACTTATCTAACTTAAGTGAAGAAAATATTAAAATCTCAGAAACTAATGGGTGCCAATCACGAATAGAATCGTAAAGTTAACGAGGAGGTAGACAGTCTCGTAAATAAGCGACACATTTCACGACGATGCTGTCATGTCGTCAACTTGCCGACTGGACAGCATCGCACATGTCGGCATCTCTACGGGATCGAGCCGACACGCCGTCATCAATGTCCGGTCAGAATAGCCCTGTAGTTATATTATAAAGATCAATGGTATTATCACGGTATTGACTCAGCAGTCGATACTTGATAGTATTAGTTTGACAGCCACCCTAAGTGCTGAAGTCACTGTTCAAATTCCTACTATGAAAGTTTTTGATTTATTTCTTCTTCGATTGTTTATGTTGTGCAGTGTTCGGGTCAGCCAGTTTTCAGTGTTGTTGTGTCCCATTAATAGCATACATAAATAATCAATGTGTATATTTATAATTTATGATGTGCAAATTCCTGAAATAATGGAAAAATTCACATATCAAATATCACATATTGGTTTTGTTTTTCACTTCCCCCAAAAATTATCTGAAGTCGGCTCCAATGTTCTGCAGGTAATCTCTGGTTTGCATGATAAATATGTTCTGAATGGTTTCTTATAGGAATAGGTATTTCCTTCATGTAAAACATCACATAATATAAGAACGGTATTGTGTATGTTTAATATGCAGCACAATATTTGCATGAGAATCTAGTCTCAAGACACATATATTAAATCTTACTGGGGAGAAAAAACACTTTTTCCCAGACTGTGGAAGCTCTTCCACCTATAATTCAACACGTCAAGTTCATCTTTGGTCACACACAGACCAAAAACCATATCATTACGTATTGTGTCCGGGAAAATGTGCACATAAAACACATAAGCAGAGGGTGTTAAGAGGCCGGTCAACACTTGTTTACCCATCAAAACATGGTAATACTAAATAAACGATTGTGACAAAACTGTTCTATGGATTTGAAATCGGTTTTCACCAATGAAAAGGTATTTATATTATCTAGAAAGAAGACTCTGTAAAACATTTACTAATCATACTAATTAAATTATATAATGAAAACTATCACATTTTCAGCCTCACACTATTTTGCTTATAATGACTTCATTAAGTGATATATTCAAAATTGAATTTAACTATATGAAGAAGAACTATTTTTACTTCAATTTTCTTAGATTAGAATTTTTATTTATTGTTCTATTAGTTTTTTATATTTTTTAAAAACGAATAATTACTTTAATTAGATTAATATGGATGTAAGTATTATTGTTGGAAAAAGAAGAAATCACAAGGCTAGATAATAGTTTTCTCCAGATTTTAGTTATTTTTTGAAAATTTATTAGTTTAATACTGAGCTTTAAAACATTAAAACATTAAAATTTTAAACAGTTTGGTAGCCGTAGTGTAACGCTGTTTGTTGTCAAACAAGGAACTATGTGTACCTGCTGGCAACTGTCCACTGTCTTTCATCTACAGCGTTGCCACGATCGTTTTCAAAGAGAAGAAGAGAGAAATTATTTCTTCCAACATTTTGAATCTTTAAAATTGTGTTTCAAATGTTTTAAATCACACATAGGAATCAATGTATCTGCCTGAGTGTGGTTGGCGTTCAATCTGAACCACCGGCACATTTTAAATTAAAAATGTTATCATTACTGTAAAGTGTTTTTTCGAAGTATTTATTTAAATTATTAATTTTATTCTATGCCCTATGTCTTATCACACGTTCGGGCTATCCACAAGAACATTACAAACGTGAAATTAAATTACTTTGTAATGAAAGAATGGGAAACAAAAGCCAACTTCTTTAAAGTGCACCGTGAAAGAAGCGGCGTAAAATTATTTTAGAACATTTAAAGAGAAGTTAAGTTAAAATACTACTTTAGAATATTTAAAAAATAAGCTAAGTTAAAATATTATTTCTGGACACAATATATTGTCATTACTTTGTTTTGGCAGTGAGGTTTATAATAGCTAATTAATAGAAATTATTATACCTAATTGTAGAATTCCCACACCGGACGTCACGTGGCCTAGAATCTTAGGCTTACTTTGACTTTATTTTTGGTTACGACGAGATCAAGGTTAAATTATTATTATTATTATTATTATTAGCACCGCGTCTTACTACCCGTTCGGGTTATACGCACTTACGCTAATGTGTAATGGTAGGGTGATTGTGATATGAAATGAAGGACCTACAGTTTAACGTGGAATCCGAACCATGGTGGCGGCCTGGCATTCCACACATTCACAAGATGTCTTGTCAGAGGTGAAGGAAGGGTTTGGCAATCAGATAAATCTGTGCCGGGACCGAGGATTGAACCCCGGCCGCCAGCACAGAAGTCTGACACCTTACCCCTAGACCACCAGGTCACCTCAAGGTTAAAATCCCAGCGCACTATGGATAGTTTTATTTGTAAATATTTATCACCCTTTCTCCAAGCAGATACTGGTACATTTACTTCGGAACTTTGCCTCCACTCCATTGTGTTATTAAAACAAGTATTTAGTTACAAGGGTAGTCTAAATGGATGGTTGAGTAGTTTAAGGCATTTGACTCGCAACACATTGGGCTGTTCTTAACTGAGCTTGAACTTCTAATCCCAACTGGGTGAATTGGATAAATCTTACTGATAAAAAATTAAACAACCGCTGTATTCAACCACTTATTTGAAAATTTGTTCATAATTAGCGCGGCCCGGATATTTATGATCCAAAAAGTCTAAAAAATAATCTATAGAATCACATTAAAAATGCCCAAAAATTAATTAGCGCGAGACTAAATCAAACACCCACTTGACAAGCGGAAACTAAAATGTTTGCAACGCAAAACCACAATAATTACACTTGCATTTCGCTAAACAATTAACCTTGATTTACAAACTCTAGCTGCCGCTTCCATTAAAGTCACCATTTCATTATAGTAGCAGCGAGCGGCTCACTAGGAATATGGCGTTTCCAACCATGTAAGTAGAGAAGGTATATTCATTTGAAATTTATATTTATCATCTTCTCATTCCAACAGTTGTATGAGGAATAATAAAATGTTGGATTAGTCCGTTTACAAAACTTATTAATATTCAACATAACCGTTTAAAAATTACCAAAAGATTAATTTAAGCTTGTAAAAATGACCTATAAATTAGACATCTCTACAATCAAGTAATCACAATAGTTTTTTTTTTAGCACCGCGTCTTACTACTCATCTGGGTTATACGCTTATGTACTAATTATGCTAATTGGTTAAGGATGAGGAAGGTTGAATTTAAGGGAATTGTTATGGAGAGTGGGAAACTATTTAGGAAAAAACATCCTCAGTAGACACGACCGGGATCAAACCACGATTTGCCTGTCATCGGCGGTCTCATCGTACAAATGAGTATGGTCTGTGATGTAAAAAAATAAATATCATACCAAAGATGATTCTTTATATAAAGGAGAGTAATAAAGAACATAAAGAGGAAAAGTGATTTGGAAATCAAGGCTCCGAGATGACGGGACAAAGTGGGTTCATTAGAATAACTCCAGGTGGGGTATCAAGACCTTAAAAATAAATTTGCAAGGGTTTTTACATTTGTAACTGAGAGGGTTATTTTATGTAATATTGTCTGGTTTTCTAAATAGTTCATACAAATATATTGTATTTACTAACCATAAGGATTAATAAATGGACATAAATATTCAATTTTTTAAGAAAAAGTTCAAAAGATAAAAGGAGCTAAAACGAGCACACGTGTCATTAAATAATTAATTTGATTTCTATTTTATAGGTGAATATCTAAAAATGCAATATTTTTATGTACAATCGTGTAGCATTTGTGTTTTTTCCCATACTGAAAGCATTGGGCAGTTTTACAAGGGAACTCACATTTCTAATTCAAGTGGCCGAAGAAAACTGAATTCTAATATTGTGTATTTTTCTCATCTAATAACAATAGCTAGGGTGGATGATTGGTTTGTATTTTAAATTTTTTCCTCGTGGGATGTAAAGTTGCTAATGACCAACCAGATTTATAATTAATAGTGAATCACATAAAATTCGTTCCTTTAAGTTAAAGCTACAGTTGACACATTTATTAAAAAAATTGGTTGTACACAGCATTTAATAAAGCTTTGATTTGTTTTTACTTTCAGGGCTACCACTATTTTTTTAGCCAGAAAATTCTTTATTTTTTCCAGGTTTTATAAAGAGAACTCTCATTTTATCGGAAACTTAATGAGAGTATATATAAATGAAGCCTTATTCTTTATAAAATTGATTAGTGAGGTAATTAAATTGGTTTTTAGAACAGAGTGATTTGATTTTGATGTAGAAATATATGCAGTCACTCACAATCACTATTTTTCAGGAAGAAAAGCGGTATAGAAGGGAAAGGGTGTGGAAGGAGAAAAATACGAGTTACTAAGTTAGCTTTTTTTACAATACAAAAGCTCACTATATAAATATTTCAATTAAATGTTACTAACATTCCAGTATTTTTAAGTTGTTCCGAATTTCTCTCCTTTCCTGGCTCTCCAGGAGTATGTAAGTAATAACTTCCTTCGTACTATCATAAATTTCTTGTATACTTTAGTTTATCCATCCAGCACGACATCTTACTACTGCCTTTTCAGGTTATACGCTTATTTCCTGTTGAAACAGTTGATAGCTTTCATATTCGCGTAATCCAAGATTTTATAAAGACATATTTCCTGGCCTAAACTTCAAATTTAAAATCCCGATCTAGTATTTGTAATCTATTTTGAATTAAGCCAATATATGTTTTAA
Source organism: Timema cristinae (assembly GCA_039000515.1). Taxonomy (NCBI): domain Eukaryota; kingdom Metazoa; phylum Arthropoda; class Insecta; order Phasmatodea; family Timematidae; genus Timema; species Timema cristinae. Next base: position 1,508,607 of record JBCFYV010000012.1, read on the forward strand.
GATGACATTCTGATGGAGCGATTATATAAAGATAGAAAAATGACACACAAACGGGGATTTGAGCCCTGGTCATTCAGTTCTACTCGCCAACTGTTGTACCTATTGGATTATTAGGGATCTCTTTGTCACTTCCATCCCCTACATAAACCTCCAAGCTTACTAGTGTAGATAAATACCAACAATAATGATTGTTACAAGGTAACTCTTATTCAATGAATAATCGTATATTTCCTTTGTGTAATTTATTTTGATTGCTTTAGCATTTAAATAATATATTTTATTACTATTATTATTATTATTATTATTATTATTATTATTTAGCACCGCGTCTTACTACGCTAATGGAATGGGAATTGGGAAGGTTGAATTAGAGGAAGTGAACCCGCATTTGCATGGAGAGAGAGTGGAAAACAATTTAGGAAAAACAACTCCCAGTTCACCCGACCAAGATTCGAACCTCGATCTCCCCGTCCTCAGCAGTCGAGCTCAACACGACTGGCGCGTTAGCCAACTACGCCACCGAGGCGGGTGTAAATAATATTACCAATGTATAGTAATTGTTGCTTTTAATCGTGTGTCGGGAGTAATATCCAAGCAATGACAATTTTTTTTAATATTTGTGTTATTAATATTTATCCAATAAAATGTTGTTTTAAAATAAATCACCATTTAACTATTATTTCATGTTTTTAATGTAATAATGTATAGATACAAATACTATTGTATTTATTATTATTCGATTAATTTTGTAATTTAATGTGTATTCTCAGTTCTGGCATGGTACAGTTTCTACTTTCCGGGAGACTTTTGTTTATCACTTTAATATTATTATTGTCCCTATTGTATTGTGTAGAGCTACTTGTCTGCTATATTCTCATTTAAATGCATTAATAGGGTAGGGAATAGTAAAGTAAATTTTAGAAAAATGTAACCACATTTTAGTGAAGAGAGAGTGGAAAACCTTATAAAACACTTTGTGGGCATACACTCAGCCGGTATTTGAAGCCCAACCTCCCCATCACTGTCAAACCAGACTATACCCCTATTTTATTACGAATTGACATATTATGGAGGAGAATGAAAACTTCCAATTTGTGTATGTTATGGCCAGGATGAATTTCAACGAAAGCCCAAGCCAGTTGACAAATGCAATGCCTTCTAATTGGGACAATCTCAGGTTATTGCCCCTAACAGCCCTCGTAAAGGCCTTGTACAAGTTTTGGACTCTCACCCCTTTCAATACGAAGGTGATTGCTACCTGAGATAAAGGTTGCAGAGGATTAGAGCTTTGTTTGCCAACTCAGGCCCACTCTTTGGAAGGGTGAGGGGTAGAGGTGGGCTCTAAAGTACAGATAGCTCTGGCAACACTGTAGTTTTGACTGAGCCACCGAGATATAGTAAAACTCAATTGCTTTCTTCTGCTACCGTTAATTGGGGGCTGGCGCTGACGCGACTCTTCACTTCCAACGACCATTGACCGGACCCTTAAGAATCCCATATAAAGAAATACCTAGAACACTAAAACAAGTAAATAAGTTGAGGTGTGTAGGTCTACTTTTAATATTTTTGAAATTACTACAGCAGTGGTATGTCATTCTGCACCAAACTTTGAAAAAAATTGTGTCTTTATCTCACTCCCAAGACATTCACTAGCCACACAAGGTGGTACCTCAGCCCAAGTGATTATTTAATTGTTTAATTCAAGGGTACAATGTTGGTATGAGAAAATATACCACCATTCACCTGGAGAAGGATGAAAACTTGTTTGTGAGGGAGCCTTCTCTACTCCCTTGTACCCTCACTCTTTCCTACAACCAGAATGCCAACTCAAAAGGTTCCTGCTCTTTTATGCAAATTGAACAATTGGACACTGAGGGAACTGTATGGTTGCTAATGTGAAAGAGTGTTGTCATTCTCTTGTTTTCATGTGGTCAAGCTTCCCTTAAATATGACACATTTTGTAATGCTGGTTTATTAAGGTTGCCAGTAGCACCTTTTTTTTCAACACCAGTACACCTTATATAAATGAAAGTGATCAAGAGAGAAGTAATGAGATCTAATTAAGAAAGCAGTTAAACCAAGAATGGATTATTTTGTCTCTGTTAATGAGCTGGTATCATGTGTCTCACAAAAAATTACTTTTATCAGGACTGATTTGTATGACCTCTTAGTTCCCTTATACATTTTAGTTGTAGTGTTTGATAGCATGACAGGATAATTTAAAAAAACTTGTGCAGATTTGATACTTGTCCGGGATATTCACAGATTAACAGGCTAAGGGTGAGGAAGGTAGAATTTTAAAGAAATGTGCCCACATTAGTGTAAAGAGTGAAAAACTTAATAGGAAAAAGTTTATATACACCTAGCCAGGATTTAAACATTGGCTTCCCATTACTAATAAACGAGACTAACAAAGGTTGATGCCTTAGCCTGTGTATCCACTAGTGCAGACATTTTCAAAATGAATGAGTGAAATTATTCAACCAAAATGTTATTTAATGCTTGGAATAGCGAGAGTTTAAGCCGAACCAGATTGGGTGAATTCTTTGAAGTCATATTAGCAGGTCACAAAAATCAAATTGCATAAGTAGAAAATACTTTGATTTTTATAAATACATTCAAGACTAAGGTCATTAACGACAATCTATAGTGTAGATGCACCTGCAATAGCATGACGAGTGAATGAGAAAACCACACTATAGCACCTAGTCAAGATTAGAACCGTGACTTTTTGTCAGTGGAAATCCAGTCTGTTGTGACACTGATGCCTTAGATTGTGTGGGCACCATTGAAAGTGTTAATTAGAGATGGGTTAGATCCTATATTTATCAAATCAGATTCTTAAAAATTTTTTTGAGTCTTTAATTCAGATTTGAACTTGACTCTTTAAAAAAATTGTAATTTTATAAGAGAAAATATTTAGAAGTGGATTTAAAAAAAAGTAAACTTATTTAAGTCTTTGACAAATGATAATTTGTTTGTCATGTATTTTTCATCATAAACAACAAATAACTTTTTTCTAGTAAATTACTTTTATATCGATAAATGTTGCCCTATTTGTGATTTTTTTGCTCTACCAACTTCACATGTCTATTATAATCCCTTTTAGCAATTACTTAAAATTGTTTTGTTAATAGAAGTCATAATTGATTCGAGATACTTAACATTTTTACGAATTTCTTGAAAACTGAAAGATTTGGCATCCCAATTTCAGTGTTAATATTCATAGCATGAAGCTTAACAATAAAGGATGTATTGAGAGGATCAGTTCGATGTGTTGCAAAACCATTTCCAAAGAAAATAACACATTTAAAAATATATATTTATTCAATATGAATCTTTAACAAGAGTTTGTACAGATTATGGCACTTAGCTTATTTCAGTACCAAGTTTTACAAATACAATCGTTCAAAACATAAACCTCATTACAAAAATAAATCTCAAACTTGTGAGAATCAAACTTTTTAATTTGATATATTAATTCAAAGTTGTATTAGTAAACAATCAACATTATGTTTTGGAATATTTTAAATCTAAAACACAAGAATTATCGATTGAATTGAACATTTTAAAATGTCCTATTTCAAGAAGTGAAAAAACTTTTTTTTTACCCTTTGGCCAATTGTTTTTAATATCGAAAAAGGTGCAGGAATCTCTCTTTTTCCATATATATTATAGTATAAAAATGTGAGTAGAATACTTAATCTAATAATGATGGTAAAAGTTAAAAAAACCAGAGGACTTTCAACAGAATCAATTCATTCAAATATTAGAAACATATAATTTATAAACATGATTCTTTATATAAAAAACAATAGAAATAATTGATAATACGATTAAAACTTTGTTTTTATTCCTTCTCATTTTATATATATATATATATATATAAAATAAAAAGGGAATGAAAAAGATGTAACCATAATACCAAGTATTACTACTCCTTACCAAATAAACATGGACATTATTACAATAGAAATAGGTAAGTATGATTATTTAGCCTTTTAAAAACAATCCTTTACAATAATTCTTACTTGCAATTATATGTGTATAGCCTAGATTATAGTACATTTACAATAAGTTTTTACCCATTTCAGATACAACTAAACCAACTAATCACTAAAATGCGAATGTCACATGATTTTTAACAGTAATAGTTGACAAAATAATATATTATATTTGATATAATAAGCCTATATAAAGAGAGCAAAAGTCAACAATTGTGATAAATGAATCTTACATTTAATTCTAATTGGTAAAAAAAAGGAAAAAAAAAGCAATTGAGTTAAAAAAGACAACCTAGGGAAATAGTAAACAAATGCTGTAAGAATCCAATGCACAAATGTGACATTTTCTTCCAGTCTAGTAGAAAGCAACACAAACATTTAAACATGGTTTTTATATTTTGGCATTATTATATTTGTAAAATAAAAACACTGACCTACTCCATTTTGAATGTGTGTGCAAAGGAGATTCTTACATTATTTACTCCCTCCCTAGGTGTGATTTCTCCACTCAATTTACATTTAATGAGATTGTATTTCCTTATTTTTATCAACTTCCATTACTGTAAAATCATTTAGACAATTTTATCGTAAAATGTTCAACTTGCAGCAAATCTACTACACACATTCCTAATGCAATCATTTGTTTCACAAGATAAGACTTGTTTTAAGAGAACTTGTTTTAATGCCAACATATTTGAGCACAGAAAAATATATATACAATTTATTATCAACTGTACATAACGAAACAAAAAACATTAAAACTATTACTGTGCAGTGTTTACTTTGGTATTAAAATTCATGACAATCATAACGATACTTTGTGTTTATGCAACTCTAAGTTCCAATAATAAAACCTAATAATAATAAGTAGAATTTACAAAGCCTGTGCAGAATCTCAAAGCTCAAGAAATTTCCTGGGAACTCAGATGAAAGACAATCTCTAAAGAGGAACTGTTAGTTTCGAGAAAGTTCAAGAAATATACTAACACCTTGTGTATTATTTTATTTGTAAATAGAGTGTGTAAAGTTACATATAAAAGATATGTAAATTTGTTGTATATTCAAAAGTGAAAGTCAATATTTGAGAACTTGTTTTTTTGGGTCAACCAAATAATTTTGTACATGATATATTAATTATAGGCACGTTTATTTATTTAAATATTAATATGCTTAAATAAAATTTACTATTAGAATAATGTTCATTATCAATAGCTATGATACACTGGTGACAAAATCATGATATATATAATAATACACTATAGCAGTTTGATCAAAATTTAAAAAAGTATTTCCTGTTCACACAGATAATTGTCATTTATTATTAGCACCGCGTCTTACTACCCGTTCGGGTTATACGCACTTACGCTAATGTGTAATGGTAGGGTGATTGTGAGATGAAATGAAGGACCTACAGTTTAACGTGGAATCCGAACCACGGTGGAGGCCTGGCATTCCCCACATTCACAAGATGTATTGTCAGAGGTGAAGGAAGGGTTTGGTAATCAGATAAATCGGTGCCGGGACCGAGGATTGAACCCCGGCCGCCAGCACAGAAGTTTGACACCTTACCCCTAGACCACCAGGTCACCAATTGTCATTTCTCGCCCATAAATTTCCCTTGGTAAAATCCTATCCACACACACACACACACATCCAAGTGTTTTGCCTGTGCGGAGAAGACAAATAAACTAATCACAAGGTTCTCGAGTGATATGCTTTGTTCACCCGGTGTGAATTGAAACCTTTCAGTTTTGTCTGTGTGCCAATGAGCCCTGTCAATTTGCTTGGGAAAGCCAATCAGAGCAACAATATCAATGTTTTCATGTATGCATTGTCTTTAAACACAGTTGTTTTGTATTATCCAACAACTTAGCTCAGTCTGTAGCATGTCTATCTAATGAGCTAGGGGTTCCAGGTTTGATTCCTGGCATGGACAAAATATTTAACATCGGTGAAATGTGGGTTTACCCTTTCACAGTAATGAATTAATAATGGCTGGGGACTGGATGTTGTGACTGTAGTAGTCTTAGGTTAGATTATAAGAAATATTAAGCTAAGACAGGCCTAGCCAACCGGTAGTGGGAAAATATCACATGAATTGAATAAAAACACTGACGCAGGTCACAGGTTGGATGTAGAGTTGAAGTTGATTTGTACTGTATTTTTGGTTCGTTACCACCATCTATTTCCAAATTTTTTAACTGTTGGTGAAGATGTATATGAAGAAGTTTGCATGTACTGAGAAGTTGTAGAAGAATAACAGTTGGCAGTTACATGGGTGGGGGGTTAAAACTCAGCCCGTGGTTTTATTTGTTTGTCCAAAAAACATTTCCTTACAGTTTAGTTTGTCCTGCACTGTGACAGCAATCAAAGACATGTTGAGCTTATGGTAGCAAAGCATTTTTCATACCATAAAAAATAGATACAATTACTCTTTTAAATACTCCTCTGTACCAATAATATCTATCACCCCCATGTCATCTTCCCCGGCAGTGAGCTAATTATTCATTGATTAAAAGATATTAAGGGCTGTCTGAAGAGTATTCAATGGGAAAAGGGATACTTTGCCCAAGCTGTGAAAAATAGTTTATCTTTTGTAATTTTGGAAATGTCAAAGTAGATTGCTTATACTAAATGGGAGGGGAGGAACACATACAATTTCTGTTTCTTTAATTTTACATTACCCTAGGAATATTTAGTCGTATGATATTGGAATGAACTAAAGGTTTGACACCTAAGCTCTGATGATAAGTTGTCTTCTTAGTAATATAAAGAAACTAGAATGTGCAGTACCAGTATTTAGGTTTAAAACAAACACCCACACGCACAGTTGAACTTGGTTATAGAGTCATCAAAGGGGCCAAACAAATTTTGACGATGTTATAAAAGAGGTACCAACAGAACACTTTTAATAGCTTGAAAGGAAGGACATTTCACAAATTTTAGATTGCATTTAATTTATGAATGAAGAATATTTAAAGAAACATGTACAGTATTTACATAATTTACATTTAGGCCTGTTACCTGTAATAATCTATAATTTTCTTTTGAACTCTCCTTTCTCTAAAATAAATTTATTCTGTTGTGTTGTGTTGTATAGCTGCTGTACTGAATTCAACATATCAGCAGATGTCTCTCTGAATGTACGCACAACGATTTAACTTATAAAACATGAGAAAAAAAACACCTGTGCTTTGAGCTTAGACTGACATATGAGACAGTTTCAGCCAGCTCAGTGACAATAAAGGAGGGGTTGTCCTCTCTTCATTTTGACCTTGAAGCCACATGATTCCCGCAACCCTCTCCCTGACTGTTTTGCCATTCAGTCTATTAATAGATCAGCACACTTCCAGCTATAAAATAGACCTTTATAGGATTTAGCCATTTTGTTCAGTTTTTCTTTTACATATACGTACATTTAAATATAATTTAAAATAAAATATCTAAGAAGTTTCTGACACTACATCCGAGTGGTAGTGACGCTAAAACAAAGGTTTTTATAACATTAATAGATAACAGTTTGACCGGACCGCTGAAAAAAATAACACAACGCCCGAGTTGACGGAATAACCGAGGCTGTTATAAGCAAGTTCGACTGTATATAAATAAATGGTAAAGCACAATCATACATACTTTATCATAGTTTAGAACAAAATTCTCAAAAATTGATCATTACCCTTGAATGAATTTATTTTCAAAAAATAAGTATAAGTACCATGATATCTATCATGTACTTCTTCACAGATATCGATTTTGAACCAAATTATTAGAGACATTTTCAAAAAGTTTAAGATTTATTAACATTAGTCATCGGAAAAAAAAAAAAATTTTGAGTTAGAATTAAAATCACAATTTTGCCTCAAAATATTATTATTATTATTATTATTATTATTAGCACCACGTCTTACTACCTGTTCGGGCTGTACGCACTTACGCTAATGTGTAATGGTAGGGTGATGGTGAGATGAGATGGAGGACCTACAGTTTAACGTGGAATCCGAACCACGGTGGAGGCCTGGCATTCCCCACATTCACAAGATGTGATTAATAGAAGTCTTGTCAGAGGGGAAGGAAGGGTTTGGCAATCAGATAAAGCTGTGCCGGGACCAAGAATTGAAGGCCGGACCCCCATCACAGAAGTCTGACACCTTGCCCCTAGACCACCAGGTCACCCCTTGAAATATTATCATATAATATATAGTCTGGTTTAGTTAAGTTTTCACTTTATTTATCGTTATAAAATTTCCTAAAATAGTAATAAAGTAACCATAATCTACCTCTAGCCATGCTGCAATAGTCCACTCTGAGATTTACTCTCTTCTGCTGAAGAAGGGGACTGATGTACCTTGAAAACCTCATAATTATGTGTTATGTTGTGTTTTAATTGTGAACTTTGAGGCCTACAGTTTTCTAATAAGTGTGTAGGCCCTGTCCTTCTATCCTCCTTTCAATGTTTAGTTTAGTAATACATAATAATATAAAGTTAAACATTATCAATTTATACAGAAAAAAGATGTGTTTTTTTCGTTCTTAAAGTTCATTCCTTATAGGATCCTACTATATATAGTATGGTCTCACATATAATTAAACCATAAAGTTTAAAAGGTGTTCTACATAATTTTTTTCCTTTAAATATCATATGATCCACATTATGACAATAATTTATGTAATAGCTTATTTTATTTTAATGTAAAGGTTCAGTGATAAATTAACTTAACTATTATTTAGTATAACTCTCAGTCCTCATGCTCATATTCTTTTACTCCCAAGGGGCGGAGATTTATGATTTACCTAACACATGGACCTAAAACTTGGGGAGGGGGGGTTGGGGGCACCCCACAAACTGCCAAAGGCAAGCACATTTTTGGAATATCTATAGCTCTGTAAGCTATTTCAAAGGTTTTTGGAATAGTAATTGTGGACTTGGGTTTAACATTTTTTAAACTAGTCACTAAAATAAAAAATATAAAAAGTATGCCTAGCCTTGGCGAAAAGAAAATTGTTTTAAAAATCCTCTAAGAAAACCATGTTTAATAAACTACAGCTTTTTCGAAAAACTTTTAACTAATTAGGTGTTTTTAACGTCATACTTCAACTTCATTCCAAACGACTCGATAGTTTGGATAAACTGGGAAACAATTGAAAATAATAAGGGCATGGAAAATGATGACAGAAAAGGCTAATAATATTAGTATTGGATTACGCTGTGCCTTTCGAGAAGACTCACTGCCTATGATTCTACGAACACTGATTATCCAACCTACATATTTCATATTTTCAAAGGGAATGATTTCTATGTTACCATTAATGTTACAAAATAGTTTTGTTTCCTTTTGTATGAAATTCATTAAAAAAACATTGTTGTTCAGCAAATCTATGTCTCAATTTAAACTAAAAGTAATTAAGGATAAATTTGATATCTACACTAACGTAAGCCAAAATGTACAAGTGATGAATAGCCGTGGTATTGGAATCATAGTTGTAGTTTTCCCACAGTATGTCACCCTCGACACTTAGTAAATCAGTGTGCATTAGATGCTCCTCTATTTCTCTCCAGGCTATGGTTATCCAGTGTGCCTACAACTGTATGCTTAGCGTTAATCCTTATATGGTTTATTAATTATAATGTCTAAAACTTGAAAAGTCATTTCCCCTGGGATTATAACTAATATAATGCTTATTTGCGGCTTATCCCAACATAATTCTAGAACTGACTTAACAACTAAACTCCAGACCATGTATTTTTGCTAAAACTCCAAATGAATCTTGATCCACTATGTAAAGCAAATATAACATCAATGCACTCACTATATTTTATAATCTAATACAATTTTAAGAATTGAGACTAATGTACTCTTAATTTCTCTTAATATGACTTTAAAGAACATTAAAACACAAAACAGCCAAATGATGTAATATGTGAACCCTTTTTATATTCCAAAATCATCGATAACTTTTGATTGGATGTAGCTCATAAATGTTTACACATGTATAAAGTTTTGCAAAACAACATTCAAATAAAATATAGATTAATTCTACTTATGTGTGATACAGTATACCACAGTTGAATTTGTCTGTCAGATCAAAATATATGAGAGACAAATATTTGACAAGAACAAGTGGTTTATTTTTAAGATCTAGACTAGTAAAATTTATATTAAAAAACCTATCTAAAGCAGTGGTTTTCAACCATTTACAGTTGTGTACCCCCTCTTTAATAACCACACTTTTCTCAAGTAGTCAAAACTAACAAATGAATTAAATTATATTTTGTATTTTATTCCCATTTCCTGTACCTTCTTTAATATACTATAAAATGTACCTTAAAAAGTTAAAATAGGTTTCTCCTAAAGACTTAAAATTAATCAATTCCCTTATCTTTAGCTGTACAACTAATAAGAATCAAATAACCGAAGCTATTATTTGTGCTTTCATAGAGGATTACTCCATCTAGATATCATATTCTGAAAATTGAAAAATGACACCTGGACATGGGAATCGAACCCAGGACCTTTGGCTTAGAAGGGGTGCAGAATATGTCCGAACTTGCGAACGAGGTTAAAGCGGTCCTGGGGAAATTTGTGGCAGGGAAAAGTCCAACAATTTTGTTGATGTTTTTAGTACATTCTGGTTAATATATGGTAGTTTGATTTATACGAAAAACTAAGGCCATGATACCCACACTATCAGTAGTGTCGGTGTATAGGGGCTAACATAATGTGTCAGAGTTCTAGAAGTCAGACGTTGAGATAAGGAGCAGAGGAAAAATCTAATCATTCAATCTGGCTAAAGGCAAGATTGAGTGATGAGTCACCTGCCCTACCATGGGTGTTTGTAGCTATGGAGGTTAGGGAAGGGTGAGCGATGTTTTGTTTTAGTTTGACTTCACGGCCTAATTACACATCAATGTGCGCACAGTTTATTTAAACTCGTGACATGCGTATTGTAATAATTGTGTAGCCATGAAATTGTTGGTTTTAGTGGGCCTATTAGGTTTTGTACATGGTACAATAGATAAATGTTTATAGCAAATTAGATGGTTTAGTGAAACAAATGTTAATTATGTCAACTTTTAAGAGCAAACAAGACGTCAACTGTGCTTATTGTGAATGGCGTGGCAGACGTGATAAACTTGGATATCACATAGCTAATAAACATCCCCAAGAAAAATCTAGAAGTAAGGATAAAGGGAGTATTGCAAGTTTTGTAAAATGTAAATTATGTGATCAGTAAAAACTCATAGTTGTAAATAGTGGCGAGTCTATAAAAAAAAACTATGAAAATCCTCCCAGAATTACACTCCATTGCCTCTTACTCTCAAGATGTAGAATTAAATGTTGGTATCGATAAGCCTACTGGTATCCATGAACAATTAATAACAATATGTATTGCACACAAAAAAATGGGAAGGTTGCCATTTCTGGGAGGCAAAACATTTTTTTATAAGGTAGGTACTATAAAAATAACTACGATTAAAAATATGTTTGAATTTGAATTTTCCAAACTATGTAGTAGTCCTTATTCCCTTCAACCTATATCAAATATTCAATGTTTTATTTGAGTGATATGGTCTTCGGGGGAATTTTTTTAAATAAAAATGTTATGTTCTGGTGAAATATTGAAGTTCTGAACATATTCTGCACCTCTGTGGCTTAGTACGCCAATGCTCTACCACTGAGCTATCCATGAATTGTCCCGTGCTCAGGGTCATTCTTCATTCATATTTTAAGGCAGTCTATGATGAACGTGCGAAAACCGTCGGCTACAAATGTGTGATTTTATTAAGATCACGAGCTATCAGATAACCCAGCCACCTTCAACTTGGTAGTTCATCGTCCATCAGAGACTCTCCTTAAAATATGAGTGAAGAATGACTCTGGGCACGAGACAATTCCTGGATAGCTCAGTGTTAAGAGCATTGGCGTACTAAGCCAAAGGTCCCGGGTTCGATTCCTGTGTCCAGGAGTCATTTTTCAATTTTCAGAATATGTACAAATAGTTAAATATATTACATATCAGGTTACAAAAATCAATACACATATTTTAGCTTAGTAAAAACTTTTAAACGTGTCATATATTAAATAGGTAAAATATGTTTGCAGATTAGGCATAAAAATGAGAAAATATGAATGAGATTACAAAAATTCAAAATTCATATTTGAATGAAAATCCTTAGAGGAAAAACTTTGCTTTTTAAGGTTCATTTTGTTATATACGGTATTAACCTTCTTCCATATATTCAAATTAAAACCTAATAACTGTACATTGTTTCTTACTCCTCATTTGGGCTATACGCATATTTACACCAAGAGAGTAGAGAGTAGAGATAGGGAAGAGAATGTGCGAAGTCATTTAGTGACCTGAATGTGAGTGTGACCAATGATAATACATAACACATGTTTAATGATAGCCCATGAGAGACCTGCTTCAGTGGCCAAAGGGTCTAAGGCATCACTCTTGGATTAGATTGGCTTGCTGACAATGGGAAGATCAGGGTTTGAATTCTGGCCAAGTCTACTGACGAAGAAAAAAAGTCACAATTACTAAACCCTGGTAAATATGGCGCGTGCCCCCAGGGGTACACATCTAACAATTTGAAAACCAGCGCTTTAAAGAAAAGTTTCAAACATTAAGGTACATAATAATATACAGTGAAAAAGGTACAGAACAGAGCAATAGATTTTAACTTTTAGAAACTTGCATTGTATGTTTCTCATTCCCTTTTGAAGATTTTCGATAGAAAAAAAAACTTAGGTCAAGATATAAGGCAGTGAAAATCGATTTTCTTTAAGTGTTAAGAGTGAATAACTTTTGTGTATTCCTTGTCTTACTTTCTTCTGTGTATAATATACCATATATATTTAAAAATAAACATTTTTAGTGAACCCACCTAATTAGAGTTAAACTAAATTTAAAAAAAACTAAATATTTTAGCAGAAGACCATGAAACATAAGAGAAAAAGTGTATTTCATATGCTACAACTAATTTATGTATCTATATAAATAACCTGCACAATAGTTCAAAGTCGGTGACAAACAGTAGCAATGTCAGTGAAATATTTTTTGACAGAAAATAAACAATGGTTTATTAGTTTGTGTAGCTCATGTTAGGCTTGATCAAATATAGATGGATTCCAAGAATGTAGTGGATGGCAAAAAGTTAAGGCAAAATAAGCATTTAGTGGGGTATTAAGTCCCATCATTAGAGGTGTGTGACAGGATACTTACCCAGGACCAAAACACTATTAAGATGGTGAGTCACGGGTAGGAAGTTTAGTTGACTCACCTCACAGCCTTGTGCAACAAGTGTACTAGAGCACTAGTGGTTTAGGCACGCCCTCCCTCATAGGCATGATGTGTCTGATGAGCTGAAAGTAGACACACCCCTATACTGCTAGTGAGTTTAGATAAGAAACTAGATTGTACAGGGGATGAGAAAATAAAAACAAACAAGATCCTCCCTGTTGGTCCATGCACACATTCTAGTTTTGTACAAAGTGTTATATCAACAACCAGCTTGCAAATTAACGTGACTTAGGTAAGCTCACTTGAGTAGTTTGAACCTTTGGCAGTGTTCTCCCCAACCAATTGGAGTCTATTTATGTGTTTAATAGGCCTGTGCAGAGTGATATTTTGACTTGGGGAAATTTTCATGAGGGAAATATCCATTTCCTGTGGAAACATGACAAGAAATCTGAATTTTAAAAAAAAATGTACATTTTAGGCTCATATTTAATTTATGGAACTAAAATTTTAGTCTAAACAGCTTTCCCATTCTTTCAATAAAGAATAAAAATAATTTGATGATAAAATTATAAGCTTAGGGCAATTTGATCCCAAAGAAGCTTGGGAAAAGCAACCAAATCTTTGATTAGGTTGCAATTTAGAGGTTTGAACAATAAATTTAAATTCTATAATCTTGTAGAATTTTAAAAATGAAAACAAATGCACAAAATATGTGTGTATTAGTTTATTTTTAAATTTTAAGTTTTCCAAATAGAAACTAAATAATATTTGATTTAACAAGTGTTGAGTAAGGTTTATGTAAGGTAAAATAAAAAAACCTAGAGGCCTAATACAACAATTATGATAAAATTATGTATTTTTGATCCAACATTTTTGGTATAAATTGAGCGAGTATGTGTAATAACTTATACTTGTTAATAAAACTTTTAAAAAAGTAATTGTTGGACTTCAAAAATACTAGTTTACCCAGCTATTACAATCTATATTACTAAATGAAGGGTTTGTGTGTTTGTCATGAATGTTGAGCGATAACTGCTGCATACAGGGGTCGGAATTTAAATATTGATACATAGCCTGTGTGCACAAATATGAGCACCTCAAAACCAGAATTTTGAAATTGGACTAGAATATTTTTAATTAATTAAAAATCAAAAAGACATTACTGCCATGAGAAATAATTTACTACTACATTTCATACAACTTGTAATATAGTTTGGTGAGCACGGAGAGTAAACAAGATGAGAGTGAATCTACAACAAATGCTTCTTATATAGCAATGATACATTAATGTTGTGGTTTATTTTTAATAAATAGCTTTTACATAGACACCTTTTTACCCTATACTCCTCAACCTTAAATATTTATCCAAGGTTAAACCAGGACTATTAATGGATAGCGTTATCTTTGAAGCATTCGCGTTGTTACGATGTGCGGGAAATTCAAACTAAAATTATTTTCGTGACTTTATGACCAAAATATTAGAAATTCTTGACTTTTTTGTGACTTTTTTTATTTTTTCAATTAGTGACTTTTTCGTGGCTTTTGTGACCCAGTAGACACCCTGCAGAGTAGTTATTTTTTGCTGGCCTAACCCACTCAAACTTCGAATCTAATAACTACAATTCATTGAAACATGTTTTTTTATATTTCGACATTGTCCGGATTTTAATCTATATCAAATATCGTCAGTATACACACGCGCCTAAAAACTGAACAAAGCTATAACTTCTAAATCAAATGGTTTGATTTGAATGCCTCAGTTAAAAACCACGTGAAAGAATTAGTGAAAATGGAAGGCAAGGCAGCACAGCAAGAACTAAGGAACATTGTCACTTTTAAAAACTGCGTCATTATTAGAAATGAAGGAAATGGAACATCACTTCGGCAAACTGTTTTTTCAGTCACATTAAAATTTTAACAAAAATCTAGTATAAATTAAATTGTATTAGTTTTTACGTCCTCTTTTGAACTAAAATAATCGTTAACTGTTATGTAATCCAGGAATAGTGGTTTTAAAATTGGAATTAATATAATGTATTTTTCAATACTTGCTCATGCGTATGACAAAGACTCTACTATCTAGTTCTAGATTCTCCTATGTTCGTATGAGTGACGTCATCAAATTATCAAGGTTAAGAACTTCTCTTTCACTCACACATCAGTTCTGCCTGCACCCGCTAGTTACACTCACTCTTTCTTTGTTCAGTTCAGACTTCAGTCTATTATTAGACGGGCTTACTGGATGGCTTGCTACAAAATAGAGCTTTGTAGGAATATTTGCGCCAATACAGTAAACAATTCATGTTATAACACCATCTCTTGGCATTTGCATTTTGTATCTATTGCAGTCTATACATTCCCTGACCTGTCAGTAATTTCAAGTTAATTCCCTGACTTTTCCCGGTTTTTCCTGTCTGTAGCCACCCTGTATGTTAGTTTCTGCTCCTGTATCCAATTTAAATTTTTGTTTATCCAACAAAATGGTTTCAAACCAAGAAATAGTGTTTCCTACGCTGTCAATTTTAACCTCAGAATTTAGTTCTAAGTTGTCAATACTAGTTAGGCCTGTTTGAATTTTATCAATAAACAAATGATTAGAAAATTCACTTTCTAGCCTAGGTCCTGCTTCACTTTTCCAGTCTCCATTAGATATTTGATCATTTTCTATTACATTATTTGGGTCCACTTCATGTACCTGCCTATCTCTTGTCTTAAGTTGCATAGCTTAGCAAAATGATTCAATTGCTTCCATTTAGAACATACCTGCCTAAATGCTGGACAAGCTCTGGGCTTGTGTGTATAACTACATTTCTTACATTCATAACTTTGAACACTTCCACTAGGCCTATTATTATCAATGAGCCTTTTTACAGCTTTGACACTTTTATTATGCACCTTCACTGATTCTACACTTTTTTCCTGAAGGGCTTTCACCTGTAGTCCGCTTACTTTAGCGGCTCTACAGAACTCTGCAGCCTTCTTTAGGGTTAGGTCCGGCTCTCGAAGCATGATTCTTGAAGATTATTATCTTGGATTCCCAAGATGATCCTGTCCCTTATTAGAGAATCCTCTTCCTTGAATTCACATGTAGATGCAGAGGTTTGTAGTTCCATTAGGAAGCTGTCAAACGTTTGTCCTTCTTTCTGGTAGATATTTAAGAATTTATATCTTTCAAAAATTACATTTTTTAGTGGTTGACAGTAGGCTTCAAATTTTTTCAGGATAATTTCAAGTTTATCCTTATCTTCCTTGTATATCTTCAGTTGTATACTTAAATGTGTTGTAGACTTCAAGTCCATCTTCACCAATCAAATTCAGTAGAATGGCTATTTTAGTAGTTTCTTCGGCTTTTGTTTTTCCTATTGCTTCCATGAACAGTGTGTATCTATGTTTGAACTTACGACAGTTTTCCGATACGTTGCCGGTTAATTCTAATGGTTGTGGTGGGTGAAAAACGATGTTCATTGTGATAATCTTCTTCTTCCAGACTTATTTTTTTTATGCGAATTTCAATGATGCGACATCAAAAACTCTGTCTTACTATTAATATAGTTTTTTAAACGTTATCCAGTTGACTGTACATTTGTGTCCAGCTCTCCATTAAAAACCTAATTTAACTAACCCTCACTTCTGACATTATGTTATGTTTGCGTTTTATTATTTTTATTTGTATATAAGGTACACAATATACACTTGATTATTAACAACAAAAGGCCTCTTCTCTGCACTCATATCACACTCACAATATTTCATAACTGCTCTAGTCATGTGACTCAACTACTCTAGTCAAATATATAATTTATATGTTTAACATTTTATAATATTTATATTTTCATTTATCAAATGAAGGGCCTTGTCTTTATTATGTACTTCGGGAGTACTATGGGTTTTAATGAATTTGTAATTAATCCAATTGTTCTTCCTTTGTCATTTTTATAGGTCGTTATTAATGGGTTACATGTGTTATTTTTAAAGCCCCAAATATGTCCAAAATAAATGCTTTTTCTTTCAAAATGTGTACATCTTCTTGTCCTAAAATTGTAGCCACCAAATAAGAAGAAAAAACACAAGCAAGGAGATTTTATGGTGGAATCAATGCAGAAAATTGCATTGTTTCAAAATTTGAGAGCGTGAGTGGGTGGGGAGATACATACAGGACAATCATTATACTTGTATGATCTTACACAGTACATAACTCCATCTTACTTACGCTTGTAGTATTTGGTTGGAAAGTTGACCTCTGGCAATAATCTCTGCACCTTGTGAAGAACTGTCGCTTCATCTGCCAGCTGGGCAGACGTGTTCCAAACTTGCACAAGATCATCCTTCTCCCTCACCGTCACTGTCACTCCACACACCTCGTCTCCCTCTGCAATGCTGTCAGAGAACTGTTCTCCTATCGCTGCAAGCAACAGTTCCCGCCATACTTGTGGCTACAACAAAACATCACCATTTCCTCAATATATAAATAATTAATTTTAATCTCAGAAATACATATCAGCATATTATTTAAAATATTACATGTTTTTAATGTGAATGTTATTATTTGTTAGTAAATTATTTTTAACCAGGTACTTTTATTTACTGTGCTTCATGTCTTACTCCACATCGGGGTGGTTCGCAAATGTAAACTAATGGAGTAAGGACGAGAAAGGTAGAATTTTAGAGATAAGATACCTGTAAAGAAGTGGAGGAAGAATGAGGGAGAGGGGAGATAAAGTGCTCATTATATAAGACTTTTTTTTAACAAAAATATTAATATTTTATGATTATATTTAAAAACATTTTAATATATAGCATTTATTTATAGGTAAATTAAAACATTTATTTATTTTTAGTCATGAAATATAGGCCAGCCATATTTTGTAAAGAGGCCATGGAATTTGCCAATCTTGAGAGCTCTCTATGATAGTGAATCCAACAATCAAATAACTATAGCACTTTTATATTGTCTAAAAATACCTTAAAAAATCTAATGAAATAACATGAAATAAATTGTCACATGTATCCATTATTATTGAACCCTCTAACGCAAAAAACTTACAAAATTATATCTAGATGAAGTAATTTTTAAAACAAGCAGTTATTTCGATACATTAAAATTATAGGCCTACTTAATGTCAGGCCACCTTCGCCCCCAGTGACAAAAACAGTGCCTTCTATTTGTGACAATATTAGGAATGATCCCCTAATAGCCCTTGTCAAGGCTATGTATAAGTTTGTACTCTACGCCCGCCCGCTCCGCCCGTTCAATACAGAGGTGATTGCTACCTGCGATAAAGGTTTCAGAGGATTATAGCTTAGTTTTGTTTGCTTGCTAACTCAGTCTCACTCTTTGGATGGATGAAGATAAGGGGGGTGGGCTTTAAAGTGCTCAAAGATCTGGCTGACTGAGCCACCAAAGACAAAGTATAACTCAATTGGTATCTTCTGATACCGTAAATCAGGGGCTGGCTCTGATGCGACTCTTCACTTCCAACGACCATTGACCAGACCCTTAACACAAGGCAAAGACATGCCTACAATTTAAAATATTATAAGGAAATTTATTTATTTACTCAAGTTTCAAATACCCAAGTGTTACAGATCCTTTGAGAATGGCAGCTCTTAGTCCAAAATATGGATACAATACTATTTTTCAAGGCTCTTGACACAAAATGATGTACTGAAAGCTATCAGAATTTAAGCCTAGGATCCCACCGAACCACTCTTGTCCCATCCTCCACACCATGATATAAGATTGACAACCTGGGATTCAACTCAAAAAAGTCGAAAGGGAATTATTTAATTGATCTCTAAAAACATTATTGGGTGCTGTCAGGGACATATCTATACTAAACATTCTGTCAGGGACATATCTATACTAAACATGCTGTCAGGACATATTCATACTAAACATTCTGTCAGGGACATATCTATACTAAACATGCTGTCAGGGACATATCTATAATAAACATGCTGTCAGGGACATATCTATAAATAAACATGCTGTCAGGGACATATTCATACTAAATATAATGTCAGGGACATATTCATACTAAACATGCTGTCAGGGACATATCTATAATAAACATGCTGTCAGGGAAATATTCATACTAAACATAATGTCAGGGACATATTCATATTAAACATAATGTCAGGGACATATCTATACTAAACATTCTGTCAGGGACATATATATACTAAACATTCTGTTAGGGACATATCTATACTAAACAATCTGTCAGGGACATATATATACTAAAAATACTGTCAGGGACATATCTATACTAAGCATGATGTCGAGGACATATCTATACTAACATGCTGTCTGGGACATATCTATACTAAACATTCTGTCAGGGACATATCTATACTAAACATGCTGTCAGGGATATATCTATACTAAACATTCTGTCAGGGACATATCTATACTAACATGCTGTCAGGGACATATCTATACTAAACATACTGTCAGGGACATATATATACTAAACATACTGTAAGGGATATATATATATATATATATACTAAACATGTTGTCAGGGACATATTCATACTAAACATGCTGTCAGGGACATAGCTATACTAAACATTCTGTCAGGGACATATTCATACTAAACATGCTGTCAGGGACATAGATATATTAAACATACTGTCAGGGACATATTCATACTAAACATGCTGTCAGGGACATATCTATACAAAACATGCTGTTAGGGACATATCTATACTAAACATGCTGTCAGGGAGATATTCATACTAAACATTCTGTCAGGGACATATTCATACTAAACATGCTGTCAGGGACATAGCTATACTAAACATTCTGTCAGGGACATATTCATACTAAACATGCTGTCAGGAACATATATAATCTAAACATGCTGTCGGGGACATATCTATACTAAACATGCTGTCGGGGACATATATATACTAAACATGCTGTCGGGGACATATTTATACTAAACATGCTGTCGGGGACATATATATACTAAACATGCTGTCAGGGACATATCTATACTAACATGCTGTCAGGGAGATATTCATACTAAACATGCTGTCAGGGACATATCTATACTAAACATGCTGTCAGGAAGATATTCATACTAAACATGCTGTCAGAGACATATCTATACTAAACATGCTGTCAGGGAGATATTCATACTAAACATGCTGTCAGGAACATATCTATACTAAACATGCTGTCAGGGAGATATTCATACTAAACATGCTGTCAGGGAGATATTCATACAAAACATGCTGTCAGGAAGATATTCATACTAAACATGCTGTCAGAGACATATCTATACTAAACATGCTGTCAGGGACATATTCATACTAAACTTGCTGTCAGGGGCATATTCATACTAAACTTGCTGTCAGGGGTATATCTATACTAAACATGCTGTCAGGGACATAGCTATACTAAACATGCTGTCAGGGACATAGCTATACTAAACATTCTGTCAGGGACATATTCATACTAAACATGCTGTCAGGGACATAGCTATACTAAACATTCTGTCAGGGACATATTCATACTAAACATGCTGTCAGGGACATATATATTCTAAACATGCTGTCGGGGACATATCTATACTAAACATGCTGTCGGAGACATATCTATACTAAACATGCTGTCGGGGACATATATATACTAAACATGCTGTCAGGGACATATCTATACTAACATGCTGTCAGGGAGATATTCATACTAAACATGCTGTCAGGGACATATCTATACTAAACATGCTGTCAGGAAGATATTCATACTAAACATGCTGTCAGAGACATATCTATACTAAACATGCTGTCAGGGACATATCTATACTAACATGCTGTCAGGGAGATATTCATACTAAACATGCTGTCAGGAACATAGCTATACTAAACATTCTGTCAGGGACATATCTATACTAAACATGCTGTCAGGTACATAGCTATACTAAACATTCTGTCAGGGACATATTCATACTAAACATACTGTCGAGGACATATCTATACTAAACATGCTGTCAGGGACATAGCTATACTAAACATTCTGTCAGGGACATATTCATACTAAACATGCTGTCAGGGACATATATATATATACTAAACATGCTGTCGGGGACATATCTATACTAAACATGCTGTCAGGGACATAGCTATACTAAACATTCTGTCAGGGACATATTCATACTAAACATGCTCTTGGGGACATATCTATACTAAACATGCTTTCAGGGACATATTCATACTAAACATGCTGTCAGGGACATATATATATATACACTAAACATGCTGTCAGGGACATATCTATACTAAACATGCTGTCAGGGACATAGCTACACTAAACATTCTGTCAGGGACATATTCATACTAAACATGCTGTCAGGGACATATCTATACTAAACATGCTGTCAGGGACATATCTATACTAACATGCTGTCAGGGACATATATATATATATATACTAAACATGCTGTCAGGGACATATTCATACTAAACATGCTGTCAAGGACATAGCTATACTAAACATTCTGTCAGGGACATATTCATACTAAACATGCTGTCAGGGACATATCTCTACTAAACATGCTGTCAGGGATATAGCTATACTACACATTCTGTCAGGGACATAGCTATACTAAACATTCTGTCAGGGACATATTCATACTAAACATGCTCTCGGGGACATATCTATACTAAACATGCTGTCAGGGAGATATTCATACTAAACATTCTGTCAGGGCCATATTCATACTAAACATGCTGTCAGGGACATATCCCTACTAAACTTGCTGTCAGGGACATAGCTATACTAAACATTCTGTCAGGGACATATTCATACTAAACATGCTCTTGGGGACATATCTATACTAAACATGCTGTCGAGGACATATCTATACTAAGCATGCTGTCGGGGACATAGCTATACTAAACATGCTGTCAGGGACATATCTATACTAAACATGCTGTCGGGGACATATCTATACTAAACATACTGTCGGGGACATATATATACTAAACATGCTGTCGGGACATAGCTATACTAAACATACTGTCAGGGACATATCTATACTAAACATGCTGTCGGGGACATATCTATACTAAACCAGGGTTCCTACAGTATTTGTAAAAATATTCTCCCTGACTTTTCCCTGACTTTCCCTGACTATTTTCCCAAGTTCCCTGACCAATTTCTCATAAAATTTCCATTATAACTTTACGGTACTATACACGTGAAAATATTAATTTAAATAAATTTATTTCGGCCTCCTCCCCCCTTACAGCCGACCTTGCCTCACCTCTCATGGAAGAATAAGAAAGCAGACATCTTGCCAATCAGTTGAGGGAAAATGATGGAAAAATAATCCCTATCAAAAATTTGTAACAAACTTGATTCCCTTTGGTATCATGTGCAGAAATACGTATTAAATAACAGGCCACTAAGAACATACTAAAGAGTTTGGTATCATTACAGTTTTATTTTACCTAAACTGTACATTTCCTGAACTGAATAGCTTACAACAGGAACTCTGTCTGCTTTCATATTATTCATGTCTCAAGTCAATTTTATTTTTATTAAAATTATCACTATAGTCATACAATAAGAAACTATGTTATATTTAATAAAGTGAAGCTTGCTTCTTCTTCAGTTCTTGCAACTCCACGTCTATTGCTTCTCGTTTCTCTTCAGTTGCCATCATTAATTTTTTTCTTTCTCCTTCTAAATCTTTAACTTGTATATCTAATTTCCTCTTTTCTGCCTTCTTCTTGTCTTTTTCACTTTTTTCTTGCTTCTTCATCTCTAAGTATTCATGATAGCGTTTCCGAGCACCTCTCACGTAATCCAACATCTTTTTGCTAATGTGTATATTTTTAATCCCTCCTGCTTCTTGTATCTCATCATGAATGTGACGCTGTGCAATGACTGTCTTTTCATGCATGTTTTCAACCAGTAAAGATTTATTGACTGAAAAACCACCTTCAACAGTTGCATTCCCATGCGACAAGACAAGGCAAATCTTTATTACTTCCCAAAGATGTTTGTAGTTTGCTTCTCCTATTAGAAAGCTACCATAAATAGTGTCAAGTCCTACTTCATCACTAAACTGATCACAAGGACGAAATATTTCTTGAAGCTCAGATTTTTTGAGGTTGCAAAAATGCAAGTATTCTTTCTTGGCATTTTCAGCCAGAACATCATTTATGATGTTGGCATGGTTGAGTTCCTCCAAAAGAAAAGAAAATCTCTTCTGGGCCAGTTGAGGTGAATTTTGAATAACACAAGGATCCAATGAAGACAAACCTCTCACAGCTTTCTGTTTTAAGGGACTTTTTTCTTGTAGTTTTGCAATCATGGTGGTTAACATACTGCGGCACTCATGTATAAATTCTAATTTTTGTCTTTCTGTTACTGTGATCGCAGTTTCTCCTAACAAACGTTTTGTTGCAAATCCTATATCAATATTTTTGCTAAGGATCAAATTTTCTGATTTTTTTGTGTCAATAGACAGTAACTTTGGACCCGTGCACTTCATAAGATCAGGTTTCACACAACGATTCATAAGGTATCTTAGAAGTTTCTCTACAGCTTCAAAAAGATATGGAGTCATTGGTTTTGATGTCTGGAACCGTTGCAGGAAAGGCTGACATTCATCTGCAATTGTCTTGCAGAACGCTAGTTTACACTTTAGGAATGGATCACAGGCTGCTCTTTTCAGTGTCTCTACAGGTTTTGTTTTAGGAAGTTTTGCTTCTTTGAGAAACTTAATAACATGGTCCCAAATTTGTAATGCCCTTTGAAAGCACTTCGCATTCTCTAACCAACGCACACCACAGAACTTCAATGGAAAAGTTGTACACCCTGTCAACTGGGTGAACAATGCTCGACGAGCTGGAGAGTCAGTGAACAGGTAGTACATGTGACGTAATAAGCTACTTATATCCCAATCAACAGACTCTACTCCTGTTCTCAAGGAACCATGAACAACATGAAGCCCACATGTTCCCAGATTTAGCAAACTACATACTTCATTGTCTGTTACAGATTTGAGGTGTTCCTGAAGAAGTGTTATAAACTTTAAATTGACATTTGGGCCATCCATTGACACTTGTATCAACTTAGAGAGTGGAAGAGGAGAAATACCATCCAGAAAATGCTTCAGTTATTCTTCAGCAGTGCTCCTATCGAAAAACACACTGTTTAAGTAACGACTGATGACTTTATGATTTTCCTTGTCCCAGAATCTAATTACAATGTCCATCTGTCCTCTTTGAATAACTTTATTCAATGCCTCATCAAAACAAATTACAAAGTTGTTACATGATTTTAGGCGGTCCAGTAAATTATTATGAAAGAATGGAGCCAAGCCATGCACAATGAAGTATGCAGCCTTGTCTCCACCAAGGGTAAAGGCATTGGCAATGGAACACTCGGGAAACATCAATTGAAAAATTGTACTTAAATTATTGCACGAATTGAAAGACATTTTTTTGTCAACAACTTGCATAGCCCAAATGACTTCCGCCTTAGTTATATCATCTTTTATAACAAAAGTGTTATGGTTTCTTTGAGGCACTACACTAATTTCACTTTTAGCAACAGCTTCCTTCTGCGACGTTACGATTTTCGATGAAACAGAAAAACTCTTCGAGCAACCAGCAGAATCATCACTAGGTAGAATGTCTTTGTGTGCCAGAGATTCTCTTGAAACTGGGGAGCTCGATGAACCTGAATCACTTGACTTTTTTGAAAAAAAAGTCAACAGAGAGCGTTGATTTGTCAAAGTTTCAAGAGTTTTGATATGAGTTGGTCCTTTTGCATGGGAAGCTAATGCTTGCTTTCCCATATTACTTAAGTTTATAATTTTTTTTGCACACTTTACAAAATGCCTGCAGCTTATTACTTTCAACACCACTTATCCAGTATGAGAATTCAGGAAAATGGTCTGGGCTTAGCCAGAGCTGGTTAAAAACGGTTTTTTTGTTAGACATTGCTGGTGTAGTCTAATCAGTCCTGGTGCACTGTATCAAACTATAACGATGACAAACCTTGAACAAGAACAAAAACAAGTGATCACTAAAGTTAAAAGAATTGTCATGTGCAGGCTAGGAGACCTCCGCGTTCACATTCTGAAATAAAATGCTACCAAAACTTGTGTTAGGGCAAGTTTGAGCATGGTAAGTGCCCCTCAGCTTTCTTCATTGGGGCAGTGGCTTATGACGCAGTAAATAGAAAAAATATTTTCTTTGTTTTTTCTAAGTGTGACATGAAGACATGAATTGTCATTTCCCTGACTTTCCCTGACCTTTTTAAAGCTTCCCTGACTTTCCCTGACTATTATTTTTCCCCCTGACTTTCCCTGACTTTCCAGAGCGTAGGAACCCTGTAAACATACTGTCGGGGACATATATATACTAAACATGCTGTCGGGGACATATCTATACTAAACATGCTGTCGGGGACATATCTATACTAAACATGCTGTCGGGGACATATCTATACTAAACATACTGTCAGGGACATATTCATACTAAACATGCTGTCAGGGACATATCTATACTAAACATGCTATCAGGGACATAGCTATACTAAACATTCTGTCAGGGACATATTCATACTAAACTTGCTGTCAGGGACATATCTATACAAAACATGCTGTCGGGGACATATCTATACTAAACATGCTGTCGGGGACATATCTATACTAAACATGCTGTTGGGGACATATCTATACTAAACATACTGTGAGGGACATATTCATACTAAACATGTTGTCAGGGACATATATATATATACTAAACATGCTGTCAGGGACATAGCTATACTAAACATTCTGTCAGGGACATATTCATACTAAACATGCTGTCAGGGAAATATCTATACTAAACATGCTGTCGGGGACATATCTATACTAAACATGCTGTTAGGGACATATTCATACTAAACTTGCTGTCAGGGGCATATCTATACTAAACATACTGTCAGGGACATAGCTATACTAAACATACTGTCAGGGACATATTCATACTAAACATGCTGTCAGGGACATATCTATACTAAACATGCTGTCATGGACATATCTATACTAAACATGCTGTCAGGGACATAGCTATACTAAACATGCTGTTAGGGACCTATTCATACTAAACATGCTGTTAGGGACATATTCATAATAAACATTCTGTCAGGGACATAGCTATACTAAACATACTGTCAGGGACATATTCATACTAAACATGCTGTTAGGGACATATTCATACTAAACATTCTGTCAGGGACATATTCATACTAAACATTCTGTCAGGGACATAGCTATACTAAACATACTGTCAGGGACATATTCATACTAAACATGTTGTCAGGGACATAGCTATACTAAACATACTGTCAGGGACATATTCATACTAAATATGCTGTCAGGGACATATCTATACTAAACATGCTGTCACCATTGCGATTCAACTACTTAAAAAATAATTTTTACTATTTTACTTTTGGCTCTATTCAGATCCATTGAATCTGGTGGTTCTTGGGGTCCAGGTTTTGTCCTAAGGAAGGCAAGCAAATAAATTAAGAACTCCCGCCTCCCTCTCTTCTACAACCCACTATTTGCCATAAAATAATTCAACATAACTATATTTTATATAAATAAGTTACATAATCATAAGTGCCGGAACAGCGTCTGAAAGAGGAGGGAGTGGGTGCGCTAGGTGAAATGATGTTATATCCAAGTTATATTAAGGCGAGTAAAAATTAAAGGACACAAGGGTATGTAAATATAGAATGGCACACTACAGGTACAGGAATAAATGGAAAATATTATCCAGCTTTTATTATCGATACATGATAATAAAAGAAAGAAAATCTCAAAATTCCTTATCTTCCTTGTGCTAAATTACGTGAACGCTGTATATGCATTTATCTATTAGAAAAATTGATGTAATCTTTCAATACTCAAATAGAAAGATGTATATATCAATGTACATTAAATACACTTATGCTATATAGTTTGTTAGTTTAAATATAATAGTATTGGTAGTATTGGTAGTATTGGTATTGACAAGATAACTTTCATGAAATTTCATCAATTACTATCAAAATATTTTTTGGTTAATATAGAACATTGCAATTTGCAGATTTAGGTATTTCTGAACACACAAAAAGAATTAGTTGCACAATTATTCCTAAACCCTGCTTCCCCCCCCCCCCCATCCTCAGTATGAGAACCGGGTAGAGAGGGAGAAATGTACCCATACTCCCAAAGCTGTAGCAATTATTGTTACAAGGCGTCTAAAAAAGGGAGAGTCAACAAGAACAGCGCTTACCCAATTTCACCGACCGGACGAGCGAGCGGAAAAGGACGTCCACACACGATAACAACAGTGCAACATCTAAGAGCGATGATCCTAGTGCTGCATTTTGCCGCTACGCACCACCACTTGTCTCAAGAACATGGACGCCGAGAACAGCGTGGAAGAGCCTAGGCCTTGATAGAATGTTCTCAACGCACCTAGTACCACGCATCTCCCCCTTTCCATGTGTTTATAATCGGTGATCCCCTCCTTGGTGTAATTCCGTCTCGAGTGTTCGATAGTTGCGCCATATAAGAGACTGTTCACCAAGATAGCAGCCACTCTTGGATTAGGCTCGGACATTGACGAAGCTTAGGCTTCAAAGGCAGACTCATATAATGTAAGGAGAAATTCTTTTTCGGCTTAAAAATAAATATTATGTAATTTTCTAAAATTCCTTTTGGCTTTACGTATATTTATTGTTATTTACCGTCATAGATGAATATTCATTTAATTTACTAAATATTAAAATAACTTCACTTATGTTACGCATGATAAATAGGACTTTACTTATAATACAAAGTAATGTGGGGAAGTTTTTAAGGCGAGTTTTGAATTTTTCTAATGTTAGCCAAATCTTGTTTATCAACTTGGATTCAGTTATTTAACTTTAAAATTATGTTTTCAAAGCGTGTTGTCTTAATATCCATATTAAGAAGTTTTATAATATTAGGCCTTAATGATTTAGTTGTTGGAATGCGGGACGTTAATAATTATTCTTGTATAGTTAACGTTATGTATCTAACTTAGGAATTATTTTGCATAGTTCTTGAACGTGGCAGAATGGTAATAATAATTTTTTTTTATGATAAAGTTAGGAATTATCCTTAACGTTTAATGTGAGAATTTCTAAGTTTATTCTGTATTACTTCAAATTTTGGAGGATTCCGTAATTTGTGGAGACGTCATGCGTAGGCTGATCTTTAATGGGGCAATCACGGAACTATAATACTGTTAGTTACAATTTTGACTTGCACTAAAATAAGTCATTGCTAAAATTCTCATTTAAGTTTTTTATATTGTTATACGCCATGTTTATAATGCTAGACATTTAAATTTAATACACGTACTTTAATAGAAAGTCTTGTAAAAAACAATAATAATAGATTGTTATTATCAGCTTTTACAGATATTGTATAAAAAAAAAAAAAAAGAATATCTTAGATTCTTTGGGAAAAAGTGATATGTTCTTGAATATGAGGCTAAATAAAAAAAAAGCAAAGTTTTCATTAAGACATGAATTTTTTTTACTATTATAATTATGCCATTTATCCTTAGGTTTAGATACATTTAAAATTTTGTTGTCCTTTTTAACTTAGCCTTCGTCCTCGTCGTATTAAAACTAAATGGTCATGAAGGAGAACAGTGAGATTACCCCCCCTTCTAGGAGATGGGTTTTTGTACCCTAATAATTTCACAAAAAAAAAAAAAAACATAATATTGTTTACACCCTTCGCACTCCTAATTTTTTTTAAATTATTTAAAAAATTAAATTTTTTTTTTTATTGAATCCTCTAATATCTAGAGCTTGGGTTTACAAGCTGCGCCACTCTGCTATAGAGTGCGCGTAAGTGTAACTTCACTATAATAATTGTGTTTTTTGAACTGTTTCATGAACTCATCCTCCGACATGGCCACCCCACCGGAAGCATGATCAGCAGCAGATCCGAGATCTATGGACTTAAAATTGGAGATCTTCACCGGGAGCTCAAGGGCCAGAAACATATCATTCCACCCGAAGCTACTGTGGGGGCGTTGCGATCCATGCTGTCTGAGGCTTTCAGTAAGTCAGACAAAAAAGATAATGATAAAATTTGTTATGACATTACCATCCCTCTCTGGAACAAGTCGAGTCAGGCAAGTCAGATCACTTAGGTTTAAATGGGGGTCCCTGAGCAAGCTATCCCCCCCCCGGTAATCAAGTTAGTCATCAGCCCGGTGACACCCCTCTAAAACTCAATAAAAGAAAAAACAAAAAACCCAAACAAAAACAAACAAG
>JBCFYV010000012.1:1538280-1683627 GCA_039000515.1 Timema cristinae
GCTCGTCATTTTTGAGCTTCCACTTGATGTACTTAAAAATCAATTTTTAAAATGCAATAGCAAGCATAGGCTATTTAATTGAGATAATATCAGTATTTTCCCTTATAAATCATTCGTTGTCTAACAAATATTTAAAAATAAATTTCAATTTTCACATTTATAATGTAATAGAGCTTTAAAACTACTTTCAACGATAAATTTATTCAATATTGTCATCCATTTTGAATTATATTTGGTTGAAGTTGTTTACTTGTGTTGCCATGACAAAGCAATGAAAATAAAAATAGCTGAGAAGATTACTAAATAATTGAATGATTCTTTTTACTATTTTTACCAGGTGCCTTTCTAAAATAATAATTTATGTTAAATTAAATATCAAGAATATATTATTGTATTAAATGTTTTCAAACTTAAGATATTTAAAACTTGTATTATTAATATGTTTAGCTACAAAACTAGCTTTAGTTTATTAACTATGTATTTATAGAATTTTGTTGGTTAGCCTGTTTAAAATCAACGTTAATCTTATTTATTAAAATAGATATTTTACCAAACCTATTTATATTATAAAAGCATTTACTATTTCATATTGTTTGCTAGAAATATTATTTTAGTCATATTATTTATAGTTTTAAAGTCTCAGCATCAACTTTTATAAGCATTAAAAGTTGAAGTAAAGTAAATTTCTCAATAAAATAATGTCTAATGAGAAAGAATGGAACTGAAACAGAAGACGTGATAATACACGATTACACTAAGGAATAATAAAAAAAATACGAAACACTTCAAATTTCTTTGATTATGATTCTTACGTTTTCTTTTAGGGTAAATTAAGTTACTGAACCATATTTTATGGAAATATTAGCTTATTAAAATGTCAGTATTATTAACTTTTAATCAAAACAGTGTAGAAACACACTACAATAATGTAAAGTGATAGTGATAGCCAATCTTAAAGGATAGTTAGGTTAGGCCTGGATATAAACAAACAACTTCACTATTTCTTCTTACATTTTTACACTTCCCACTTTTTCAAACTTCCAATTTTCGAAAATCGTTATATTAATTTTCATATGAAAAGATATTAATGCAAAAGTAATATTCCCCAAAATTCAAACTAATGTGCAACTGTGGAAGTTTGAAGAAGTAGATAGTGTAAAAGTGTAAGAAGACATGGAAGATAGAAGTATGTTTGTTTATATCTAGGCCTAACCTAACTATCCTTATAGCATTATTGATTTAAATAGCTGATAACTGCCCCGTGATCGAGCACTAATTAATGCGGTATGGTACCTTGATGATATAATTGGTAATTATAGTCACGTGATCGAGCGCGAATTGTTGAACTATTGAATTAATCGCCCCATTTATAACAATCCTGTTACTGCCTCTACGTTGTGCGCCTTTTATGACATTATTAAATTATGTTGATGATAATTGCCTTGTGTTTGGGAGATATTTATAACCTTTAAAATAATACACAATTATTCTGTTAGATGTGATTTTATTTTAATATCACTATTGTCTTGATCGTAAAACTGATCATGTCGTTAACAATTTCGAGACGCGACATAATGTTAACACGACCATATGTATTGAAGGCTGGAGTGACAGACACAGTCACAGTGAGTGAGCCAGTGTAGTGCTAATCAGTCAGTGAGCCAGTGCTAGTTTTTTTTACCACGCCAAGTATATAACTCGCTTCGAAAAGAACATTCTAGAAGAAGGTGTTATAAAAAATTAAAATACAAAAAAAATATCTCGGCAGTAGAAGGTCCGAGAGCCAGAAGCTACCTCAAATTACCTTTTAAAATTTCTATTCGATCTTTCCAGAACAGGAAGTTATTATTTAAAAACCTTAAATTGTCATATTGACTCAACTAGCGTCACCCACTCTGACATCATTGACAATGGCTCTTGCCTTCTTAGAAGAAGAAGTGCTTTAAGTGCCACATAATATAATATAAAGGTCAAATAAAATTAAATATGTTTATAAAATTAGGACAATATTATTGTCAATGCTCTCACATATTCTTTAGGGGCAAGTCAGTAACATTACAATTACCCCCAAAGTGTATCTGAAAGTAGAGACTAGTCGTATACTTTTTGATACGCTTTGCTAAAAAAGGAAAAAACAACATGATCATTTTAGGGAGCTATCCAATTTCAGTGCATTTTTTCTCTGCACAGAGCCAACCACACATCATTGGCTCTAGGAGGCCTTGCTTAGACAATCTCGGTGAACTCTTCTTCATTCGTTCAGGCGGTTTTGGAATGCTCGTCAACGTCCGGACAAACTTGGCGCACAAGGTCATGCATGATGTCATCCAGCAAGACTGGCAAGTCAGGTTGAAGTACGGATTAGACCGGCCGTCCTCGGCACGTTATGAGGAAGGCTAAGAGTAGAAATAACCATTTTGAAGTTTGTAGCATTTCAGATCGATACTCTTACACTGTTCACAATAGCAGTGAAAATAATTGGGCTCAAAATGTCGACTGTGCCATAATCGATCGATGATCAGGGAGATTGACAATAGACATTGGCTCAGTCCTATTAAAAGGAATAAATAACACAAAGGACAAACACAGTAAATTGACATTTAATGTAAATATAATATATCCCTTATATTTAAACTCTTGGGCTAGTCTTAGTTATTATATTATCCAGTATTAATACCTGATTCAGTTGTCGGATGGTCTAAGGCAGTGGTTCTCAAACTTGTTAGTCACATGGACCCTCTAACCAGGGAACTGCTGACTCTCGGACCCCATGATCTAACCAGGAACTGCTGACTCTCGGACCCCATGATCTAACCAGGAACTGCTGACTCTCGGACCCCATGATCTAACCAGGGAACTGCTGACTCTCGGACCCCATGATCTAACCAGGGAACTGCTGACTCTCGGACCCCATGATCTAACCAGGGAACTGCTGACTCTCGGACCCCATGATCTAACCAGGGAACTGCTGACTCTCGAACCCATGATCTAACCAGGGAACTGCTGACTCTCGGACCCCATGATCTAACCAGGGAACTGCTGACTCTCGGACCCCATGATCTAACCAGGGAACTGCTGACTCTCGGACCACATGATCTAACCAGGGAACTTCTGACTCTCGGACCCCATGATCTAACCAGGGAACTGCTGACTCTCGGACCCCATGATCTAACCAGGGAACTGCTGACTCTCGGACCCCTTGATGAAGGATAAATGATAAAAGTTTTTTTTTTATAAATCTATAGTATATTATAGGGATAAATTAATTTTAATATTTTTTAATGTAAAAATAATTACAACATAAATTAAAATAAAACACATCTACACTTTAGAACAAAATATTTTTTAAACGTAAAAATAATTACAATAAAAATATAAAGAATATATAATATATTATATTTGAACATTTATATTCATTGATAATTTATGTGAGGAATAGAAATAAAGTTTCATTACACACTAAAATTATTTTGTCTCACATTTCTATTACCACAAAGAGTATAAAAGGCTTGCGCACACAAATGGAATAAGTAGTAGAAAAAGATATAAAATGTTTCAATGCTTTTTCTGAAAGTTCTTTGTGCTGATTGACGATAAAACGAAAGTTAAAAGTGAATATCCAAATGCTCCCCACAAAGTTGTGGGAACAAAGGGTGTGGCCAACCCCCACTTTTAGGACTCACTTTGTGGTTTTAATATAACGAGGAATCTCCATTGTTTTAAGTATACACCTGTGATTTATCCTTTTATATAACATTTCATATGATCTAAATAATATTTAAAGGTTCACTGATTCCTTGACTGATCTCGCGGACCCCACTTTGAGAATCTCTGGTCTATGTTGTAACTTTTGCGATAGACTGAACTGCCGATGACAGGAAGATATATATGTTCAGATCCAGCTCGGGTGTGTTGAAGTTTTTTCCTAAATGGTTTTTCACTCTCGTTCAAAAACATGCAGATTATATCGATCCATCCTCATACCTACAACATTAGCGTCAGTACAGGCACGTGTAACTTAAACATTTAGTGAGAAAACTATTATTGTTTATTTTTGCAGAACCAACAATCCTGCTTTTATCAGGCTGTTGAGAACTCTTCACTTCCAGTTAGCAAACTATGTATCAAGATATCGTCACCGCTGCTCATTATGAAACAAAGGTATTTCTTACATTCACTAAATATTGGCTGTCTCTTGAAGAAAATTGATCATTAATGCCAAACCCCCTGATCTAGGTTTCATTTTATCGGAACTCATCAGGAGGGAGTGTGAAACGCACAATAAAACTTTCTAAAACGGGAACCATAATCACAAAAGGGAGAAAATGTAAAAATATAAAGAATAATAGGATACTTAGATAGGAACATGTAATTTACAGGAATTAAATAATTTTTAATTTATATCATACATTTTCTGGAAAATTCATTGGAATATTTCATTATAATTTGACTACCAGTAATGTATAGTAATCTTGTCTCAATTATTTGACTGTCACTGATAAAGATGGTTTTAATCTCTTACCCACACTTCTTTGACGATATTATAATTACTCTGAACCAAACCAGATATTAAAAAAATATCTAAAAATCAGATGAAGAATATCTTTAATTGAATGTAATTTAAAATCACAGGTTGAATATTTTAAGCAGTACTTTTTTTGTCGTGTGTCTGAAATGGTGTGTATGCTAATTCACACACTTGTTTCCAACCATCAGTTATTTTATCTAAGGATTTAAAATGTTACAATACTCTGTTTACTTTTCCTTAAACTTAACATAGTGAGTTTTCATTTTAATTTCAACACATTTTCCTGTATCTGATTGATTGTATTTATAATTGGAATAAACAACCTTATTGTTGTCTCTGGCATATTTTGTATTTCAAAATGTTCTGTTTCTCTTGATATTTAAAAAAGTAACATTAGCTGTTAATGTTAATGTTCAGATGATAAAAATAACTATCAAATGTTATAGCTAGACAAATTATATGTTTATTCTAATTTATGTTTTTTCGCAGGTTCCCAACTCCTGATCTGCGTCCAATCCATGACATGGATCGCCCACCATGGTGGAAACGCTCCGTGCGTAGAGACTTTCTGACATTTGAACTGACCGATGTGTTCTTCCAGACAATTGTTGACAGCCGTGAATCTTCCAGGCGATATGAAGTTCAGTGCAGAGACATTTATGGGCTCTTCCAAGTTAGTGATAGATAACATATTGCTTGGTATATTTTGTTTTTTACATTTTGAATGTTGTATTTGGCTGATAAATTAACTATTGTTTTTAACTACAGGAAGCAGACAATGATTCATTTATTCCATTTATTCGCACATCTGTGGATGATAAAAATGGAAACTCACTGCCTGACGGAGGCCAAGGGTTTGGCTGGCCAAGGTATTCTTTACATTACATTACTTTACATTATTTGAACATTGTCTTGAAATAGGCGTGTTTTTGCAGTTGACCTGTTATCGATGTTAACAAAATGTTTATGACGAGACAATACCAGAGCTCAGTTTGGTAAGACCTTCCTTGACCAGACTAAACAGTAAAGTTATGACCAATGAGTTGAGTTTGTGCGTCAATTTCAAAACAGAATCACTTCTTACGTTAGATTTAAACAAGTATAACTTCGTGATAAATGGATTTTAAGTTATACAATATATAAAATAAAATAAACAATAATTACTTTCTATTAATACATTACAGTAAATGTTTACTTATGGATAAAAGAAAGTATTATTATATGACCTAGCCCTCTTTACTCCTATATACATACTTTGTTTTCTGTATGTTATTTTTGGGAATATTAGGACTAGTCAAAATAAGCACCAATCCAAGATTAAAATTAAATAGTTAATTGTTTGTTGATCTGCAGTAAATGAAGATTTGCATAAATAAACCTATCAGTTGTTAGATCTACTCTACCCCAACTACCATTTTTGTTTACGAATAACAACTAAAAGTCGTTTTTACAATCCACCTTGGTCAAAACCACTTCGTCGAAAACACTCAATACTAAGACTACCAAGACGTAACCAAGTCACTTGCATAAACTTGCCTGTTTATAACTAAAATATTTGTTCTTGCTTAGTGTAAAATGCAAAATAAACATTCTAATATTTTGTGGTACACTCTTATAAACTGAAACTATTCAAACACACGGATTATTGTTTTATTAAAAATACAAATTTGCCTTTGATTGAGGATATAAATTTACAATGTGAAAAACTACTCAGGTAATTGAACCCATGACTCCTGAATCATGGTTTGAAACACAAATAAGAAACAATTTTACTCTTCTACAATAAATGTTTGGCAAAAATGTATTTGTTATCTGTTTTGTTCCAGGATTGTGGTCCACATTCATCCTGTGAACACCCAGTGTGACCTTGATGACATGACAGAGATGGATGTGCAGGAGCCCCTCAAATACTCTATGTCCGAATCCATGGCCAGTGCTGGCCAGCAGGAACCCTCGCCTTTCAGCTCTAAGAAGAGCATTCACAAGAGCGACACACCTCATACTCAGATCCCACAAGGTACGTATATACTTGTCATACTTATTATTAACAAGGAAAACTATTCATCTACAATAAACAAGAATTTAACATAGTACTCGATTTAAAACTGGTCTATAAATAATAAAATAACAAATGTTGAATTAATTTAATCAGAAGAGGGTACAGGAAAGGAGTATGGAAATATCTAGAAGGTAACAAACACAATCTGGCCTTAACAATGAAACTAAGAACAAAGTTCACACTTAACACTGCTGCCACTGGACAAAGAGATAGCGGCTACCGCCCTATCCCTCGACCTAGGTTTCATTCTATTGGAACACATCAGGGGGGAGTGTGAACTTTGTGGAAGAGGGGGGAGGAAAAGAATATATTATAATGAAAGTCCTGGTTATGGGCAGCAGCACGGATCTTTGTGGTTTGTGTCAAAACGATGATTGTTCATTCGCCGTCAGAGAGGTCCTGTAGTAAGGCCAATATATTCCGCATCACTTGATTTGCTCTGTAATTGAAATAACAATATATTTTTTTACAATTGTAATGTATCCCAATTTAGTAACTTTACTGTTGAATGGTGTGGGCGGGTATGAATCCTCAGTAGTCTGTTTTCCTTCTCTGACTCTCTTGGGGTCAGGGAACTTAAGACGGGTCAGTCAAGTTTGTGGATGCTGTGAATTGTCATATTTTCCTTCATTTTAGCTGAGAATGGGGATTTTAATAAACTACCATCACAGTGTTGGGCTTACTTTAAAAATAATGCTCGGGCAAGTTTACTACTTATTTTCTTTTTGTAAACAACTTTTTTACTTTTCAAATGGTTCCACAGATGTTTTGACAAAATATTGAATCACTATTGATTACTAGCTTTGTTTATTGCCACACGGCCTGCTTGATTCACACTATACACATTTAGAATAATTTCATAATTTCATTTTGACAAAACAACATACAATTTTAAAATAATATTTTAGCCCTGAATCTGCGTCATTATTTTCCTCAAGTGGATCATTTTCAATATTTCAGCTGAATTGATAGTAATTTCTTATGTATTTGCTATAAATTAACCCATAATAGTGACCTCTATCGACAACACACATGCAAATATAACCTCATTGATGCATGCACAGAGGGATAAATTTAAAAACCTGTCAGCACGTTGAAAAGTAAATTTTGCATCAAAATGATAAACAAATAAAAGTACTTTAGATTCATTGTTTCTTTAAGTGTTAAATTATATTCTTTTAAATTAAAAAAGTAATTTAGAAAACTTTATGTAAAATTCAATCCACAAATTCTATACTTTATGTTGGGCACATTCACCATTAATTTTTTTAAACTATTTCCGGCTGCTTGTTTATCCATGCTTGTTTTCTTTGTATGGTTCATATTGTTTTTCATTAATACTGACGACTTAACGTTTTTAGTTTTAAATTTAGACTTAAAAATATCTGAAAAAAATAAACAAGTAAATAGAAAAGTAAAAGTGAAATCAAGTCCAATATTTAAGTCAATTGCTACTTAATACTCACAAGTTGTTTTTTTCAAATAATTTTTATTTAAATTCAATACCAGACAAGTTTTTTTTAATAATCTTGACTGCATATACATATATATATTTCTTTTTAAACTCAAAGTGATTTGCTAAATATTTTTATTGCTGAACCAAATATAACTAAATGAAAATGAATGACCTATGAAAGCCCACTAGACCTGTTGACTGTAACTCAGTTTCTTCCATTTTATTTAAATGTGAGAGTGGATTTTATCAGGATGGTATACAAAATGGAAGAATTATTACCATTTTTTCTATGCTGTTTTAAATATTTTTCATACAAATTTTTCATTGGTAACTCCACAGCTAAGATATGTAAAGGGCGTCAAAGACATTAAAGGTGTGTAATAACAAGTAAGCTCTTATGTTAGTGCAGCGTATTTAATATATGTAATTGTGTATATAAAAACCATTCTAACATTACTTAACCTAACCTTTTATGCTTCATTAAAATTTTCAGTGAAGTTGTTAAAATAAACTAATTGGTTTAAAAAAATATATATTTTAGAAGGAATGGAATAGGGCCAAGATAGTCTAATAAATTATCAAAATTTAATAGGAATATTGTTTGTTTGATATTGAACTAAAATAAATATAAATAGAGTAACGCTAAACACCTCAAGTTTTTAACAAATATGTATAGTACTGTATTTTGTTCAAAATCCACTCCAGTTGCCAAATGCCCTAAGGCACAACTCTTGTATTACAGTTTCCTGCTGATGATGGGGAGACCAGGGTTCAAATCCTGATCTGATATAATTAGGGTGTTTTTTCTTAAATGGTTTCCAACTCCTAACCACTCAAATGCTGGTAGTTTACATATAAAGTGAATCGTTTAACATATCAACCCATTTAGAGTATTAATCATATTTGTTTATAAGCTGAACAGGTAGTAAGTAAGATGCTGTGATTCAAAAAAATGTGTGAACCTCAATTTGACTTGGAATATTTTCAAATATTCGCTTTGACTTCACTTTGAATTGGAAAAATTGGCTTCACACACCCCAGTGTTGGAAATTTATTTTTAATAAATTTTTCCCTATTTACAAATTTGTTATTGATAGCAGAACCAGTAAATATAAATTTAAAAGACCCGGAACCAAAACAAACAAACAAACAAACTGAAACTTTTATTTGTCTCTAAATTGTACCTTTAAAAGGTTTGATTGAAAAACTGGAACTGATACACATTTTGTTTCGACTCACTGGTCCCAAGTGCAGCATTCCGTAATAAAAGATAATTAATTTATTTGTTTTTAAGCTTGGTTTTATTTGCTATCCAACAGGAATGCTATTGAATGCATTCATTCTGTACTAGTAGAACCACAAAATATAAAAATAAGTATTTTAGTATTATAATATGACAACATATACAGTAGACCTCCTACAAAAACAATTGCATGCAGAAATATTTACTCATAGTCTCACAACAGAATTAAATGAATATATTTTGCCATTAAAATTGAGAAGTATGCTGTAATTGTGTTGTAAAGTTTGAATGGCCATCCTGAACAGTCCATTCATATGATAACTTGAACATTTGATCTAGGGAAGAACTGCTTGTGATTCCCGGGGATCGCCAGGAAATGTCTCAATTTATTGAACATGCATCTCGGAACTGTCGCATACAACTTGAGATCAACCTACCAACTGCCAGTGTACATCTTCCCTCCAAACATCTTTATGAACTAATTTATAACAGGTACTCTCAAATCCACATCATCGATTCAACTTGGCTTCAGGATCTATGTGCTTGAGTGTATTAACAATGTATATAAAGCAATTGTATTTATATGTTCTGGGGCAGTTAATTGTGAATCATCTTCATTTATATTTTGACTTTAACATGCATCCAAATTAATAACTGACAAGACTTTTTGTTATACAAATTTCTCGAATTAAAACTAATAGGCGAGTTTTCGCGGTTGACCTGGTATTGATGTTAACGAAATGTTTATGACCCAGACGATACCAGAGCTTGGTTTGGTAACGCTTTCCTGGACCAGACTATAGATTCTGATGAGCCTAAGATTTGTGTGCCAATTTCAAAACAGCATCACTTCTTATGTTAGATCCAAACGAGTATAACTTCATAGTCAATGGTTTTAAGTTTTTGCAAATTAAAATGGGTAGCAACTATTAGCTATAAATACAAAACAGAAAATAGGTACTTAGAAACCGTGTAATCTATACTTATAAAATAACATGTCCTGACTGACTGACTGACTGATTCATCATCGCCGAGCGCAAACTATCAAGGCTACAAGCATGAAATTCGGACTGTATATTCATTTTGTTATGTAGGCACCCACTAAGAAAGGATTTTAGAAAATTCCATCCCAGAGGGGTCAAAATAGGGGATGATAATATGTATGATAATATGTATGAAAGTCCGTCATTTTGAAAGTTACATAAACAAAATTTTGTATTTCGGTTATTGACGTAAAACAAATAAATAGGTGTTTCAGGAATTTTGGAAATTTTATTTAATAAGGGATGAAAAAGGGGGTGAAAGTTTGTATCAGACTTACATTATTTTTGATCTGAGGTCAAGTTATGGTCATCAACGTAACGTAATATTTTAAATTAATCTGTAAATACATATGTATATTTTCATATTTGAGTATAATCAACTTCCACGCGAGCAAAGCCGTGGGCAACAGCTATCTAGTTATGCATAAAAGAGAGTACTATATGATCTAAGCCTATTTAATATTACCTACATACCTCGTGTTTTCTTAAGGTTATTTTATAGAGATTTCACCATACCTGTTTTTCTCGTTTACGATTCTTAAGTTCATCTTTGAATTTTCGATTCTCGATTCCTAATCTTGAACATTTTCTTTTTCATTATATTTCCAAGCATTCAACCTCATATATATTTAGGTATTTAACTTCATAACATACCAAAAAAACTTAAAAAAACGTTCATAGTAATAAAAAAAAGTTGGTGACGACAATAATAATAATAATAATAAATAAAAATAAAAATAAACAAGTAACCAAATAGGATTGTTAAATGAAAGTGCACTGTTTTGAATTATTAATGACTTTGGAAAGAAAACTTAAGTATCGTACTGGTGGCAAGTAAACAAACATGATAATAATTGTTGAAATCACTTAATAATGTTTAAATTGTAAGAGATAAAATATTAAAAATACATTAGCTAAGGCCTATAGCATTTGTTGCAAATAAAACTGTAAATTTGTCAAATTAAAGAGATTGGTTTTGTAAAAACAGAAACATCAATGTTTCTTAGATATTTATCAATTATTATTGTTATTGTATAGAAAATCTAACGTGCCTAATCTCCCCAATGTGAAACTTGGACTCTACTATTACAACATGAAACTTTAAATCTCACAATCTTATAGATTTATCAAACACACTGAAAGTCTTCAAAACTGAAGATCAAACCCAAAAATTCAAATAAACTCCAAATCAATACAAGAAATGGCAAAGTTTATAAAGGAAATAACACATTTAACATGTTACAAAAGTTTAGTAATCTGCCATAACTGATCCTACACATGTTAGCTCGCCAGTAATTAAGGATACAGTTTTGGATACAATATATATCAATACATAGATTATATCACTATATTTAATATATTAGATTACTAGGGGTCTGTGAGCTTGGGTTTTATCATTCGAATCGAGTATTTCTAAAAGCTCCCGAGTTTGAGTCGAGTTCAAGTATAGGCCTATTCATATTTAAAATGTTAAAAAGTATATTAAAACACACATTCTTAAAATATGAATGACACTCAT
The DNA here is from genome assembly GCA_039000515.1 of Timema cristinae. Lineage (NCBI taxonomy): Eukaryota > Metazoa > Arthropoda > Insecta > Phasmatodea > Timematidae > Timema > Timema cristinae. Next base: position 1,550,129 of record JBCFYV010000012.1, read on the forward strand.
TTTTATAAAGAAAAAAAATGGTTAAATAATGGAAATATTGGTTTTTAAATTGGAAATAACACTTATAAATCACAATTTTAAAATAGGAACAACACAAATAAAAATCTAATAAAAAATAAATGATTAAAATGGTTTCAACACATGTATTTAAAGACATTAAAATTACACTAAAAGTAATAAAACGAATAATTGCATGCTTGCTTGAAAATGTACAGATGGACAGTGTAGAAACATTGTACAGTCTTGTAAATTAATTGTTAGTGAAGGAAGCCAACCTTAAAGGATGGTTAGGTTAGGCCAGGATAGGAACAAACACACTTCTCTCTTCATGTCTTCTCAAATGTTTACACTTCCCACTTCTTTAAAACTTCCACAGTTGCACATTAGTTTGAATTTTCGAGAATTTAAAAAGTGTAAGAAGAAATAGAGAAGTGTGTTTGTTTATTTCTAAGCTTAACCTAACTAGCTATCTATCAGGTTGGCTTCCTTCACTATCACTTTACATTATTGTAGAATGTTTCTACACTGTCTCGATAAAAAGTTAATAAAATCGACGTTTTATAAGAAAAATATTCTTCAATAACTTAATTTACCTTAGTGTAATCTTGCTCGACCATGTCTTCTATGCGGAGTTGAACATGCACATTGTACAGGCTCTCGTTAAACATTATTTTATTGAGAAATTTACTTCAATTTAATTCTTAATGCTTACAAAAGTTGATGCTCATACTTTAAAATTAAAAATAATATTTCTAGCAAACAATATGAAATAGTAAGTACTTTTTTAATATAAATGTGGTAAGTTTGGTAAAATAAATATTGCAATAAACATTAAATAAATAAACAGGTTAACCAACATAAATTCTAATAGTAGCTAAACTAGAGCTTAGTTTTGTATCCAAACAATTAATTAATACAAGTTTTAAATATCTTAAGTTTGAAAACATTTAATAGACTATATTTTTAATTTAACATAAATTATTATTTTATAAAGGCACCAGGTAAAAATAGTAAAATAAATCATTCAATCATTTAGTAATCTTCTTAACTATATTTATTTTCTTTGCTTTGTTATGGCAATACAAATAAACACCTTCAATCAAGTATAATTCAAAATGGACAATAATATTGAGTAAATCTACCTGTTGAAAGTGGGTTTAAAGCTCTATTACATTATTAGTGTGAAAATTGGAATTAATCTTTAACAATTTGTTAGACAACTGAATGATTTATAAGTGTAAATGCTGATATTATCTCGATTAAATAGCCTATGCTTACTATTGCATTTTAAAAATTGATTATTAAGTACATCAAGTGGAAGCTCGAAAATGACGAGCCTACAAAATGTTCGATCTCTATCTTAAGTTACAAGATCGAGATCGAAATATGAGTACTCGCAGAGCCCTACAGATTACGCTCTAAATTCATTGAATTAAAATAAATATAACTTTTTATTAACTACATCTATTTTTATTTTTATTGTCGATTTTTGTTATATTTTTATTAAACTTGTCTTTTTCAAAGAGCTAAAAGAATATTTAAATGAATTGAAAGTGACAAAGAGAGTAATTACTGGAGAGCGGCCATCTTAATTAGATCGAAATATTGTAGATTTTGATGTACACGTTGTGATATATCAATTAATGATAGGTATATCAATATATTACAGACACACACCTCTAGTCTATGTATTATATATTAATTCTTTGTTTGAAATCGATCCATGTATTTAGACAGTCTCACTTAACTTTTACTTTTAAAAAATGTTTAAAAGTTTTTAAGTTTTTACCTCTTTAGATAATCAATTATTACCAATTCTGAAGTTTGCCATTTTTTTTAGTTGCCAGTTTTATTGAGAGCTAAGAATCGAAATAGCAAGAATCATAATATTCAGATCAATTCTCGATTGTTTCGATATCAGTAAGACTCGAGGGTATCGAGTTTGACAGCCCTAGTTATTTTTGGAAAGATATGTTTAGCTTGACTAGTCAAAATAAGTAATTAAGAATAAAATTTAAAAAAGTTAATTTTTCTTTGATTTACAGTACATGTAGTAGGAATCTCTTACCAGTTGTTAAATCTACTCCACCCCAACCACCATTTTTGCTCAATAGAAACATCTCAAAATTGTGTTCGCACTCCACTTAGATCAGAACCACTTGGTTGAAAACACTCGATACCAAGACCTAACCAAGTCAATCGCAAAAATTCGCCTAATATTTTCAGACAACGAATTAAAGTTTTGATCGCTACATTTAAGGCCTATACATTGGAAGTTATTTTTATTCAATGTGGATAACGTCAATATACATTAGTTTTAATTCAAACACATCTCACAAAGCCTCAAAAAACAAATTGCCCTAAGTTTGGCAGCAATAGGAATTGTTCTTTCCTTTCCTGTTATAAATTGCTAACTTTATTTGTTTATTCTATTTCTAGTCCTATTTTATCAATATTTCAATATATACTTATAGTACATACATTTGAATACCCAACATACTGGCTCAGTCGGAAGTATGTTTGTCTATTGAGCTAATCCCAGGTTCGATTCCTGGTGTGGCCAAAAAATATATCATTTGGTGAATTGTGGGCATACCCGTTTACAGTGATGAATTAACAGCGGGGACTGGATGTTGTGCCTGTCCTAGTCTTAAGGCTGTGCCTACCCATAAATGCACGGTTCTAAACAAAACAAAAAAATTAAAAAAATATTTAATAATTCAACATTGTTGTTTTTTATTTATTTTAGTAACATATCTGGTTATCTTTCATAATTCTTATGGTATTTTAAAACCATGCTAAAAATAGTTATTGAAATATTTTCATTAAAATGTTTCCATTTCAATGCATTTTAAATGGGAAATCAAAAATTATTAATGGATTTATTTATTTTCTTTATGAAATTAAGCTAGAGTGTTTGTTTATAACATATTATTTAATGAATAATTTCTTTTTCTTTTTAGACATATTTTTTAATTTGGGTTAGCTTCAATAATCACTGACGATATTGAGCTCTTAACGACTCCCAAGTCGACACTAGTCAAAATACATGATTTTAAATACAACTTTTCCTTCTGCAACTAGTTGTCTTAGCTGATAATAGGTGCCGTTAGTATGGTCATTACCCATTTACAAGTTAGTATAGTTTTGCAAGCGTTGGATAACCTGCTGTATCGAATGCAGGCGGTAGTGGAGGGTTAAACTAATCTCTGTGACCTTCTTGAGTCAAAGAAACATTAATACCATGTGCGTTAGGATAAGAAGGGCCAATGTCCAATTATGAAAATTTGCGTAATTAAATATAAACAATTAAACATCTTAATATATTCAGTAACTAAAATACTCACAAAGACTTCCTGCTGTGTGAATAAATATAATTGGTCCCTAATACTTCAATGAGAGTATTACTCTAGTGATATATTATTTTCAAAGAAAAAGCCACATGCTTCTCCATACACAAAGTTTTATGACATTAGCCCGTATTTAACTGAGGCAGTAAAACATGTAAAATTCTTCACTCTTATCTTATATTCTTTCTTGGGTTTTCTCATTCTTTAGCACTACACGTTGTAATAATAAGTGTTAATATTCAAAGTATATGAAAACTACTGCACATTGAATTTTTAATTCACTATTATAATAAATAAAAATAAACATTCCTGCTCATATCAAACATAGTTATTTTAAATAAAATTTTGTCTAAATGTAATTTGGAGACGTTCTCAGTATAATTTTATATACTAGTTTTTATTTTACGGTCTAGGATTTAACTCTCATTGGACTTTGGAATAAGTTATTTTTCAAAAAGTTAATGAACGAAGTTTTTGGTAGTCAAGGTGTGAAAATGTTAGTTTTATTTTATTAGCTTGTTAAATGTGATTACTTTTAATTTGAACCTGTTGCATTCTCGCAGTTTGTGCACTCGTTTCGGAAGAAATGTATCGAGTCTCGAACAATAAGTACCCATAGTGATTACTTTTTATATAATTAACAATATGTGACCTTTTTGTTTTCGAACAAAATACAATGGATTGTATAAATTTTGAGTGGAGAAGTATTTACAAAATATTATTTTATATCCTTGTGAATAACAAGTTTATGAAGAAAGGGTGCACAAAGAAACTCAAAGATATAATTGATTATTTAACTGCTTGTCGTAAAGGGTAAGCTTTTTTAATGGTATGCATATTACTGGCGCTTAGGCTATCTGTATCTACTAATTTAAGTACAACGGATGAGTAGCGATACTATTTTATTTACTTTAGAAATAATATCAAAATTAATATACAAATAAATATTTCTATATAACAATGCAGCGATTATTCTGATATTTCAAGTACTTTTTTTTTAAAAAAAAAGCTCTTAGCTGAAAGTAAATGTTACTAACACTCTGTAACACACTTATTGTATGTTCAAAATCTCTTGTGCCTTGGCCGAGTTCGTATCACGCTAGTACTAAGTAATTTCAACCTAACAGGGAATCAAACTAGCAAAGTTTCTAGAGCTGATTAATTTACGCACTCAGTGATCAGTCATAGCACTTTAGCAATATCGACCACGACATGAAGCCGATGATAAGTAAATATATATTTAAAACCATTAAAATTAATGAACTTTTGTGTTCCCTATGCCATGAAGTAAGTAAGTAAGTAGTTGATACCCGACCGCCTCTGTTGTATAGTGGTCAGATTTACTGGCTTCAGATACTGAAGTCCCAAGTTCGATCCCCAGTGCCCCTAATTCTGTCTGTGAAGCAGTGGGTCTGAAACGGAACCAAAATCAACCTCGTGAGGACAAATGAGGAGATAATTGAATGAATAAGTAGCGCTTCAGTCTAGAAAACTGAGATAGAAGTCTGGAGTGCTCGTTGTGCTAACCACATGGCACCCTCACCTTGAAAATGTTGGCACTATCTTTGCCAACATACGGCAGCCTCTCGATTGGTATAGCCTGCTTGCAGGCTGACACCATGGAGATATTAACAAGTTAAACTCTACCAATAGGATAAAAAATTATTCCCAAAAACATTTATTTCTGGAAAATTGTATAAATCCTATAGATGTTTGAAAACTGTAAACACCGTATTAAATAAAAGATACCCACTTCAGTGGCTGAGTGGTCTAAGGTGTCACTCCAGTGTTAAATTGGCCTGCTGATAGCGGAGCACTTGGGGTGCAAATCCTGGTCGGGTCTATTGAGGGTAGTTTTTCCTAAATTGTTTTCCCATCTTCCAAAATAAAATTGCTGGTAGATAACCTCTCAAATGCTTCTTTCCTCATTACTACCCAATTAGATTATCATATATGCATATAACATGAACAGGTAGTATGACGTGGTGATATCAGTAATAAAAAAAACAGATATATTTATAATCAAAATTGTTATAGTCTTCGAAATGAAACTGCTTTTAAAATTGTTATTGCCTCCTTAGCCTTTAAATTTTAAAAATTAACCAAAGCACAGTGGCCAAATTTAGCACATTAAATTTTAGTTATTCTTTATTTTACCTGCTTACTAATAAACTCAAATAAATGGTACGACAAAATCGTAAGCTACATACTCTCTTGTATAGGTTATTTATTATAGTTAGTGACAAAATCTTCAAACATGAGTTATCACTAATTTTACCTTAAATTTTTCTCTGATAAATAAGTATACATTATTATTTATCACTACCCTCACCAGATATTTATTTGAAAAAAATTCAAAAGTGGTACAACAGCATTAACCTGGAGTCACGTGACACTTTGATATGCTAATTACTCAAAATGGGTACGGGTACAAAACTTTCTCTTTGTGGTACAAAACGGTACAGAACTAGTACAAAACTTTGGCATGAAAAAATTCAAAAGTGGTACAACAGCATTAACCTGGAGTCACCACTTTGATATGCTAATTACTCAAAATGGGTACGGGTACAAAACTTATTTGTGTTACAAAACGGTACAAAACTAGTTCAAAACTTTGGCATCAAAAAAAGTTCAAAATCAAAAGGGGTACAGCCGAATTTATCTGGAGTACGTGGAGTACTCACTTTGATATGCTAATTACTCAAAACGGGTACGGGTACGGGTACAAAACTTTTTCTTTGTGGTACAAAACGGTACAAAACTTTGGCATCAAAAAAAGTTCAATATTCATAAGTGGTACAATAGCATTAACCTGGAGTCACCACGTTGATATGCTAATTACTCAAAATGGGTACGGGTACAAAACTTTTTATTTGTGGTACAAAATGGTACAAAACTAGTACAAAACTTTGGCATGAAAAAATTCAAAAGTGGTACAACAGCATTAACCTGGAGTCACCACGTTGATATGCTAATTACTCAAAACGGGTACGGGTACAAAACTTTTTCTTTGTGGTACAAAACGGTACAAAACTAGTACAAAACTTTGCCATCAAAAAGGTTCTAAATTCAAAAGTGGTACTACAGGTTAATGGACGTCTAGCTGACTGGAATAGATAGGCTAATTTTTCTGCTCGAAAGTGTGATTGTATCTTGACGTTATATCTCCCCACGTTTAGTCCAACTTGGTCGCCTACACTCTTTATGGTCCGGCACTACACTTCTTATCTCTCTCAAGTTCTTGGAAAAAGTTTGCTTGCTGCCTTTACTGATTACCGGTCGTGGTCGCCAGTCTCCCAATTGCTTAAACAAACCAGTAGTTCTGCCAACCTGATGGCTGGAATCCACCAGTTTGTATAACGTTAGCAACGCCATCTATTTTGATAGCTGAAAGCTCAACACACCGCCAGAGAGGGTAGGCAAGGCCTTAAGTTAGATTATAAGTCATAAGAAGCTGGGACAGCCCTAGACAGCCGATAGTGGAAAATATATGGCTTGAAAAAAAACTGACCCAGGCCACAGGATGGAAACATTAATGGATGTAAAAAGTACATTTGAATACAAATTAATTAAAATTAGCAACTTTATGCATAGGTGTAACTATATATAGTTAAAGTTTAATTGTTGTGTGTGAGTGCATTATGCCTATACATGCATTGTTCACCCGTTTACTGAAAGAGTTTTGTGGTCAATAAAGGTCACCAAAAAGTCACTAATTTTTGTTTCTCCAGCTCAGTAGACTCCCATTACTCTGCATGTTTTTCTGGTAGATAGTCTTGGTGTGACAAGATTTGAACTATACAATTCAGCAAATGTTTTAGCTGATCGTAAATAGCTGATTCTAGGTGTATACAAAGTCCACTTTTTCAATTAGAAGAAAACTTGAATCAAATAAACAAAATATTCTTAAAGCTGAATCGAAGTTTGAATATTTTCTGTTAGTTGTTTTATACTTGAAAAATATTATATTGTGGTTATTAATATTACTTTATGCACTAAAATTACTTTGTAAATGCATCTCTGACAAATCAAGCTACTAACACAACATGCAATTCATTTTCTTCAAATCTATTCCATATAAATATTAATTTGTAATGTACAAAACAGCTCAAAATGGTTATAATTGAACATAAATGGAGTATTTTAGCTGTCACTATTTTTATTGGCAAAGCTTCGAAACCAGACGAAGTTTAAGCTGATGTTTGGTTTAAAGCCAAGTCAAAGTTTCGAAACCTCGCACACCCCTAGCTGATTTGTAAATAGCTGAAAATTCAATTTTGTATTTGTTTGCATTTCTTGAATTTTTTCCTTGAGCCGAACTATCATGTTGATGGCAGGTAGAAGATCTACATTCTCAAGTTGCAATATTTGGCAAAATGGGAAGCTCAAAGAGAGAACTTTTGGTAACACCAACCTCAGATCTTTTAGGAGTATTAAAAAAGTACACAGACCTAACTAGCCATTCCACAACAATTTCTGATGACAGTAAGAGAGCATGAACTGCTAAGCTAAATTCATACTGTGAGATGCACAGTGCCCGTATATAGCTGTCAGGCGTGTTCCTGGCACACAAACTTGTGCACCGATGAATTTATCATAGCCTTGTCCCCTCAAGTATTGGGTTTTAATTCCAAACTTTTCAACAAATATGTTGCCAAACTTTTACCAGTTAGATCATACACATGCACAAACTGAAGAAAATCTTTTATAATTTGGTCGCTGTAAATATATCGGACACCAATTGATAATTGCTCTTGTTATGACATGTAATTTGTTTCATCCACTAGGACTGTAAAACATTTAGCAGAATTCATCATATCAACTATCTTCTCAACATGTCATTACATGCAGATATGATCTCATTTTGAGTTTTTGATGCTAAGTAAAGTGAATTTTTTGAATATGTCTTTAAATTATTCTTTAGAATGAGATCTCCGGAAGAAGCTCGAAATATCCTTTATTTTCTGTAGGACACTAATTTAAATAAATATTCTATGGTCTCTGTGACCTCGGAGTCTGATTCCCTGCCTGTCACAAAATATGGCGGTCTCAATGATAGGTAGAATTGCTCTTCTATTCTCCAGTATTTGCTGTTAGAGTGCTGAATTTTGAAGAAGTTCAATGCAAGGTTGATTTCCTTTCTCAACATTTGACCCATCTTCTGCCTTCAGAACACTACTTTTTTGGTAACTAGTGTTCTCATGATAGTTGAACTACTCAACTGCATCTCTCCATTGATTAAACTGTTTCTTCACCAAATCACGCACCTCCAATAGATGAAAACACTAAAACAGCGAACAATATATACAGAAAGCATCGTCTTCCATCTTGGAATAGAGCAGCCATTTCCATCTTAGCATCCACCGGTAGTGAAATCTGAGATTTATTTTACCTGTAGGTAGGGTCAGGCTTCCAGGGACTCTCCTTCCTCTCTTTATTGCCAATCTGCAAAAAAATTGTATTTTTTGAAAGAAAAAACAAACAAACTGAAAACAGGTACGCCTGTTACGAGAACCAATGTAATATGCATTCTTTTTATGTAGAATTTAAAATGAACAAGTACAAAATGAAAATAAAAAATTCAAAAACCCATGATGAATGTCTGCTTCAGCACCTCCTGATGGTCAAGAATTATAAAACCTTTCTATGAACTAACTGATTTTACCTGATTTTTCATGATGAACCCTATATCATCTTAGCCTGGCAAATCTGCTGATGAAGTTGCAGGTAGATTTTCTCCTTTATCAACTTTTACACTACTTGTTGGTTCGTCTTCAACTTGAGCAGTACTTTGGTGGTCAAATTCTTCATCTTTTCTCAGGGCCGGTCATAGGCAATTTGGGGCCCCCTGCGGGCTGTACAATTTGGGCCCCATAAATATATTTTTTATAAAAGATTAGAACAGTCCAATCGCATAACAAGTTAGATAATACTATGAGTCAAACTAAAATATATATATATTTAGGGTAGCTGTGTCTTCTATGATCTTGAAAATAAGAGGAACATATAATCTTGAACTAATTATTTAAAAAGAGACTAACGATTGACGTATTATTTTGGGATTGAATAAATAACTCATAGATGATGAATTATGCAAATATTATAATTTTTGTATAAAAGATAATATAGGTTTAACATTTTTATTACAATGTTATAGCTTATAAAAAATCATTAGATAGCCTATATTAGTAAATACATCAATTTAGAAGAATGGTTGTATTGTAATTAACAAGCAATCAGAGGACATTGCAGTATTTAACTAAATTGAAAGGTCATAAAATGGCATACACATATATTAAAATAACATATTACAACATATTAAAATATAGTAAAAATATTAATTGGCTCATACAAATTCCTTCACTAATATTTTTTAAAATTTGTTTCAACATTTTGTATTCTCATAGTCTAGCTTTTCTTGCTGTGAAGTGTGCTGCTGATGTTCAGCTAACGACAAATATTATTCTCGATAGAAATAGTGGCTAGTCCTGTCATTCTTTCTTATGTCAGTAGATCTCAAATATTTATTTATTAGCATTAATTTGGAAACGTTTGTTTAACTTTTAATTGGTGTTAAATTACACTTAATGATAGAGAAATGTATTTATTGTAATATAATGAAAACAGTTTTAGCCTAAGTCTTCCCACATTTCAATGACAAACCCAATTTGTTTTATGTAGTGTTCTTTAAATTATTTTTTAAACTTTAATTTGAATTGTCTGGGTAGATAATGAATAAAACATAAACCATGTAAGTGAATTTATCTTTACATTAGTAAAGATCTGATTAAAATGTGTATAATAGTTTTCTTAGTAATCAGGTACAGAGAAATCACCTTAGAAACCGGCCGCGCTCATCTCTCATGGTGATCCATCGCCTTAATACTTAAACCCTGGTCTCGATTTTGAATCAGGTTTATTGCCGATATATCATTCACTTGAGTACATCACCCTATCATGTACAGCCCACACTTATTTTTGAAACATTGTTTTTGGAAATTGGCTATTTCATTATTTTTGGGTGGATTTAATGCAAGTAGATACAATTCAATGCAAGTAGATACAATTCAAGCTTTATATTAAAGTTGTTTATTTGAAACTGTCTGAATGAATACTATTAATACTGTATACAATTCACCTCCCCCTTAAGAATGATTGTAGTAAACTGTTGAGGGATGAAAATAGTAGGGCAATGGAGGGAGTATTTTGAGAAATTGCCATGATGAGTGAAAGAATTTTTGAAACTGAGGTGTTAAAAGATATGAAAGTGTCAAACAATGGTATTGTGAAGGTAGTGATGGTAGGAACCCTTTCAAAGAAGGCGCTGAAAAGATCCATATTGTGACATCATATAGGTATAAAATAAATCAAAGATGATTATTTGCCACCAACTCTTTTATTGTATTTACCTGTGCTTATGTAGTTACCTAGCTAGTCAAGATTGGTTCTAATACACAAATGTGTGTTAACAGAATCAACACAGACATGTTCTTGTGGGAACCGGCTGCTCCAAAGCCTGCAGAAAGCTACTCCTGTAGGAACACTGATTCTGCAGCAGAGTTGGTGTCCACATTCCTGCAGGATACTTTGTATCCTGCCTTCAGTATTTGCAAATCTGGGATACAATAGGTAGGAAATGCCACAATTCCATCTTATGACAATAAAGTAACAACACTTAGGTCATATACATGTCAGGTATTGACTGCAATGGATGTAACAACACTTAGGTCATATACATGTCAGGTATTGACTGCAATGGATGTAACAACACTTAGGTCATATACATGTCAGGTATTGACTGCAATGGATGTAACAACACTTAGGTCATATACATGTCAGGTATTGACTGCAATGGATGTAACAACACTTAGGTCATATACATGTCAGGTATTGACTGCAATGGATGTAAAAACACTTAGGTCATATACATGTCAGTATTGACTGCAATGGATGTAACAACACTTAGGTCATATACATGTCAGGTATTGACTGCAATGGATGTAACAACACTTAGGTCATATACATGTCAGGTATTGACTGCAATGGATGTAACAACACTTAGGTCATATACATGTCAGGTATTGACTGCAATGGATGTAAAAACAGTTTATCATAACCTTATTGACATCACTTTAATGTTGACACTTATTTTGGCTTTCCTCCGATAGTTTGACCACATAATGAGGTTTATATTCAAACACAATGCGTAGTTAATAGCACATGGTGAGGAAAAAGTCAAAACATATTATTTAAATTAATAGTGTTCATTATCTTTACATAGGGAATAGTGCATAATGCATGGAGCTGTTTTAACATCATTTTTTATATATACTGTATGGCCTTGAGCATAGGACAACTCTTGATCTTTAACAAACTAAACACCAGCGTACAAAGCTGGTACAAAACATATCTGTTCATGTTTGAAATACTTTGTGATAGTCATACTTCTTTGTTACTAAAGATTTCTTTATCACCACGTCTTACTACCCATCCAGGTTATACCATATCGACATGTACTAACTATGCTAGTGATTTTAGGGATTAGGCAGGCTATATTTAGATATAGTATACTAGCATTTGTGTGGAGAGAGAGTGAAAAAACGTGGACCATGTGGCCACCAAAGCAGGTGAAATGTTCTTTGTTTAGTTGAGGTATTTTACCTGCACTTTCTGGGCTGACTGATTTTATCAGCACATCACTTATGAACTAACTTAAATATAGTTTAAATTTGAGATAATATTACAAGCACCACTTAAATGAGACTAATTTCAAGTTTCAAAAATACAAAATGAGTGTGGTTTTTGAGTGAACCCTTAAGAGAAGTATTTTTAATTACCTTATCTACTGGAGCAAAGGAATTAGGTAATTTTCCTCTTAATAAAATACATTGATTTAAATAACACTTTAAATGCTAGTTTTAATTATAAAAAAAAACTATTATTTTATTATGAACTGTCCACTGTACGCTATGCTCTATTTATTCTTATTTATGATTATGTATGAATATAAACATATAATACAGATTGTTAGGAATATATGAATGTAATCTGACTTTGTTACTTCCTATGTTTTACTTATTATGAATGATGTTAATGATTATAAGAACCTTGTTCATACATACATCCAACAAAATATTATTGAAATTGTCTTGTATAAGACTTATTTATTATTCACAATATATGCTAATTGCAAATAATACAAATTTAGGTATTTAATTGTTATAATTTGTTTGTTGTGTAGACAGTGATTCCGACTCTGAAGATAATGATGGGGTGTACTATTCAGTGTATGATCATGGACAGCGTCAAAAGAGGAAACAGCAAATGGAGAAAACGAATCATACAGGACAAAGCAAAGTAGCCATCACACTGAGCATCAGTCAGGGAGTGTTCAACATCTACACTCCAGTCAGGGTGTGCACATGTTATATTAGCAATTAAACAACATCTACACTCCAGTCAGGGTGCACACATGTTATAATAGCAAGTAAACAACATCTACACTCCAGTCAGGGTGTGCACATGTTATAATAGCAATTAAACAACATCTACACTCCAGTCAGGGTGCGCACATGTTATAATAGCAATTAAACAATATCTACACTCCAGTCAGGGTGCGAAATGTTATAATAGCAAATTTTAAAAAACATCTACATTCCAGTCAGGGTGCGCACTGTTAAATAGCAATTTTAAAAAATATCTACATTCAGTCGGGTGGTTCTGTTTTTGCAATTAAACAAATCTCACTCCCTCAGGGTGCACACATTTTAATAGCAATTAACAATATCTACACTCCATAGGGTGCGCACATTTTTAAAACAATTAAAAAAACTCTACATCCAGTCAGGGTGCACCAGTTTAATAGCAATTAACAATATTACACTCCAGCAGGGTTTCGCACAGTTATAATGCAATTTTAAAAAAAATCTACACTTTTAGTCAGGGGCCCCCACATGTTATAAAAGCATTTTAAAACATTACCTCCAGTCGGGGGGCAACTGTTTATAGCTTAAAAAAATCTACACCCCCGAAAGGGGGCCAAAATGTTTAAAACAAAATTTAAAAAACATCTACATCCAGTAGGTACGCACTTTTTATATTAGCAATTAAAAACATTACACTCCAGCAGGGTGCGCAATGTTATAATAGAATTAAAAAACTCTACACCAGAGGGTTGTACATGTTATAATGCAATTAAAAATATCTCATCCAGTCGGGTGCGCACATGTTATAATAGCAATTTAAAAAACATAAATGCTCCCGTCAGGGTATCACTGTTATAATAGCAATTAAACAAAATCTACACTCCAGTAGGAGTACGCACATGTTATAATGCAATTAAACAACATTTACACTCCCTAGGAGTCGACTGTTATAAAAGCAATTAAACAACATCTACACTCCATAGGAGTACGCACATGTTATAATAGCAATTTAAACAACATCTACAAATCGTCAGGGTGCACACATGTTATATTAGCAATTAAAAAACATTTCACCCAGTAGGGTGCGCCATGTTATAATAGCAAATTTAAAAAACATCACCTCCGCAGAGTAGCCTTTTTTTAGCAATTAAACAACATCTACCTCCGAAGGGGCGCAATGTTATAAAGCAATTAAACAACATAAAAAGCCCAGTCAGGGTATGCCTGTTTTTAATAGCAATTAAAAACATCTACACTCCCCGTCAGGGTGTGCAAGTTATAATAGCAATTAACCATCTTTAATCCAGTCAGAGTATGCACTTGTTATAAAGCAATTAAACAAACACATCCAGTCAGGGGGGCAATGTTTTAAAAAACAATTAAACAATATTACACTCCGTCGGGTATGACATGTTTTTAAAAAGCAATTTAAAAACATAAATGCTCCATCGGGTTGCAAGTTTAATAGCAATTTTAAAAAAATTTACATTCCATCAGGGTGCCAATGTTATAATCAATTAAACAACATAAATGTCCTGTAGGGTAGCACATGTTTAATAGCAATTAAACAAACTAATTCCGTCAGGGGCGCACAGTTTAAAAGCAATTAAACAACATCTCATTCCCGTCGGGTATGCACAGTTTTAATAGAAATTAAAAATATCTACATTCCAGTCAGGGTGCGCACATGTTATAAAAGCAATTAAACAACATCTACATTCCCGCAGGGTGCGCCATGTTTAAATTTGCAATTAAAAAATATCTACACTTCAGTCAGGGTGTGTACATGTTATTTTTAGCAATTAAACAACACTACACTCCAGGGCAGGGTGCACACAATTTATATAGCAATTAAACATATCTACACTCCAGTCAGGGTGCGCACATGTTATAATTTGCAATTAAAAAACATCTACACTCCAGTCAGGGTGCACACATGTTATAATAGCAATTAAACAATATCTACACTCCATCAGGGTGCGCACATGTTATAATAGCAATTAAACAATATCTACACTTCAGTCAGGGTGCGCACATGTTATAATAGCAATTAAACAACATCTACACTCCAGTCAGGGTGCACACATGTTATAATAGCAATTAAACAACATCTCACCCAGTCAGGGTGCACACATGTTATAATTTGCAATTAAACAACATCTACACTCCAGTAAAGTAGCACTTGTTATATTAGCAATTAAACAACATCTACACTCAGTCAGGGTGCGCACATGTTATAATAGCAATTAAAACACATCTACACTCCATGCAGGGTGTGTACATGTTTATAATAAACAATTAAACAATATCTACACTCCATCAGGGTGCGACCATTTATAATAGCAATTAAACAACATAAATGCTCCAGTCAGGGTAGCACATGTTATAAAAGCAATTAAACAACATCTACACTCCAGTAGGAGTACGCACATGGTTATAATAGCAATTAAACAACATCTACACTCCAGTAGAGTCGCACAAGTTATAATAAACAATTAAACAACATCTACACTCCAGTAGGAGTAGCACATGTTATAATAGCAATTAAACAACATCTACACTCCCGTCAGGTGCACACATGTTATATTAGCAATTAAACAACATCTACACTCCAGTCAGGGTGCGCACATTTTTATAAAGCAATTAAACAACATCTACACTCCAGTCAGAGTAAAGCACTTGTTATATTAGCAAATTTAAAAAACATCTACGCTCCAGTAAGGGTGCGCACATGTTTTAATAGCAATTAAACAACATAAATGCTCCAGTCAGGGTATGCACATGTATAATGCAATTAAACAACATCTACACTCAGTCAGGGTGTGCACATGTTATAATAGCAATTAAACAACTCTACACTCCAGTCAGATTTATGCACTTGTTTATAATAGCAATTAAACAACATCTACACTCCAGTCAGGGTGCGCACTGATTATAATAACAATTAAACAACATCTACACTCCAGTCAGGGTGGCACATGTTATAATAGCAAGTAAACAACAAAAAATGCTCCAGTCAGGGTGACACATTTATATCAGCAATTAAACAAAATTTTCTAAGTTTAGAAACGGGTCAACTTTTCCTTGTATTTATATTTTAACTTTCAGTTTGTCATCATTAAAAACTTACATCATTTGAATTAGTTTTTTCCCTTTCTTTTCTTAACATTGTATTCAGAATACCCAGTGTGTTGGTCTATGGGTTCTACTGTGCTTGTAGTTCATTAACAGCATCGTTAAATCCTTCAAATAGCCGCACAAATTCACTCACAGGATTTTAACATTCAATTGTTCTTTTATGTAAATGTCAATTTGTTTATTTTATTATAATGTTATGTTTGTGAAGAGGCCAACCATTGAACACATGTGTAATGTTTATCTAGGACTCCAGTGGCAATGTCATACCGGGTCAGCATGGAGAGATAGAGCTACAAGTGTCTGAAGGCAACTTGTTCTCTGTGTCAGGATACAAGGGAAATGCTGGTCTGGGTTTTGTCTGTCTGCAAGTCAACCAGGCGGATTTCTACCACAATGGTACTTAGCACCTAGGTTCCTTGCATTATCCATGGGACATTTCAGGAGTAGGGCCAAGCCCAACACGATAAGTAGTCCACTCCTCGATCGCTATTCCAAGTTTTGACCCCAAAATTGCTATTTTTATTCACCACATCCTACAACCCTTTTGGTAGCACAAAGGGCCCCTATGAATACTCAGATTTTGAGCTTCAAACAGAGCTTGTCATTTTCGAGCTTTCCCTTAATGTAGTACAAATAAATTTTTAAAATACAGTGGACAGTAAGGCTGTTTAATTTAAATGATATTGACACTTTTACTTATAAATCATTTGGTAGCTTAACAAATTGTTGAAATTAATATCAATTTCACATTAATAACCTAGTATAGCTCTAAAACTACTTTCAACCACTAAACTTATTCAATATTGTCGTTTGTGTTTGAATTATGCTCAATTGAAGTTGTAATGCCATGAAAAAGCAAATGAAAATAAAATTAGTTAAATAGCTTACTATATAATTGAATAATCATTATTTTAATATATATACTTAGTCCTCTTTCTAAAATAAATAATTTCAGTTCAATTAAAAATTTAACATCAAGAATATATTACATTGAATGTTTACAAGCTTATGTTATTTAAAACTTGTATTTGTTAATACAGTTAGCGACAAAACTACTAATAATTTAGTTACTATTTGGCTATAGAATTATGTTGGTTAACCCATACTGATCAACATTAAAATAAATATTTTACCAAACT
This sequence comes from Timema cristinae, assembly GCA_039000515.1. Lineage (NCBI taxonomy): Eukaryota > Metazoa > Arthropoda > Insecta > Phasmatodea > Timematidae > Timema > Timema cristinae. Next base: position 1,567,181 of record JBCFYV010000012.1, read on the forward strand.
TACCACATTAAATAAAATAAAACATTAACTATTTCATATAATTTTCTATATATATTAATTTGACCGTCTTATTTTTCATTTTAAAGTTGAACATCCACTTTTATAAGCATTATAAATTGAATTGAAATAAATTTCACAATAAGACAATACCAAGCGAGAGCCGATATAATGTGCACAGAGGAATCGAATTTGAACAAATGAAGTGATCGTGCGTGATTATTATACTAAGGACTAATAAACTAAATATGCAACATTTCATATTTCTGTTTGAGATTCTTATTTTTTTTCTTAAAGTGTAGATATAGTTATGGAAGCATAATTTGAGCAAATACTAGCGCATTTAAATGTCAATTTAGTAAACTTTTTTTTTTACAATTCTTAATGTAATTAATTCTCTAATAAAAATATGAGTCTTTTTACCATTTAATTATGTTTTCAACTGTTCCTATATTTCAATTAAGATTTTTTAAAGTATCACTTATAATTTAAAAACAATTTTTTAAACTTTTTTTTCCAATTCTAATGGTCAGGCGTAGCTTAATCCTCAAATCACTTGAAAACTGTATCAAATCATACAAAAGTAAACACATGAAATACCTAATGGTGTTGTTTTCAGTTCAATAACAGAAAAACATAGTAATCTCGTTCATATCATCACAATTAATGCATAGTAAAACACTGTATGATTTTTTTTTAGTGGTTGATCAGGTCACTCACACTATAGGCTCCAGTAATAGTCTGACCTTTCATCCATCCTCTTTATATCCTGATGGAACCTCTCCCCTTGTTCCTCACTAAAATCACAAAGATTACCTGGAAACCACTATAGAGATAGTTTACTTTATTCTCATACTAGTACCTAAAGTTAACGAGCTTGTTTTTGTACCAATTTTTCATCATTGTCTGTTTTGTAGTTACTCAAGAACAAACTTAGACATAATTGCACCAGGTAGAAGCTTTAAAATCGTTCATACATTTAATGAAATTTGAATCGTTGGTGAGTTTACGAATTTGAGGACCTTCAAAGATTCCTGTTTTTAGTTTTTCAATAGTTTGTCCAAGGCCTTAACAAATTGCTTCAGTAGGTCAAGCTTGATATGGAGAGGGGAAATGATTTTATCTCTCTCGACCGAGGGCTTGTTAATGATGTTGATTTCACCTAGTCATGTTTTCCCTGGAAGGCTATTTCACTTTCTTCCAATGATCCTGCTTTGACCTATTATCCCACAAGCAGACGAAACAAGAATAGTCCTTGTCTACACTTTGCTGCCCTCCTTAGATCAACACAAATATACCATTGGTGCTCATTAAGCAAAGATTCTCTAAGACCATTTTTTTATTTTCATATTCTTCTTTAAATTTTGCTGAGGGAGCAATTGGAATAGAGGATAAAATTTTTTCATTGTGCATTAAAAAAATTTTCAGCTTTTGGTGGACCCGTAAAAAAAAAGCCCCAATCTTTTTGTCTATAGTGGTAGTCCCTTTGTAGAAGAAAACCGGGGAAATAAATTCTTTATTTTTGCTGAAGTATGAAAAAATTCCCCCTCTCTTTTTGATACACTGTTATTTTATCTTTGGTTTAGACAGTTCTTTTCTTTTAGCCGGGGATGCTAAAAGTTCAGAGTTTGATTTGACAGACGGGCTTGTGTCGATAATTAGTTTTTTTTTGGAGATTTTCTCGGGTGCTAACACATTCTTTACTTTTCCTTCCATGGTCCCACCTATGCCACACTCTGTTCTGCATTTTTTTCATACTGAGATGGAAGGTCAGCAGTGAAGTAAAATCTGGTAGGGGAAACATTTTCTTGTGGGGCACGGGCGCTTTGCTTTCCAAATCAGGATACTTTGCTTACAATTCGAAGTAGCGATTAAAGCCTTGTAGGGCACACCTTATGGGGTCTCAATTTTCCCTCCAAAATAAGAAAGATATGCTTGTTTTACAAAGTTTATTTTTTTTTTTTTTTGTTGTATGTTTTTCCCCACGCATGTAGCAAAGCACTAGGAGTTTTAAAACCAACTCTTGGTGAAAAACTCTTTTCTCTGAAAATCTCAATTTGAATGTATGAAATGATAAACTTTAAAACAATTTTAAAAGAATGGAATGACGTTTTGAACCCTGTTGTATATGGAGCCCCCTACATACAGTCATACGGGGGTAAAATTTTCTTTTTAAGGGGTGTCCATTTTTTCCAAACTAGAGCCCTTTTGGCCAAAAAACCCTTTGGGAATAAACAAAAGTTGGTTTTTTGTTGTTGACCCGTGTTATTTATCTGAGATTTAGTTTTTAAGTGTATTTTCTGGGGTGCGATGGAACATGTTGTGTCCCCGTTTTGGTAACCCCCTCAAAGAATGAAACTGTTGGTTCAATCTTGTTCCAACTTGGACCGCACCATTACAGGCGACTGGGTCTTTGATCAAAACCCCTGGAAACAACAAACTAAAGTTGACTTTTTCCCATCAGAATAAAGCGATGAAATACCAAACCTAAAGTCAGCTAAAACTTGATTTTTTAGACTTTCTTTTTCTCCATCGTTATTTGGTTCATGCGAGGAGAAACAAAAAAATGAACTTTTAAAATATCTGTAGCATAGCACTTAGATGGAAACATGTAAAAAAATATCATTAAGGCCTGCCTACCCCCCTGGCGGCGTGTTGAGCTTTCGCTCTCAAAATAGTGGCGTTGCTAACGTTATACAAACGGTGGATTCCACCCATCGGTTGGGCAAAAAACACGGTTTTGTTTAAACAAGGGGAGATGGGCCCCACCCGGTAATCAGTAAAGGCAGCAAGCAAATTTTTTTCCCAAAAATTTGAAGAATAAAAAAGTGTAGTCCCGGCCGAAAAGTGTGTGGGCCCCCAAGTTTGACAAACGGGGGAGACTTTAACGCAGATACAATCACACCTGAGCAAAAATTAGCTTATTCATTCCAGTCGCTAGAGCCCATTAACCGTAGTCCCATTTTTAAATTTAGAACCTTTTTAAGGCAAAGTTTTGTACTATTTTGTACCGTTTTGTACCCTACCTTTTTTGGTAATTTTGCATATCAACGTGGTGACCCGGTTAATGTGTTGTACCACTTTTAAAATTTTTTTTTAAAACCCAAAAGTTTTGTACTATTTGTACCATTTTTACCGACCCTTTTGAGAAATTGCATATAAAAATGGTCCCCACGTATCCAGGTAATGCGGTTGTCCCCTTTTTTTTTAAAATTTTTTTGATGCCAAAGTTTTGTAAAGTTTTGTCCCGTTTTGAAACCAAAATAAGTTTTGTCCCCGTACTCTTTTCGTAATAGTATAAAATGGTGACTCCGGGTTTTAATGCTTTTGTCCCTTTTTGAATTTTTTGATGCCAAAGTTTTGTACAATTTTGTCCCGTTTTGTAACACATAAGTTTTGTACCCGTCCCATTTTGAAAATTTAGATATCAAAGGGGTGACTCCGGGTTAAGCTGTTGTACCACTTTTAAATTTTGTTCATCCCAAAGTTTTTTATAGTTCTGTCCCTTTTTTGTACCCTACCCTTTAGGTAATTAGAATCAAAGTGTCCGTGACCCCAGGTTAATGCTTTGTCCACTATTAAAATTTTTTCAAAAAAATATCGGGGGGTAGTGAAAAATAATAATGTCCCTTTTATTTATCAGAAAAAAAATGTTTTTAATAAAAAAAGGTTAAATTATTTTTAAAGGGTTTTGTCACAAATATAAAAAATACCTATACGATGGTATGTAGCCTACGTTTTTGTCTCCTTTTTTATTTGGTATATTAGTAAGAGGAAAATAAAAAATAACTAAAAAAAAAAGTGTAAATTTGGCCACTGTGTTTGGCAAATTTTTAAAATTTAAGGCTAAGGAGGAAATAACATATTTAAAAGCAGTTTCATTTCAAAAGGCTATAACAATTTTGTTTATAAATATATCTGTTATTTTTATTCTGATTCACCACTCAACTATGTTCATTTTTAACCCAATTATGATAATCAAATTGGGTGGTAATGAGGAAAGGATTTGAGGGGGTTTCTCCCAGCATTTTATTTTGGAAGATGGGGAAACAATTTTTGGAAAAACTACCCTAAAAAAGACTCCGGGTTTTGCCCCCCGTGCCCGCACCGGGGCCCAATTTAAAACCTGGGTGACCCCTTTAGACCCATCAGCCACTAAAGGGGGTATTGTTTTTTTTAAACGGTGTTTACATTTTTTAAAAATTTTTATAGGATTTAACTTTTCCCAGAAAAAAAATTTTTTTTGGGAAAAATTTTTTTTTCCTATTGTAGAGTTTAATTGAGAAATATACCATGGTGTCACCCTGCAAGCAGGCTATACCAACGAGAGGCGCCGTATTTGGCAAAGATGGGGCCAACATTTTCAAGCTGAGGGTCCCATTGGTTAGCACAAGAGCCCCCCAGATTTATCTCAGTTTTCTAGACTGAAGCGCTACTTTCATTCTTTCCCCTTTTGTCCGACGGGGGTTGTTTTTGGTTCCCCGTTTCGACCATGCTTACAGACAAAAATTAGGGGCACTGGGGATCAAAACTTGGGACTTCAGATCTGAAGCAAAAAATCTGCCCATATACACAAGTCGGTGGGTATCAAATACTTACTTACTTATGGCATAGGAACACAAAAGTTTTATTATTTTTTAAAGGTTTTAAATATATATTTACTTAATTTGGGTTCATGTGTGGTCATATTGCTAAAGTGCTAGACTGAGCACTGAGTGCTAAAATTAAAACAGCTTAGTAGCTTGACTTTTCGATTTCCCCGTTAGGTTAAAAATTTTTAGTACTAGCGTGATACAACTCGGCCAAGGCACAAGGGGTTTTGAAATACAAAAAGTGGGTTTCAGAGTGTTAGTAAAAATTTATTTCAGAAAAATTTTCTTAAAAAAAAAGTACTTGAAATATCAGAATATCGTGCATTTTATATGAAGTATTTATTTGTACTTAATTTTTTATATATTTCTACAGTAAATAAAATAGTTTGTGTCATCCTTGTACTTAAATTAGTAGATACAGATAGCCTAAGCGCCGTAATATGCATACCATTAAAAAAACTTACCCTTTACTACAAGAAGTTAAATAATCAATTATATTTTGATTTTTTTTGTCGCCCTTTTTCATAAAAATTGTTATTACAAAGGGTATAAAAATTTTTTAAAAACTTCTCCACCTCAAAATTTTTTTAAAATCCATTTGGGTTTTGTTCGAAAGCAAAAAATACTATTTTTAATTTTTAAAAAAAAGTAATCACCGTGGGGACTTATTGTTCGGGATTCGATACATTTTTCCAAAACGAGGGGCCCCAACTGCGGAATGCAACAGGGTTTAAATTAAAAGAAATCACATTTTAAACGAAAAAAAAAATTAACATTTTCAATCGACTACAAAAAATTCGTTCATTAACTTTTTGAAAAAAATTTTCCAAATCAATGAGAGTAAATCCCAGACGAAAAAAAAAACCTGTATATAAAATTATACTGAGAACGTCTCCAAAATTTTATTTCGACCAAATTTTATTTAAAATAACTATGTTTGTATGAGAGGAACGTTTTTTTTTATTTATTATAAAAGTGGGTTAAAATTCAATTACAGTTTTTTTATTTACTTTTTAATATTAACACTTTTATTTAAGTGTAGGCTAAAAAAATGAGAAAATCAAGAAAGAAATAAAAAAAGAGTGAAAATTTTACAGTTTTTCTGCTCGTTAATAAGGGCTAATGTATAAAACTTTTTGTATGGAGAAGCATGTGCTTTTTCTTTGAAAATAAAGTATATGGGGTAAAACTTCATTGAAAAGTATTAGGGGCCAATTATATTTATACACAGCAGGAAGCTTTTTGGGGATTTTTGTTTTGAATATTTAAAGATGTTTTTTTGTTTTTTTTTAATTACGCAAAATTTTTATAATTGGACATTGGCCCTTTTTTATCCAACGTAATGGTATTATGTTTCTTTTACCCAAAAAGGGCACAGAGATTTGTTTAACCTCCATTGCCCCCTGTTCGATCAGCAGGTTAGCCAAAGCTTGCAAATATATAGCTTGTAAATGGTAATGATCATACTAACGCACCCATTATCCGTTGACAATAGTTTCAGAAGGAAAAGTTGTATTTAAAAAAGTATTTTGAAAGAGAGTGACTTGGGGCGTTGAGGCTCAAAAATCGTCTGATTATTTAGCTAACCCCAAAAAAAAAAAAAGTCTAAAAAGAAAAAGAAAATTTTTCATTAAATATATGTTTTTAAACAAACCCCTAACTTAATTGTACAAAGAAAAAAATAAATCCCTTAAAAATTTTTGTTTTTCCCCTTATAATGCATTGAAATGGAAACATTTTTAAAGAAAATTTTCAATAATTTTTAGCATGGTTTGAAAATTCCCTAAGAATTATGAAATGCCAGTTGTTACTAAAATAAATAAAAAACAAGTTGAATTATTAAAAATATTTTGTTCTTTAAATTTTTTTGTTTTTAACGTGCTTTTTTGGGTGAGGGCCTTAAAGGGTAAATGTTTTCCCTTTTTCATGTTCCTATCTAAATGTTATTTTTTCTCTAAAAATTTCCTTTTTTCCCTTTTTTATTTTTTGGTTTCCTCTTTTAGGAAGTTGGTTTTGGGGGTTTCCATTCCCCTAATGATTCCGATGAATGAAACGATGTTAAGGGACTGTGCTAACTCGATTTTCTTAGAGGAGCTTAGCCTCTTTGTCCAATGCAGCAGTGTAAAGTGTGAATTGTTCTTTTTTTCATTGTAAAAGCCATATTGTGTTTCTATCCACCTTTCCATCCCTTTTTACAAATATGTACTCAAACTACCTCAAAAGGAAAAGTTTTTTTTTCCTTAAAGCGATTAATCCCACATAAATATATTCATAAAATAAAGTCATATGATCACATATTTAATATGGGTGGTGATAGGTTAGCAAAATAGGGCTTTTGCACCTGTCAAATATTGCCCCCATCCTTGATTTTAAGAATTTGGGCTGAAAGGGGGGCCTTTGCATCAAAATAAATTAAAAAAAAAATTACATCTGTTTAAAGTTTGGCAAAAAATTTTATGTATTTTAAAACAATAAAAAGGTTTTGGTAGGAAAATAATGTGACAGTTTCCCAACCCTTAAATTTTGCCTCAGCCAAGGCTTTCGAGTACTCAGCAAAAAACTCAAATGTGTAAAAAAAAAACTTAAATTGGTTGTTTCGTGTTCTATATGAAAATTGTCGAGAATAGGTATTTCCCTTAAAATTTTTAAAATTAAATTTCTATCTATATTTTAAAGTTTTTCTTTTTTCTAAAGAAAAGGAAATATTTTGAGAAGGTTGTTAATGAATGCCAATTAGCTTTAAAATTTTGCATAAACATTTATGAAGCATTCAAATTTAAAAAACCCCTCTTTTGGGTATTCCAAATAATTCTGGGTTTTTAAAATTTTAAATTTTTTTTTTTATGACAACAGTAAACTGGGGGAGCCCCAAAACCCTTATTTTGGCTTGAAGGTCGCTAAACCCCCTTTTTTTTTTTCTGCCCCATTTTACAAAATGGTTTTACCACCTTTAAATAAAAAAAAGTAAAAATTTGTCGGGGCCCAATAAGTATTACTAACCCTTTTCCTCCGTTATTACTTACTTTTGAAAAGAAAGGTTAAACAAATTAATTACCTATGAAAAACCCCCTTCTTTTAATACTTAAAAATTTTTAAATTTTTAACTTTAAGAGAAGGACCCCCCTACCCCCGACCCTCCACTTCCAAAAAAATTTGTATCTCCCGGGGGTGTGTTCACTTTCAATCCTGAGAAAATAAAAAATGGTGTTGTTTAAATTTGGAAACTCCCCATAATGTGACATTTTTTTTTTTTTTTGCCTACTTGGATAAAACAAACAGGGGGCTTATTTTAAATATTTGGTGGCATTTTTTTTTGTATGTCTTTTGTTCCACGATTAGCCAAATGGGAGCAATTTAAAAAAAAAAATTCAAAGGCTTCTTTTTAAGATAGGACAATCAAAATAATTTATATATATATTTATTGCAACCTGACGTCTTAAAGTTAAAAAATGTCCCCCCTAGTTATTCTTTTGAATTTTAATGTATAAACACCCCAGGGGAAAAATTAAAATTTAAATCTAAAGATAAAAGTTAAAACCCTAGTATGATAAAACAGGGAAGGAGGGTACGTTTATAGAATATATAATTTTGTAGTAAAGATAATAACAGGAGGGGGAGGGCTACAGTTATAAAATATATAATCTGTAGAATGATAAAAACATGGAGAGAGGGGGGCTACGTTCATGAACCTAGAATTGGTATAACGATAATAAAATGGAAGAGGGAGGGTTTCAGTTTATGAAATTAGTAATATGTTTGTAATGATAAAAAACTGGAGAGGGGAGGGGTCAGTTCATAGAAAAACTGTAATACTGTAGTAAGATAATAACAGGGGAGAGGGGGGGGCTACGTTATAGAAATATAGTAATCTGTGTAACGAAAAATGGAGAGAGGGAGGGCTACAGTTCATAGAATATAGTAATACTTTAACGTAATAAATGGGAGAGGGAGGGCTACAGTTCAAGAATACTGTAAGACTTTTGTAATGATAATAACATGGGAGAGGAGGGCTACGTTCATAGAATACTAGTAATACTGTTTAGTAACGATAATAACAGGAGAGAGGGAGGGTACGTTTTTATAGAATCTAGTAATACTGTAGTAAAGATAATAAATGGAGGGGGGGGGGCTACGTTATAGTCAGTAATACGTATAACGTAAAACTGGAGAGAGGGGGGGCTACAGTTTAAGAATCAGTAATACGTAGTAAGATAATAACATGGGAGAGGGGGGCTACAGTTCATAGAACACAAATAAAATGTATAACGAAATAACATGGAGAGAGGGAGGGCACAGTTCTAGAACTCTAGTAATACTGAGTAAAGATAATAAAATGGAGGAGGGGGGCTACAGTTCATAGAACTACTAGTAATCTGTTTAAAAGATAATAAAAATGGAGAGAGGGGGGTCATTTATAAACTACTAGTAATACTGTGTAACGTAAAAACATGGGAGAGGGAGGGCTAAATTCATAGAATACTAGTAATACTGTAGTAAAATAATAAATGGAGGAAAGGGGGGGCTACGTTCATAGAACTATATAATACTGTAGTAAAAGAAATAACAAAGGAGAGAGGGGGGGCTACGTTATGAACTCTATAATTAGTAAAAAAAAAGGGGGAAAAACACAATTTTCTTAAAAAAAATATTTTAAGACTTATTACATAATAACATGGAGAGAGGGAGGGCTTTCAGTTCATAGAACTACTAGTAAACTGTAGTAACGAAAAACAGGAGAGAGGGGGGGTACAGTTATAGAACTATAGTAATACGTAGTAACGATAAAACATGGGAGAGGGGGGCACAGTTTATAGAACTCTAGTAATACTGAGTAACGAAATAACATGGGGAGAGGGGGGGTACGTTATAGAAATACTAGTAAAACTGTAGTAACGATAATAAAATGGAGAGAGGGGGGACAGTTCATAAATACTAGTAAAACTGTAGAAGATAAAAACATAAAACTCGTTTAGCCAGAAATTTAAATAAAAAACATGGGAAGGAGGGGTACAGCATAGAATCTAGTAATATGTAGTAACGAAATAACAGGGGAAGGGGGGCTTTTTTCAAGAATAAATAGTAAAACTGTAAATAAAAGATAATAAATGGGGGAGGGAGGGGTACAGTTATGAAAATAGTAAAAACTGTAGTAACGATAAAAACATGGGGGAGGGGGGGGCTAAGTTATAGAAAAAACTAGTAATACTGTAGTAACGATAATAAAAGGAGAGAGGGAGGGTACAGTTCATGAACTATAGTAATACGAGTAACGATAATAACATGGGGAAAAGGGAGGGGTACGTTATAGAAATACAGTAATAGTGTAAGATAATAAAAGGAGAGAGGGAGGGTAAGTTCATAGAATACTATAATACTTAGTAAGATAATAAATGGAGGGGGAGGGCTACAGTTCATAGAACTACAGTTACTGTAGTAACGATATAACATGGAGAGAGGGAGGGTACAGTTCATGAAATACTATAAAACTGTAGTAAATTTAAAAACATGGAGAGAGGAGGGCTCAGTTCATAGAACTAAAAATACTGTAGTAATGATAATAACTGGGAGAGGGAGGGTACGTTCATAGAACACTATAATACTGAGTAAGATAAAACATGGAGGAGGGGAGGGCTACAGTTCATAAACTATTAAAACTGTAGTAAGATAATAAAATGGGGAGAGGAGGGCTATAAAAAAAAGGAAAGAAAAAAAAACAGTTCATAGAATACTTAATATGTGTAATTAAAAACAGGGGAGAGGGGGGCTACAGTTCATTTGAACACTAGTAAAACTGTAGTAACGATAATAACAAGGGAAGGGAGGGCTACGTTCATAGAATACTAGTAATACGTGTAAAGATAAAAACATGGGGGAGGGAGGGCTACAGTTTATGAACTACTGTAATATGTAAAATAATAAATAAATGGGGAGAGGGGGGCTACATTCATAGAATACTTTAATCTTAGTAATGATAATAACATGGAAGGGGAGGGCTACAGTTCATAGAACTACTAGTAATCTGTAGTAATGATAAGTACATGGGAGAGGGGGGACAGTTTAGAAAACTAGTAATCTGTAGTAAGATAATAACGGAGGGGGAGGGGTAAGTTCATAGAATACTAGTAATTTCTTAATAACGATAATACATGGAGAGAGGAGGGTACGTATAAAATTCTAGTATACTGTGTAACGATAATAAATGGAGGAGGGAGGGTACAGTTCATAGAACTACTATAATACTGTAGTAATGATAAAAAATGGAGGAGGGAGGGTACAGTTCATAGAACTACTAGTAATACTTTAGTAAGATAATAAACATGGGGGAAGGGGGCTACAGTTTATAAAACTAGTAATACTGTGTAAGATAAACATGGAGAGGGGAGGGTACGTTTTAAATACTAGAATACGTAGTAACGATATAACATGGGGGGAGGGAGGGTACAGTTCAAGAACTATAGTAATACTGTAGTAACATAATAACATGGAGGAGGGGGTACGTTCAAGAACTACTAGTATTTCTGTAAACGATAATAAAATGGGAAGGGGGCTACAGTTCATAGAACTACTAGTAAAACGTAAACGATAAAAACATGGAGAGAGGGGGGCTACGTTTATAGAATCTGTTAAAACGTAGTAACGATAATAAATGGAGGGGAGGGCTACAGTTCATAGAAACTAGTAAACTTTTGTAACGATAAAACATGGAGAAGGGAGGGTTTTCAGTTCAAACTATATAATACGTAGTAATGATAATAACATGGGAGAGGGGGGGCTACATTTATAGAAAACTTGTAATACGTAGTAACGATAATACAGGGGAGAGGGAGGGCTACAGTTTGAATATGAAAACTGTAGTAAAGATAATAACATGGGGTGAGAACAATTTTTTAGTGTCACAAACCCTTCTTCAGATTAAGAGTTGACTTGATATTTGTTGGATGCAAGGTTGGGTTTAAAAAGCCGAATGTTTTTCAATCATAAAATTTAGTCAAAAATTTCTAGATGTAAAAAAATTAAAAGTTGTTTATATAAATTTTGTTTTTTTTAACATTTAATTAAAAATAATGATAATACTATGTGTGCTAGAAAAAAGGAAGGTTGGATGAGCCATTCATATCTATGAAGAATTGCAGATAGCTTTTTGGGGGGGTTTGAGGTAATTAGTGGCGCCACACTGATTAAAGTCAGGTTTTGGGTTTTGACATGTCACACTTTACAGGTTTATCTTTATTTTTGATTCTTGTGTCATGTCAATGACCATTTATTCTCTTTCTTAATGTTTCTGTTGGAAGGCCGATGTTTTTTGCTTGACACTGATTGCATTCCAGTTGGTAGATGAGGTTTTCAGAATTACACTATGGTTATGTTTTATAATTGAATTTATTTTGGTTGTGTTGCTTGACAGTGAATTTGTTGGTTTTTGTTTTGTGTTGGTTTCTCAGGAGGTGTGATTGCAGGAAATGAACCTGAGGTTTGTTTGGTTTTGTGTTGTTTAGTTGGTTCTGAAAGTGTTGGTTTTACAATATCAGTTGTTTGTTTATAGCTTGATTTTAAAGGTTCTGTGAAGTTAGTTTGTTTAGTGGTGCAGGATTAAAGCATGAGGAAACATGTTTTTAGAAGATTGTTGAGTTTATCAAGTCCATGGTGGTATGTAGTGATCAGAGAGATGATGGTGCTTGTTTCTGTTGATATTTTAGGCCTGCTATTTTGAGCTCTGTTGGTTTGTTTACACACCAGTTGCGTTGAGTTAAGTTTTCCTGTTTTTGGCTTTGTTATCAAATTTGCATCACATCAAAAGGTTCATCCAGGTCGCCGCCAAGTGGCGGATGCTCCAACCTGCCTGAGGTGCATCGGTGTTGATCAGATAAACATTATGAATGGGATCCAGGCGGAGACTTGGTCAGCCACCCTGAGCGTGTTTTTCCAAACCCAACTAGCTCCCTAATTCTCCATAGTCAAACTTTGTGGGAGCGTAGTTGGGGGGTATTGTTTCTGCATTAATATAGCTTTGGTCACCCTCAGGGCATAAATGTTGATAACAAATGAGTTTTTTAAACTGTGTGTTGTGGTTGAAATGGAGATGATAAAGATACCTGATGTATGGAGGAGTAATATTATTATATAGAAACGGAGACGTAGGAATGCCGGTTCCCCTAACATCAGCATGGATGAGGCTGAATCCTTGGCACTGGGAGAGAACCCTTTTATCCTTGGTGTGCACTGTTGTTTTCAGGCGTCCCTGTAATGGAGTGTGATGTCCACACCCAGAAAGTAATGTTGGATCTGGGCATTTTCAAGCTTTTTATATCTATCAATTTAGTCCAAGTATATCCAAATTAAAAAAAACAATCAGCTAGGGGGATAGCCCATTGTTGCGGTTTAAACCCAAAGAGCACCTTCACCTCTCAACTTAAAGGGAAATTTGTGTGTTTTGTGTTTTTTAGTGTTTACCCTAAACAATTTTTTCCCCATATCATTAAGGTAGTTTTAACCATGTTTTAGCCTAGTGTTAAAACCCAAAGTTTTTTGATCTCATGTGTGTCTCCTTATTCAGGTTATATGCATGTAGGGGGCGGGGATTGGGAAGGAAAAATTTCTCCCAAAAATTTTAATCCACATTTTTTTGGGAAAGGGAGAGTGGAAAACCACTTAAAAAAAACCATAAATTAAACTAAACCCGGGGTTTTTAAAACCCCAATTTAGTGATCAGAAAGGCCAGTCTAACACGAGAGCGATGCCTTATTACCATTTTTGGCCTCTAAACGGGCGTTATAAGTATTTGTTTTACCTGTGGGGGGATTATTTATTTTAGTTTGGGCTTTTTATTTTTCTTCCCCTTTCCTTTTCATAAAAAGAAATTTATACCCAAAATACTTTGCAGAAATATATTCTGTAAATTATCACCAAATGTTTTTTCTTAGACTTCCGTGTGGCAGCAGGGTGGGGGGGGCCACGCTCAGACACAGGATTGCCTAGTAACCACATTTGGGTTTTCAACAAAAATGGACTTCTTTAAATGAAAATGGACTACCCGGGGGCGGTTAAAAACCCTCCGGGTGTTATTACAGAGCTTCAAAATGCACTTGGGGGACTGTGCAGTAGATTCAGGTACAAAAAAAAGGCCTTTTTAAACTTTATTACTTTAAAAATGGTATTTTTAATCATGCATATCATATTTCATTAAATATTACTAAAAGGCCATATATACCATTCTTAAATTCAGAACAGGCTTTTATAGACACTTTGCATCTCTTTCTGAAACTTTGGTTTCCCCATTGGCACGGGCCTTTTTTAAACCAAGCAACTCCATTTTTAGCTTAAAATAAACATTTCTTTAGAATAGTAGGCTATAATATAAACCTCAAAAAAATCAAATTTAACCCACTTATTTTTTTATAAAATATGAAAATTTAAAATTTTATTAACATTGGGTCTCATTTTCCCGAGTTTAAAAAACATGTTATAAGTCTTGTTCCAACGTGGGGGAAACCCAAAAATAAAAAAAAACACCTGCAAAAAAACTTTAAAATGAATATATTTTATGCAATGTTTGAAAACAAAAACTCCCCTTTAAATTTATTTAAATTAAAAAATAAAAAAGGGTTGTCTTGCTGGGAACCTTTTTACTTAGTTTTTTACATGGGTATATTGTTGAAAAAAACTGGGGGCCAATAGCTCCTCCCTGTATGTTTTGGTGGTTGTTTTGAAGTTACATAGGGGGAAACATTATTTAAAAACCTGCCCAGGTTTGAAGATTACAGCACAATTTTAAAATTTTTTGACTTGAAAACTGAAAAAGGAAGTTCATCCCCATTCACATAAGAATTGATAATATTAAATAACTAAAAACTTTTGTCAAATTTTTCAAACTATACGGAAACAAAACCCGACTGTCAGTTTCATAACTAAAGGCTGGAATTTTTTTGTAATTGTCCCAGACAATTTTAAAAAATTTGAAAATATATTTTATGTGTAAAAAAAAATTTTTTTATTTTAATATACTTTATTTTGGGTAAAGAAACCAGCTACCCACAAAAATGGTCAGTTAAAATCCTTTAAAACACTAACCCCCATTAAATTTTTCACTATCAGGTTTTAAAGGTTTTAAATCCTTGCCAAATTTTTGTGGGGGGAAAGATCCATCCCCCTTAACCCCCCGGGAAGTAGCGGTGTGATTACTGTGTTAGGGGAAATGAACCCCCAATTTCCCGGTTTTGGTCGAAAGGGTTTTTTATTGGTAAATTGTTGGATTTAAAGGGTGAATGTTGTGTTATTCATAGTAAATTAACTAGTTTGTAAGTCATGTGGGGAAAAATAATCAGGGTGTTTGAAAAATGCACCTAAACTACATCAAAAAAAAAAATAACAAATTTGGGGTTTCACAGGGTGGCCACTAATCGAGAAAACTGGTAAATGCTTGAATTTTGAACATCCCAGGGGGGGAAAAAAAATCATAAAAAATGATTGAAAATTTTTCGTCTTTTCAGGAATTTAAAAAATTCCCAAAAGCTATTTTTCAAAATGTGATCAAAATAATTTAATTAAAATCAATTTTTTACATAAACTTTTTGAAAAATCACAAAAAATGGGCAATTTTGCGTTAAACATGGGTCCCAACCCGTCTTGTCTTTTTAATCAAAAAGTTAAAACCAATTTTCAAATAATTCCGTGAAAGGAAACCATTTAATAATTTTTCCCGAAGCATTTAAAATTCCAAAAAAATTTTATGTAGAAAACACTGTAAATAGCTTGTAAGGCATTTATATCTCAAATCATTGTTTGGGGAAGATCACTCCAAATACCTAGTTTTCTTGGGGAAATAAAAAATCTTCGGGAAGTTTCTTGGGAGGACCACTCCAAATATCTTGTAGGGGGCCCTAATTTTTTTTTTTTTTGGATGGGGTTGGGGGGTTTTGTGCACGGCCCGGAGGAGTTTTATGTTAAAAAACACTGCGCCACTTTCAATGTATCATTGGATAGCTAAACTGTTCCTTTTTCCTAGCATATTTCGGCGAGTATTGGTGGACTTTGGGAAAAATTTTTTCAATTTTTTAACTTCACATTTTCTTCACCAACACTAATAAAAATTTTAGTATTATTATTAAATCAATAGATCTTGGTGAGAGTTTTTGGATTTACACTAAAACGTCCCGTGTCCCACAACACAGTGCAAATTTTATATTTGGGGTTGGTTTTTTTCCGAGGCAGGCCGGATCATACAAAAAATTTGGCAGAACCCTCCTCCCACATGTCGGCATGCTACCTAAGGTCAATGAAAAAATCATTATTCCCATCATTTTGGGTTTTTGGCTACCTTTAATACTTTGAAAATTTTACTAAGCCAACCCTTATCAAAAAATTTTCAAAACCCACTCAATTTTTTGTACTGTCCCCCCCTCCCCCCCCACTGTTCTAAATTTTAAAAAGATTTTAGTCACATCAACAATTACAGAAGAGGATCTTTTCTAAATTTGGGTTTCAGACATTTCCTGGGGTAGGGGCCCCCGCGCCCGGGTTTTTCTAAGAGGAGGACCTTTTTAAAAATGTTTTTGGGTAGCCCCCTCTCCCTTTTCATAAATAAGGTTTTGGGCCCCACTCATAAATATTTGTACACATACTTTCCCCTATACTCGGGTGGCTGAGCACAAACAAAAGTAGAATAATGACTTTGAATCTAAAATTTTATAAAAGTGCAAAAACGTGTTCCCTTAAATTTCATGGGCCCCGGGGGAAATGGGGAGTAACAATCGGCTTTCCCTTTAAGGGTAGCCATTACCTCTTTGTCCAATAGCAGCAATTTTAAAGTGTGGGCTGTGTTCTTTTTTTAAATTTTAAAGGGCCCTAAAATTTTGGGTTTTTCCCTTTTATGTGTTTATACCACCTTTCCCCGTTAAACCCTTTTTACAAATAAAATAGATTAAAGGCAGGCATTGGGTGAAAAAAACTTAATATTAGGGAAATTTTTCAGCAAACAAAAATTTGGCAACACTTCTTTCAAAACATTTTCATTTCACCATTTGGTTTTTAAATACTTATAAGTTGGGTGAAACCAAATCCCCAAAGGGGCCAGATTTAACACTAGTTATAAGTATAGCTTAAATGAACTTAAACACCCCAAAGATCCCCCTGCCTACTGGTAACAGTCGGAAAATATTTCCTCTTTTGGGAAAAGGGAAAAACAGCTGTTCGGAACCAACCTAAGAAGTCTGTCTACAAGTTTTTGAATGTTAATGTTCTATTTCTGTGAATTTTTTTGGGGGAGAGCTAAATTGTTCCTGGATAACTCAGTGGCTTAAAGCATTGGTGTACTAAACCAAAGGTCCTGGGTTTTGAAAATTTCCCTTTTCCAAGTATAAATTTTTTTAATTTAAAGACCTTTTGATGCAGCCATAACTGTAGCTAACAAATATAATAAACTTTGCTTTTAAAAACCCTCATAAATGATTTTTGGTTATTTTTTTCATATAATCAATCAAATAAGGTATGGATAATTACTAATTTATAAGAAAGGGCCACACTATTTGCATGAACAAGGAGGGGGAAAACAAACCAAATTTTTAAAAGACTTGTGAAAAATAATTTTTTGTTCGAACATACTTCCAAACCTACTTTGGGCCCCAGAAAATTTTTTTACAATGTCTTTTAAAAGCTGGTTTGTTTTGATGATGATAAAGATATTAATAGCTAATAAAAACAATACACATTTTTTACATAGAGCAAACTTCAAATATAATTTAAAATAAATTGTATGTATGATACACGTTGTGCCTACCCCTTTAAAAATTTTCTAATATAACATCCTGGGGCTCAAGTGATTAGACTCCCAACTGAAAGCTCCATAAATTTTGTAAAATGCCCAAATTGTAAAGGTGAATGAATTTAAATAATTTTGATTGCAGACAATTTTCACTCTGTAAAAATTTTTTTTCCAATTGACATGTGGGTACTGTAAGTGTACAAAAATAATCATCATAAAATTAAGTTTTTTTTTGAGAAAGACTCAGGCCTTAATGCAATATTTTCCATGGGTTGTTTTTAGTTTCGAGTTATTCGCGCCCCAGGTTTTCGAACACCGTTTGTGTAGAAGAAAGGTCACTAAGTTTAATTTTTTTTGTTTATTATTATGGGGTTTTAAAATTTGTCTATTTTGCGAACACATGAGTTAAATCATTTGTTATTTTTTCGAACTCGTAACATATAAAAGGGTGAACCAGTAAACACTTTTTTTGTTTCCAATCAAAATAAATATATACGGTAATTAAACCCTTGATTAAATACAAATTAAATGGCTCTAGAGAAATAAAAATACTATGATTTTTTGGTATTGTTGGAGTTGTCAAATGTTTTACCTAAAAATTTGTGGCTACTATGGACTACGGAAACAAAAGATAAATATTTTTTCAGCAAACTTGCGCCCTTTGTTTTGTAGTGTTAGATTTTAATTTAAAAAAACATTAAAAGGCTATTATATGGTCCCAAATGATGACCAAAAAATTAAAATATTGTCACTTGCCCCCACACCAGTGTGGGGGGACGGGGATGAAATTAAATGCCTTTTTTGGGAAGGGGTTGTCTTTTTTAAATAAAAATTTAATCTTTAATTTATTTTAATCTTTTTAATTTTTTGCCCTTATAATAAAATAAAAAATATAAACTATTTTTTAAGTTTTTTAACCTCGTTTTTCTTTTAATTTTTGGCATTTTTTTTTTCCAGGGGTTTTTTTTACTAAAAAAGGCCCCTACATGTACCCCACGAACATGTTGGGATCCATATTTCTGGGAAAATGCAAAAATAAAAATTTTTTTAAAACTTTGGAAGCTTTTTCCTTTACCCAAAATTTTGACCCCTTTCCACCTTGCGTACTCAACACAAAACCCAAAAAATTTAAAATAAAAATTTTCCCTTTTTTGTTAGTTTAGTTGCCTTTGGGTTTTGGAAAAATAGGAGTGTGTTTTTTTCAGAATTATTGTTTTATGTTCCACCCGGGACCGACATTCTTATTTTACAAGCGTCACGAATCACGTACAATTTTTTGTCTAGCTTCAGTTTGTTGAGGGAAGGTAGAACTTCATTTCAATTTAGGGTCGCCCCCCACCATCCATCAGGAGGCTCCCGATGGGAAAATGTTCTACAAATAGCCACACGGAAAAACATTTTTTTAAATTTGTCCTCATATTTTTTTTAAGCGGGGTTTTCATTTTTCTTCCTATTTTATCATATCTGTTTTAAACCTTTTTTGGGTTTTAAAATTTCCCCCAACCCATGTTTGTGAAGGCGTGCCTTCTCTCTTTTGAAAATTTTTGAAAAAAATGCAGTTGCTATTAACCCTTTGCTTCCCCCAGAAAATTTGCCGCTCTGGCCTAATGTCCTGCGTTAAATTCTTTACAGAGCTCTCTGTTGCAACTTCCTTTCCAGTCTGGACAAATCTCTTTTTTTTTCTTGCTTTTGTTTTTCACTGAGTTGGTTGTTAAACTTCTGGCCCATAGCGATATCCGTCCCAGTTGTTTTTTTTTTGTTTGTTTTAGATGTCCCAATTGGTAAGTGTCTTGATGCTTTTTTTTTTTGGGTGACTTTGTACAGTCTTGATCTTTTTGCAAATATCTTTTTGGTTATATGCCCGGGGCTACCCCAAATCAATCTTTTAGTGGTGAAGCATCCCAGTTTGGCCTTAGATGAGAAGACCAGCAGCTAAGCAAAATCTTTTGTATCGCCACTTTTGTGACACCCGTTCGTTTCCCACCTGAAAATTTGAAACGGACTCATATAGGTTGGGCCTGGTTGTTTTTGTGTTTCCCACAACTTTTTTCTGCTTTGTTTACCAAGGGGTAAAAGGGGCCTTTTCCCCCGTTGAAGTTGGACCCCCCCCCCCCCCCCCCCCCCCCCCCCCCCGGCAGTTCAAATGCTGTCCAAAACATGATACGGGCCCCATTATGTGGGTACCTAAAACGTCACGGTTACCACATTGTCACCGCATCTGATGGCAGCTCGAGCCCCTTTTGTTAGTCACGGGATTAGTTGAGACGTTCCTTAGGGGCTGTGTTCTAAACTGTGTCCTTTATGATCTTATGTAATTTGTTTTGGTAGTTCCTGACCATATGTAACACTTCCAAAATTTTATCCCTGTTTCTATGGTTCATTACGCTGAATTTTTGAAAAGTACTAGGTCACCATCATGACAATTCTTATAACAAAAAATTAGGGCATTTTTCATCTCTCTGAAACCCGACGGAATAGCTTGTTCCACCGGGGGAAAGTCCCCGGGTAATTCTTGTAGCATTGTGCTCCTTTGATTTTTTTCCCTGGTTCAGTTTGGCTACATATTAACAATATTTGTTTTTTACCCCAAAGTATGCAATCCTTAGTTGTAGCCTATTTTGCACCCCTGTAACAAAATATTGTCTTTTAGTTAAAAATGCAATGGTGTTTTTTTTTAAATTTGTATTTGCACAAACTTAATTTAAAAGGTTTTGAAATGCTAATTTTAAATGAGTTTAAAATTAGTCTGGTATACACTGAAAAGAACTTCATGTTTGGGTTTCCCCAAACAGCATTTAAAACATGGAGGAATTAGGACCGAATACACAACAATGGTTGAGTGGGGTTTTTTTCATTTTCTTTTTAACTTACCACTCCTGAGACGCTTTAAAATTTCATGGCCGTATGAAGTGTACACCAGCCCCCGGTCGGGTATACTGTGATAGGGGGAAAAATCCATCGGCATTCATCCCCCCTTTTCCAACTTTTATTTCTCTTTCCCAAAACCCTTTTTGGCGCATACATTTTTTAAAATTTTTTTCCCAATTTTATAATAAAAATAAAAAATATAATAATAAAAATGTAAAAAATTTTTAAATGCACCCATATGAACCTCAACTTATAAAAAGATGCTTGTAGAAATAAAAATAACTTACCATTCATACGTTGTTTGACGCCCCCATTTTTTTTTTCCATGATGGGCACCTCCATCTCACATTTCTTGTGTTTGCTGATGGCCTATCCCTTTTGATAAGGACCCCACCAAACTCTCTTTTAAACTTTTTTCCCCTTTGCTTTCAACTTCAGTTTTGAAAATTCTAGTTTTTTCCCACACTTTTAAATTTTTAAAAAATCAAATGGCGAAAATTTCCCAAAACCCTTTTTTCTCCAAATGAAACAAAAAAAACGCCCTTGGTACATATTTCCCTGTGTGGCAAGGGTGGTAAGTGATTAGCAAAATGAACTTTTTACCCCGACGCCCATAGGAAAGTTCTTTCATTTTTTATATTTGGATCCCTTTTATGGGGGGGATTTTCAGCCCAATTTTCCTGGAGAATCTGAAAGTTCTTGAATTCCCGAAACATTTAGACTGAAAAAACAAAAATTTAATAGATACATAAAAAACGTTTTTAAGCGATATTTGTAAAATTATAAAATTATATGAAAAACCACAGTTAGTAAACATTGCTTATTGTTAATTTTTTAAAATTATAAAGTATTTCATCTCTCTAAGATATATTATAAATTTAAAAAAAAGTAAACAAAATTTAAAATGTTATGTAAAAATTTTAAAACCTTATTCAAGTTCCGTTTCCCCGTCAAGGTTATGTTTTATTTTGTTTCTCAAAAAAATTACCCTTTTCCCTTTCCCCCCCTTTTGGGGGGGGTCCCTACCCCAAAAAATTTTTTTCAAAAGGTTTTTAAAACGGAAAAAGGGGGAAAAAATTTTTATCCTTTTTTTTTTTAAAAATTTTTGGGGGGAAACCCCCGGGTCTTTTTTTGGGTTTTGAGAGCAAAAACTAAAATTTTGGGGGGTATTTTAACTAAAGGGTAAAAAAAAAAGTTTTTTTAACCCCAGTTTTGGGGAATTTTCCCATTTTCGGGCATTGTAACCCCTTTTTTTTAAAAAAAAAAATATTCTATTTAAAATTTTTTAAGTTAGGGGTAATTAATTTTTTTGGGGTTTTTGGGGTTTTTTCTGGAGAAAATATTTTTTTCGATTTTCCCCCGTATTCTTTTGGGGCAAAAATTTTTGTTTTTTTTTTAAAAAGGAAAATGTATTTTTCATCACATATTCAAAAGGGAAAAACTTTTTTTAAAATAAAAAAATAAAATTTTAAAAAAATTTTTTTAAATTTAAATTTAAAAGGATATGTTAAAATTTGGGGGGAATTTGGGGGAAAAAATTTGGTTTTTCCCCCAAAAAGTTAAAAAATTTTTTTTCCCCTTGGGGTTTAGTTAATTTCATAAAAAAAAAATAGTATTTTTTTTAAAAAATTTACTGCCAAAAAACAAAATTTGGGAAAGGGCCCCCCGTAAAACCCTTTCTTTGTGATAAAATTTTTTTTAGGTAAATATTTTAGTTTTTTTTTTTTAAAAAAAAAAAACCCCAACCCCCGGGGGAAAGAGCTGTTAATTGGGGAATATTTTTAATTTTTTTCTATAAACCCGGGAAAAAAAAAAAGGGGGTTAAAAAATTTAAAAATTTTAAAAAAAAAATTCTCAAAATAAAATTTTTAAAAAATCAGATACTTTTCTTAAAACCCCCTAAATTTGGGGGGAAAAATTAAAAAAAGGTTTTAAAAAAAAGGGTTTTTTGGTTTTTAGTGGGGAAGGGGTTAAACCCCCAATTTTAATTTTAAAAAAATTTCCTTTTTAAAAAAGGTTCTAGGGGGGATTTATTCTTCAAAAACAAGGGTTTTTGGGGGGGAAAACTCCCCGGGCCCCCCCTTTCCCCCCCCCCCTCTATTATGCCATGGTTACAAAAACCCTTTGGACCCAAAAACCTTTTTAATTTGTACATACCAAAAATTTTTGGGGGTTTTTCTTTTTTTGGGGAGTAAAAAAACCCGAATGGTTTTTTTTTTTTTCATGGGGGGGAGTAAAAATTTGGAAAAAAGGGAATTTTTAAAAAACCCTTTCAATAAAGCTTTCATATTTGATAAGATAAAACTTTTTGGTTTCTCCCCAAATTGCTAAATTTAATTTTTTTTTTTAAAAATTTTAGTTTTAAAATTAAAAAAAATCATTTAAATTTTAAAAAAAATTTAAATTTGCTAAAAAAGTTTAAAATTTTTGGGAAAAGGTGGGGGAAAGAACCCTTTGGTTATAAAGGCCCAAAGGGGGCCCCCGGTTGGGGGGACGCGTTTTTGGGGCCCGGGCCCTTTCCCCTCAAAAAGGGTTTTCCCAATGAGAATTAAATTAAAAAATTTTTTAAAAAAAAATAGTTAGAAAATTAAGGATTTGTTTTAAAAACAACAAGGAAAAAAAAATGTAACCCGGGCCCCGGGGGCAAAATAGCCAAAGATTAAATTTTTTTTTTGGGGTTTAACTCCCAAAGGGGTGGGAAGATAAAGGGTTTTGAATCCGTGCGTGATGGAGGGTGTTTTTTCCCAAATTTTTTTTTTTTATTCTCTCCACAAAAATTTCGGGTTTTAATTTTCCCTTTAAAATTTAAACCTTTCCAAAATTCCCAACCCGTTTAAACTTTAGTTTTAAAAAAAAATTAAAAAAAAAAAAGGGGGATAAAAAGCGGGTGCAAATAAAAAAATAAATAAAAAAATTTAAAGACCCAAGGGAAAAAATTTTAAAATTTTAAAAATGGTTTTAAAAATTTTTATCTATTTTTTTTTTGCCAAAAAATTTTTTAAAATTTAATACCTTTGATTAAAAAAAATTTGGGGAAAAAATTTTTAGAATTTTTTTTAAAAGTTTTTTTTTGTTTCAAATTACAAAAATTAATTTTCTGCTTCTTTAACGGGGCTTTTTTTTTTCTTCTTTTCCCCCCCGCTTTTTTGCATTTTTTATTTTTTTTTTTTTTTCCGAGGGGCTTCCAGGTTTCCCCAATTTTTTTGGGCTACTCAAAAACAATGAAAAAAAAACTCCCAATAAAAAAAATACTCCCCTAAAAACCCAAATTCCTAAAATTTTAAAAAATTAAACTTTTTTAAAATTCCATTAAACAAAAACCCTAAAAAAAAAAACCCCCTTTTTTTATTGGGGGGTTTCAAAAAAGTTTTTTGGGGAAAAATGGCCCCATTTTATTGTGAAAAGGGGTTTTTATTTTTGGGTAAACAAAAAAAATTTTTAAAAAAAATTTGGTTTTAAATTAAATTTAAAATTAAAAAAATTTTAATTTAAATTTTTCCCCCAATAGTTTATTTTTTTGGTTATTAACCCACTTTGAGGCCCGGGGGAAAACTTTTACCATTAAAAATCATTATTTTCGCAAAAAACAAAAATTGCGCGGGGGCGGGGTTTTCTTTTTAAAAAAATTTTTTTCCAAACCCAAAAACTCCCAAACCCCCTTTTCCCGTTTTTTTTGGGGCGGTTTTTCGAATGAGGGTGAAAGGGGGGGAAAGAAAAAAACCCCTGAAGGTTTGGAAAAAAAGATAAAAAAGAGGTTTTGGGGGGGTTTTTCCCAAATAGTTTTCTGTGGGGGGGACCCCCGGGTTTGGGTTTTAAAATTTCCGGGGGGTTTTTTGGGGGCCAGGGGCTGCAATTTGACCTGGGGCCCGGCTGGGTGAAATTTTAAAAAATGGGTTCCAAACAAAAAAAAACCCCCCCGGGAGGTTTTAAAATCGGGGGCCCAAATTTAAAAAATTTTAAATGATTTTTAAACTACAATTTTGGGTTTTTATTTGGTTTTAAAAATAGTAAACAAAAAAATTTGACCCCCAAAACCAAAAAAAAATATATTCCCCCATTTAAAATTTTGTTTTTTTTTTTTGAAAAATAAAAAATTGGTTAAAGTTTAAATTTAAAAAAAAAAAATAAAAATTTTAAAGAAACAAGTCTCTTGCCAAAAACGATTGCTAGTAGAATCAATGAACTAGCTTCAGATATAAACAATAAATTAATTCAAAGGATGTCAGGAGTTTCTTGACTTTCCCCTTGCAATTGACATAACAGATGTTGCTCGGGTGGCTGTTTTTATTCCTAAAAAGCCACCTCAAATAATACCAATACATGATACTACAAAGGTTGATAACATTTTTGACAAAATGAAAACAATGTTTGAGGAGGATAAATTGTTTTTGGCCTAATTTACATGTTTAGTTACAGATGGTGCGACTGAAGAACAACATTGTTGGAAAGATAAAATTAATGTTGATTGATGAAGGTTCACTTACTCTATTTATACTTTACGTTTTCATTGTTATTATACATGAAGCCGTAGCCATGTATTAAAAGTTGAAAATATTTTTGAAGCCTGTGTTAAAAATCATTAACTTGATTCGCTCCAGAAGCTTAAAATCACAAACAGTTTACTGCTTTTCTCAAAGATATTGGCTGTGATGTAATGATACCTTATATCACTCTCATGTAAGGTGGCTTAGATGTTGACGAGTTTTAAATGAGTTTGGGATTAGAGACATGAAATAAAGCTATTCCTTGAAAGTAGCTTGGGTTTTATAAAAGCTCCCGAGTTCGAGTATAGGCCTAGTCATAATTTTAAAATGTTAAAAAGTATATTAAAACACATGTTCTTAATATATGAATGACACTCATTTTTATAAACAGTAAATAGTTTTGAAAAAAAAGTTAAATAATGGAAATATTGGTTTTTAAATTAGAGATAAAACACAATTTTAAAAAAACAAGAACACTCAAATAAAAATCTAGTTTAAAAACGAATAGTTAAAATGGTTTTCAACATGGATGTCTTTAAGCACATTTAATGTCAGGCCTCAATTGTGGTTTCGGATTCCCACGTTAAAACTGTTAGGTCCTCCATTTCATCTCACAATCACCCTACCATTACACATTAGCGTAAGTGTCTATAACACGAAACGGGTAGTAAGACGCGGTGTAATAATAATAATAATATAATAATAATAATAATATAATAATAATAATAATAATAATTTAAGGACATGAAAATTACACTAAGAATTATAAAACAAAGTTAATAGAATGAATAATGCATGACTTGGAAATGTCTAAGAAGACAGTGTAGGAAACACTAGATAGTAACAAATACACTTCTTTCTTCACATCTTCTTAAACTTTCACACTTTCCACTTCTTTAAAACTTCCACAGTTGTACATTAGTTTGAATTTTTGGGAATATTACTTTTTCATTGATGTCTTTTCATATGAAAAATTAATGATTTCCGAAAATTCAAAACAATGTGCAATGTGGAAGTTTGAAAAAGTCTGATAAGAAAACGTAAGAATCATAAACCAATAGAAATTTGAATTGTTTCATATTTCGTTTATTATTACTTAGTGTGATCTAGGGATGGGTTGTGAAATCACAACCTGCTCCTCTGACGTCACATACACAACTGTTCTGACAGATGAACGGAGCTGTTCCTTTCTATCACTGGTCCACGGATCAAATTCACGCTGTAACAGCTCTGGAGTAAACTTGTTCCTCGTATCTCTGTCACAGGCAGCGCTGGAACAGGTCTAAAGTTACTTGCTCCTCGTCTCTGTCATAGACAGCGCTGTAACATGTCCGGGGCTACCGTGTTCCTTTATGCTCCGGAAATATTTTTTGGAGCAATCGTACAGTAGAAAGGAAGTAGATACTTTGTGTTCTTGTTAGAGCACTGAGATCAGGTCCGGCGCAACCTTACTTATCCTTTATATAGGCCTAGCTTAGAGATGGTTTGGAGAGTCACAAATGAGTGTTGAAGGGAAAGCTTTCGTAGTACAAAACATTATTTCCACAATGCAAGCACAGAATGAAATGTATTTTCACAATAAATTGTTAAGGGACCCACTTGGTGGTAAAATAATTTAAGGCAAGGGTCAGCAATCTACTGACTGACTGATTTTATCTAGCCCACAAAGTATTTAGCAAACAAACAATTTGTTAAAAAAATGGACTTAATATCTAATTCTAATTGGGAAAATGTAAAATTGAACTTTTTTTTGCTCTACTTTTTTTTTTCTTTACTTCTTTTAAATTAGCCAAACATTTTTTAAATCAATAAAGCCCATAAAATTGAAAAGGTTGCAAACGTTCTGGTCTTTGGCTTCACTCTCGCACTCGAATGGGACTGCCGATGACAATGAGGTTGAGGTTTGATTCCGGTTGGGTGCACCTAGGGTGATTTTTCCTTAACGTTTTCAACTCTCATTCCAAACAAATGGGGGTGCATTTTCTCAAGAATCAACCATCTTCATCCCTAACACATTGGCGTAATTGACATAAATGCATAAAACCCGAACGGCTAGTAGACGCAGGGCTAAAAAAAACTAGGCTGGGAGTATGTACGAAATAACTGTCACTGTGACAACAAGGAGCAGGTGTAAGGAACAGGTCGAGTGGTGGAGCAGTAACAGATTGATCCTGCTCCACTAAAGGAGCAGTTTTTCCCATCCCCTAGTGTGATTGTGTATTATCAGGTCTTCTGTTTCATTTCCATTCCTCTATGCCACAGTTGCACATGTGCATTGTATGGGCTCTTGTTAGACATTATTTCATTGAGAAATTGATTTTCATTTTAATTATCAATATTTATAAAAGTTGATGCTCATACTTTAAAAATTAGAATAATATTTCTAGCAATCAATATGAAATAGTAAGTGCTTTTTATAATATAAATGTGGTAAGTCTGTTAAAATATGTATTTCAATAAATAAGACTAAATTTGATTTTGAACAAGTTAACCAACATAATTCTATAACTAAATAGTAACTAAACTAGAGCTAGTTTTGTAGATAAACGCATTAATTAATACGAGTTTTTAAATGCTTAAGTTTGAAAACAGTTTAATATAAGGTATTCTTGATATTACGTTTTTAATTTGACATAAATTATTTAATTTATAAAGGGACCAGGCAAAATAGTAAGATGAATTATTCAATTATTTAGTAATCTTCTTAGCTATTTTATTTTCATTGCATTTTCGTGGCAATACAAGTAAATAACTTCAATCAAAGTATGATTCAAAATGGACGACAATATTGAATAAATTTAACAGTTTAAAGTGGTTTTAGAGCTCTATTAGTTATTAATGTGAAAATTAAAATTGATTTTTAACAATTTGTTAATTAAACAAATGATTTATAATTTTAAATGCTGATATTATTCTCAATTAAATAGACTATGCTTACTATTGCATTTTAAAAATTGAATATTAAGTGCATCAAATAGAAGCACGAAAATGACGAGCCTAAAAAACTTTTCGATCTTAATCGTGAGCTTAATCGACAAGCTTGAGTACAAGTTTTGAAATATGAGTACTCGCAGAGCCCTATTTGAAAGTAAATCTCAAAAGTGATGATTCTAAATTGTTACATAATCTGGCATTCAGCACATTATATAACTGGATACTTAAAACAATTTTAATATCAAATTACACGGGACAAACTAAGCTACTCACTGTTATTATTGATATTTTAATTCATTTCAGAGGAAACTTCAGCTTTGGGAAACTAAGGTCAGTGTAGGAATCTTGCTTTTTTCCCACTTTAAAAGCTTCAACTAAAGAAGAAAAAAATCAACTTGCTTGAATTTTCTGCGAAAATATTTATGTTAAAAGAGGATTTTCAACAAGCAGTTTGAATGTTTCAAAGGCATGGAAAATATTTTAAATATATTCAAGTTTCCATTTTTCCTATAATTCTGACAACGCACTTGAAGAACTTCAGCTTAAATTAATAGACTTTCAATGTGATTCTTTCCTAAAACAAAAATTATACATCCATATGCTAGCCCTGTGGGTTCTCTCTAAGTTCGGAACAACATAATCATATGAACAATTGTTTTCAAGAATAATCATCTAAAATCTTTTGAAAGGAATAGGTTAATTGGCATTTACTTATGCTCACTTTTAAAAGTAGCGTGTTCAAAGGACATTCCAAATATCAACTAGCTAGTGACAGAAAAGCAAGCACAAACGAGTTTGACACCCTTCTTCAAGGGCTGGTCATATATCTGCAATTAACCTTCAAAATCGGAACATTACTCTTTATTACTTGGCTCTTCTTAGCTTGTGTGTCACAGCAAACCAAGACTTGTCTTTCTGACACTTTGAACCTAAAGTACAAATGTACTGCAATATTTATTTTAATTATATGTACTTATTGGTAACTTCTCACAATACTTGAATTAAGAGACATTTAATAAAAATAAATATGACATTTTTAAGGTTATTTAATTAAAATTGTTGCTAAAAGAATAATGTTATCAAAGAGACATTGTACCATCATTTGCCTTGAAAGAATTAAAATATACCTTTGTGAAAAAAGACACGCCGAGTGCAAATGACTTACTTAAATCTTAAGTTCTGACCTTGTTGTTTGGAGTCAAAACCACCACCACCACCAACAACAACAAACAAACAAACAAACCTTCATGGTTCCAGTTCTTTTATTCCAATCACAATCATTTTAAACAAAATATAATTGGTGTTTAGTTATTTTCATTCTACTTGTCATGTACACCATAATATGATTGCTGTACAATGATTTTGTATTTAACATATGCAAAAGTAACTTTTTTATATGTCCTACAAACAACGCAATTGTTCTGCCATGTTGACAGCAAACCATTTTACTCTATATACTTTAAACTTAACATTTTACCAAGATTACTCTCTAGATTTGGTGTTGTGAATCTGTAACGAGTTACAAGTTAAAGCTATTTCAAATGGGGCAACACTCACCAAACCCCTTGATGAACTCCAACCAAGAGCACGTGCTCTGACCTCCGCTCTGCAACGCTCTACACAACAGACTAAGTGGAACTTTCGATTGACTGACTGCTCGGGAATCAACCCACGCCTGGCCGGAAACAAAAGAATGAGGTTCCGCGTGGCAAAACAAAGTTACTAGTTCCGCCGTTGGAACCGTCTAGAACAATATACCTGTTGCCAGGTCCTTCTTCTCTTGTTGTATTTGTTCTTTCGACTTACCCCCTCCATCCCTTGCCCCTTCTCTCTGTGAATACAATTATGGGTATTTTATTGGACGTTGGTTTTCAATGGTCACTCATACCACCGACGCGACTTAGAGGCCGAAATATTTTTATTTAATATTTAAAATTCGTTTTCGGCGTAATGGGGGGATTTCTTATCAAAATTA
Source organism: Timema cristinae (assembly GCA_039000515.1). NCBI lineage: Eukaryota > Metazoa > Arthropoda > Insecta > Phasmatodea > Timematidae > Timema > Timema cristinae. Next base: position 1,596,788 of record JBCFYV010000012.1, read on the forward strand.
TTGTTTGGGGCTTAAACTCATTTAAACTTTAACTATGAAATGTTTCACACAGTTCATTGCAAATGTGGTCGCCTTTCTGTCTCCTTATGCGAGGTTTAATTCAATTAGTCTGTGCAATTTCACTATAATTATATATGTTTAAGTTACATATATTTAATTTAATTTTCACGCTGTGGCAGACTTTGCGTCTCGGGCTTACCACCCGTCCTTTCTTGATACCATTAGCATATGTATTGTGTATGTGACTATCAGCTTCGCTGTTCTAACTCAGAGCACAGGGCACTAGTAGGTTAGTTTTGGGACTGGGTCCAAAGATAGATTCTTTGTATTGTTACTGTTCTACATTATGTTGATTTCTTTTGGTTTGAAGGTGCATATTTATTTAATTTCATGTAGTGATTACCTAAGTGATACGTTTGTTGGAGTTATGAAGAAGTATAGTTTTATGCACTTATTACACAAGTTAAAGGAACTATAAACTTTGTGCTTTTATGGAGGGCTATGTAAATATAAAATTTATCATGATTAATGATCATGTTTATTATGTTTTGCTTGAAGGCGCGTGATAGGGTAACTTCCCATGCTAATGTTAATATGTAGAAACATTTGTTAGGAGTTTCTCTCTAAACGCGTGGAATATACAAACCTTATCCATAGACCTCAATGATGACTATCAATGTTAGTGTTGTACTGACAACCAGCTTAGTAATTATATATATTATATATATATATTAATATATATATATATTATATATTTTCAGGTATTGTAAAGTTTATAAATTCCATTATCTAAATGGAGTTTTTTCTTTATCTGAGAGGATAAGCGCTTAACGCGATGTTATTTTATTTTTGTTCTAATTATGTATTTACCTTTTTGATTGTTCTATATAAAATAAACAAACATTTTATTGTCACGTAAACTTCTTGACTGATTTTCCCGTCACGCTTCCTAATATTTTTACAAGAGGTTTACAAATCTATTTATTTACATAAGAATAATTGGTACTACTACTAAACCATTTCTATTGTAACTTTCAGGCCTTTACACCTTCCTTTGAAGTCGATGATCACCGTGGGAACTTTCAGTGTATCAAGTAACATAGCTGCACAGACAAATTCTTCAACTCTGCGTTTCATAGCGGAAGATGCTGCGCTTTTCATTACAGACAAGATTGGAGCCAAGTATCAGTCTTATCCTGTAGACCTCCGCAAAGACTATGTTTGTGTCGTGGATCTGGGTCTGTTTGAGTTATCTTTGAGGCTTTGCGACAAAACTAGTGGACAGAACAGTGACAGTCCTAGAGTGGATTTGCGAGCATCAAATAACGTTCTTCATGTACACACATGTTCAGACTCTGCCAAAGCTCTGACAGAACTGTTGATATACTTTTCAATGGACGGTGATATGCTGCAGTCAGACTCCCAATGCTCACATTCCAAGTGTGACCAGATTCTTGTAAATACTGGTAATATACCAGTGGACGACAATCAGAATGATAGCAACAACTTGTCCAAGTCACAAGTGGACCATGTCCACCACCTCATGGAAGAAGCTATGAAGGACACTCATGGAACTCACCAGGGAGAGAAATCGGGTCAGTTTCAATAACATTATAAAATATTTTCATTCTTTAATTAGTTTACAATCTAAATTGATTACTTTTGGTTTGGACTATTGGTGGTTAAAATTTAAATTCAATATAAATAGTTTAACAAAAAAACTCTGTGATTTCTTTGTCAAATTTATATAAAAATTTTCTAAAAGTCACTTTTATTTTGTGCTACAAATTCAGATACTTATCAGGATATCTACAACTTGTATTAATTGACCTAAGGGTACAATGTGATTAGTATGAACCAATGTACTGGTATTCAAGTAGATGGTTTACCACATGAAAATAACATCCCAGTGCAATTAACTACACTCACTGATAAGCAAACTAGTGCTTTGATATTACTGCGCATCTTCTCCTGTCAAGCTTAGGAACAGCTCACTCATATTATTAATATTGTGATATATTGATCCACTACTCTATAGTTTGCTTATTCTCATCTATCAATTTGTTTTATTGGTTTGATATTTTTTATTTTTTCATTAAATTATTAATTAGTTTCATCCATGTATTTACTGTAGAGAGCTCTACATTTGCCGGTGAGAGGCGCGGGGGGGTGGAAGTTTTCTTCTTCCCAGATGAAAATCACCCCCTCCCTGCAAGACTGCTCGGGGACTCAGAGATGAACCGCCCTATTGAAGATGATGATGATGATGATTGGGAGGACGATTTCTGTATTCTAGAAAAGGAGGCAGGATCAGGAATAATGGTAAATTTCTTTCATTACAAAACAATTTGGAAGTGAAAATACAAACTGAACCTACTTTTAACTAAACTCTTGGGAGCATTTGCTTGTTTAAACCAATACTTTGTAAATAGTAATTCTAAAATATATTTTAAAACTTTTATAGGACACTTTTTAACCCTCACCATCATCAGACACAGTTTATCAAAATAGAACCCTTTTAACTAGGGCTGTCAAACTCTATTCCTCAATACCCTCGATTCTTACTGGTATCGAAAGAATCGAGAATTGGTAATAATATTACGATTCTCGCTACTTCGATTATTAGCTCTCAATAAAACTGGCAACATTTAGAATAAATGACCCACCTTGGTGGCATAGTTGGCTAACGCGCTTGTCGTGTTGAGCTCAACTGCTGAGGACGGGGAGATCGAGGTTCGAATCTCGGTCGGGTGAACTGGGGGTGGTTTTTCCTAATTGGTTTTCCACTCTCCCTCCACGCAAATGCGGGTTCATTGCTTCTATTTCAACCTTCCCAATTCCTAATCCATTAGCATAATTAGTACTTAAAGCGTATAACCCGAACGGGTAAATATTATAACATTCAGAATAGGTGATATTTAGCCGGCAAATTGTAAATATAATACGAACCTAACATTTTGAGGTGATCTACATGAAAAATAAATAGTCTAGAATATATTACGACCTGACATTATGACACTAACAAGAGGTAAAAAAATTAACAACGTATATATATTTAAAAAAAAAAGTAATACTTAAGTGAAACTGTCCAAATACATAAATTGATTCTAAACAAACAATCATTATATACCGGTAATACATAAACTAGGGATGACAATTTTCCATAATATATCAATATATATCATTAATTGATATATCACAACGTGTATATAAATAGCTACAATATTCCTATCACATCAAAATGGCTGCTCTCCTGCAATTATATTCTTTGTCACTTTTTTCAATTTTGAATGTTTTATTTAGCTTTTTCATTAAGGCAAGTTTAATAAAAATATAACAAAAATCAATGTAGTTAATAAAAATAAATCAAAAAACTGTTATATTTATTTTAATTCACTAGATTATTGATATAGCGTTGTGAAAACTTCATCACTAATTTCTGATGAGCTAATGTGCGTAGGATCAGTTATGGCATACTGACGACTTAAAATTTTTGTAGCGTGTGAAATATGTTCTTCTTTCCGTCATAAAATCTGCAATTTATTGTATTAAATTTTGAGTTTATTTGAATTATTGGTTTTGATTTTCAATTTTGAAGAGTTTTAGTGTGTTTAATAAATATCTAGGCATATAAGATTAATGAGATTAACGTTTCAAACCACATGTGTTGTAATGATCGATTCCAAATTTTGCATTGAGGGGGAAGTTGGGTATCAGACACATCTGATTTTCTATACAATAATGCTTGGAAATATGATGAAAAAAGTAATGTTCAAGAATCAGAATCGAGAAAAATTGATATCGTACAATCTCTACTTTTAACCCATCTTAAATACAAATACAAGCTTCATGCATTCATAATGCTACATTACATAACCAACTAGTTTCCACTAATTCAATAAAAATTGGTTTTACGATCATGCCTGCCATTAATCATAGTTTATGTTTGCAAATAATAGTTATTTGTGCAGTAAAATTGACTAATTTAAAGTTTGAATCTTGAAGAATACATTAAAAATGTTTATCATTCATTCATATTTAAAATCTTAAGAGCTTACAACATAAAAGTAATTAAAATTTTATGTTTAAAATAGTACAAATCCACTATTTTACAAATCCCAATCGTCAATCCAAATCTCCACTTTATCTTTAAATCTGTTTTTTATAATCCATTCGTGATAATATTAAAACATTCAGTTAAGTGTTAAATTACTGGTCTGGGGCCTGGTTGTTGAGCTCATTCCATAACTATAATTGGATTTGAGCCACCAATACGCAGTATTAGAACTCACAAACAAATCACATGAAAATTTCTTTTTTAATGATTTGAGACTTGAATCCAAACTGTTCTCAAATCCTCAAATCTCTAATATCTTAAAGGATTTGAGTGCTTTGAAGTCCCATTCCTATTAAAAAAGTGTTTTTGTACTCTCTGATAAATTTAATACTAAAAAAAATTGCCTTCCTAGAAATGTATTAAAGTTAGAATAGGACCTCGAAACCATTGAATTCTTAACCATATTTGAGACTCAAGGATTTGAGAAAATTTCAGATTCAAGACCCAAATCCTTTTAAAAAAAAATCAACATCATTATTTTGGTCATTGGGTGAACTATACTATTATTCTAAAGACTGGCCCTCCAGATGGGAGGTTTTTTCCCAAATTCAGCTTCAACATAGGTCGATGAAACTTGTAACTGCAAGGTGAACGACAGTAACATGATAAAGATTCCTAGAGCAATGGGATTATCTAATTGAGTATTTGATCAAGTTCATCACTCAAAAGAAGCCAAATAAAATGTCATCTCACAAATATCAGGCCATAACCAAGTTTCTCAAAGATACAACAACAAAAACTAAGATAAGTTTTATAATATCTAGCCCAAAAGTTTTTACAAATATCACAGGCATACCTTATTATTAATTATTATTATTATTATTATTTGTTGGGCAGAGTAGTGATCGAAATACACAATATGTATAAACTATTGTTGATACAATTTATAGCACGGTACAGCGCTTGGCTGAAATGGAACATTGGAACATGACTAACGGTTTATTACTTGAAAAAGCTTTCAAGATTAAATTCATAAGATATCTTTCAATGTTATAGTGAACTACAAATGTAAACAAACATAACTTTTGACGGTAATAATTGAACTCCAACACCCCCGCACCCCTCCCACCCTCAATTTTGAGTCCAAAAGGTCAATAGGTAACAATCAAACACGTAAACCCAATTCGTTGACACACTAGTTGGGTTTGGCTCCAGGAAGAGGTTTTGTCAAGATGTCAGCTACCATATCCTCACTGGATAGATAATCAAGCCTTAGTGCGTGATCTTGGAGAGCTTGACGAATAAAATGAATATGTTTCGATCTTGAGTGGAAGACAGGGTTTATGTGCCAATTTTCCAGCTGATTGGTTATCATTGAAAATAATGATGTTTGACAACTCCTTTAAACTAAGTTCTCGTACAAAGATCAGGAAGATTGCTTCCTTCGCAGCTTCGGTGAGACTCATATATTCTGCCTCGGTTGAAGATAAAGCAACGATTCTCTGCTTTCTTGAGCACCATGATACTGCCGCTCCGGACAAGGTGAAAGTGTAACTGTACAGGACTTTCTGTCAATGTCACAGTGTCCCCAGTCGGCGTCTGCAAAACCGGAAATGCCTTCATCATTCCTGGAGAAAACCAACTTCTTGTCAATGGTTCCTTGTAGATATCTTAGCACACGCTTGGCAGCTTGCCAGTGAGAGGAGGTGTGACAATTATTATATTGACTCAGCATGTTGACTGCGTAAGCGATGTCGGGACGGGTACCGATGGCGATGTACATGAGTGCTCCAATCAACTCTCTGAATGGATATTGCTTTGTTTCTTCTGTGTTAGTGGAGGAAGAATCAAACTTGACCTCGGTTAGTATCGGTGTCTTCACTGGTTTGCAGACTTTGTTACCGGATTTCAGTTTATGAAGCATGTATTTTGCTTTCCCAACAATGCTGTTGTCATTTTCAGTCCTAATCATCTTTTGTAGTGCCTCAACAAGCAAGTCCGGCTGTTCCATGAATGTTAGTGTGTCGATGTCACCATTCAGATAGGCCGTTGTAATGTCAAGCTGTGAGACTTTTAAGTTGAGTTTAGCTGACAATGCCATGAGTAATCAAAATGATTCAATCCTGGCAACTGGAGCAAAAGTGTCCACAAGGTCGATTCCTGGTCTTTGGGCAAAGCCTCTTGCGATCACCCTGGCCTTCCTTCGAAGTAATGTTCCATCAGGATTAAACTTGTTTCGGAGAACCGCCCTACAGTCGATCACTCTATCTTTGGTCGGTCTATCAACAATTTCCCAAGTGTCGTTGACGACCAAGCATCTGATCTCAGAATAGATTGCTTCGAACCATTCCTCGCGATCTGGCCCCTTCATGGCACTGTCGATGTGAATCTCTGAGGCGTTCATCGCAACTGGGGCATTATGAAACAATCCATATTCCCTGTTACTTTGAACGTTGTTGCACTCCATAGTTTCTTGAGATGATGCAGTGAGTGCTTGAATGCCCAGTATCTTTATCATATAGCGGATCATTGTTGAGAGCAAGTTTCTGGTCAGCCCGGTTGGCTGCAGGCTGGTATATTTTAGTAGGGCGACCCCTTCTTACAGTACGCATTAACTTTGGTCTGCCGGGTCCTCGCTCGACCAGCATGTCGGATTCGGTGCTTGTGGCACCTTGATGAGCTTGTCGCTCTCCAATGGCGAGCATGGGGTCATCATTCACCTCAAATCCATGAAATGGTTCATCATCTTCCAGAGTGTTCGGACTGATTTCTACGTCCTTTTGCGAGGACTCTTCTCCATTGAACCCTCCTACTTTATGTTGACAGGATATTTCTTCTTCTTCAAGAAAGTATGCATACGTACACTCTGTCGAGATTGTAAGGTAGCAACTTATTCAATCAGCCAGCGCGGTATGCTATAGCTCCACACATGACTGCAGGATAGTTTGTCTAGCTACGCCCAAGGCCGGATTTAATGAAAGCCTTAAGTCCTATAATTATTTCTTGCCTGTAGGGAAGGAGTGATGGGGGAGGGGTTATGTCTTTTTGCGATGTCCAAATAGTTTGATCAAATAAATTAATTTACTTTTTTGTTCCTTTCATAATAAAACAAATTATTCGTTATATACTTAGCTAATTAATTATGTTTAGTCTCATTAATAAATTGGCCTTCTTTTTTTAAGCTGTTAAAGATTTAACCACGCCACGCATTATTTTGGCAGCATTGCTACCCACATTTATTGGTTTTAAATAGTAACATAAACCCGGTTTCCCCCTTTTCAGAATTTTTATTACTGTGAATAGCTAATTATGAATTTATTAATGATTAATTATTATATTACACATATGTAGTGCAAATAATAAATTAAATCTAAAAGATTTATACTTTATATTTAAGACGCTGAGTTAAAAAAAAACTTATAACTTTAGGGTCCTAATCCTCATTTAAAATTATTTCTATTATTTCCGGGTGGACAAAAATAAAGATATTTGATAAAATCTTATCCATTGGACATATTTTAGATATAAAAGGTAATTTATTTGTTTCTTAAAAGTTACTATGACTGTATATATAGCTTTGTGGTACCATAGTTCGATTTCATACTTTATTTAATGATACCAAAACGGCCACAATATAACGATTAATTAAGAGATTGATAAAGGTTTATTAAGATTTACTTTTATTATCATTTTCTAATAAATTAAATGTATAATGTTAACTGTGGTTTGTTTCTGTTGTTTTTTTTACTAAATAAATTCTGGAAATTCAAACCATAATACTGGTTATATCATCTGCAAGTATTAATAATAATATCAGAGTGGGGAGGTTTAAATGAATGAAAAGCAGGGAGTAATTTTGTTTTTGGTTTACGAGTTTAAAAACACTTTAAATGTGATATATATATATAGATATATATATATCATTGAACGCCGGACTCCCAGTTTCGATGTCTGACACCTTACACCTAGGCCACGAGGTCATCTTAAAGACAGTAAAGAACTACCAATAATTTTTTACTTAAGGATATTTACATTCCAAACCTTAAAAAAGCATATATATGCTTAAGATGACTTCGTGGCCTAGGTGTAAGATGTCAGACATCGAAACTGGGAGTCCGGCGTTCAATCCTCGGCTCTGGCACAGATTTATTTTATTTCCAAAGCCTTCCTTCACCTCTGACAAGATGTGTATTAATCACAACTTGTGAATGTGTGGAATGCCAGACCTCCACCGTGGTTCGGATACCACGTTAAACTGAAGTTCCCCCATTTAATCTCACAATCACTCTACCATTACACATTAGCGTGAGTGCATACAACCCAAATGGGTAGTAAGACGCGCTGCTAATATTATTATTATTATTATTTTATATATATATATATATATAATATATATTTACTGTTTTTAAAAACGTCTGTCTGTTGCTAAATATACATGGAACTTCATAACCGGTTGTGGTGCCTTTATTTATATTTGATAGGAACTATTATACATACATTCGGGGTTTGAGTCTCCGTTAAAGATACGGCTGGTTTTATTTAAATCTGTAGCTTAGGATCTATGGAACCACTTAACAGATTACGGTATAGTTTTTACTTCTATACTGGACCAATATCTAGGCAGGTTTTAACATTATTTGTGTATAATAAGATGGAACCACATGATTACTGTGGGGTTATTTTTATTAATCTGTAGCATATTTATCCAGGCATTTTTCAGTGTAATAATTGTAATCGGGTGTTTTGGTGTAAGTCCCGGTAAAGTGTCAGCTGGATATGTGTATATATCTCTGGAACCACTTAACAGATTGGGATGTAGTTTTTTTTTGTATAATATCTATCCAGGCATGTTTTAGCATGTTATAATCAGATTTTGTGTTGTGAGTCTCGGTGAAGGACCAGCCGAATATTTGTGTATATCTCTGAAACAGCAAACATATTCCGAAGTAGTTTTTTACACTCTAGGATATTAACCAGGCAAATTGTAGCATGATATATTTAGATTTTGGGTTCCGAGTCCCTGTTAAAGTTTCGTATAGATGTTGTATATATGTTATCTAGGATATTTATAACCACATAAGCGATTGCAGAGCAGTTTTCTTTCAATTATGTAGTATTTATATCCAGGCAGAGTTTAACATTAGTTTAATCAAGTGTTTTGCTGTGAGTCCCTGGAACTGCTGACAAGCCTATTGATAATGGATTTTGTGGGTCAGCTGAAAGGTAAAATTCCGTTCTTCCGCGAAGGGGATAATATAGTTCAGAGTTTACTACAGGATAATATTTATATATAATATAATATTATCTATTTCACCCGCCTCTGCTACTCATCTGGGCTTCATGCCTTAAATAATTGTTGTGGCATAGCGATGAAGAAGATACAAGTTATATGCTAGGAGAGAAGTTGGGAAACAATGTAGGAAAACGTCCTCAATATTTTCGGCCAATATGAGAACCCTGTTTTATGCATCACTGAAAATGGACCATATGAAAACATTTTTGTCCACGTGACTACCGAAGCAGTAGAAAATAAATCATTTACTGCATTTCCTAAAATATTTAGTTTACTTTGTATTTCTCTTTACTATAAGATATCAAATATTTAATTTTGTGTGTATTTACAGCAGATATCACACTTGTCTATAATCTATTATTTTGGGTATTAGTTACATTCATAGTGATATAAAGGAGAATTATAATATACTAATTAATATCCAAGGAACACCCAAAAACAATACAAAGGATTTAATTCTAAAATTATATATATATATATATAATTGAAATGAAATAAAAGGAAAAATGAAGATAGAAATTTTAATTAGCAAAAGACAACTGGGATTATCAGAGTTGAATGGTTATATATAAACAAGTCTGAGTAAATATATAATACATTATTTAGAAGAAAAGATACTGAATAGAATAATGTCAAACCTTTAGCAAAAAACCTTTTAACTTTAAATTCTTATTTAAGTTATGAAATCAAGTAGAATAAGAACAAGATAATATAGTAGGTTAAAATACAAAAAAATTAATATAGACAATAAATAAGATAAAAATCACATTTCCAAGGTTACATGTTAATGAGTAAAACATTACTAAGTAAGATATATTAATTATAGTAAAACAGTTGAATTAAGTTAAAGGTAATATTATGACATATCCAGAGTTGTCAAAAGGAAAAGTTAAAATATAACATATAGTAGTAAACAGGGAAATAAAGTATATATCTTTTAGATTTAATTTATTATGTGTAATATATATCATTAATAAATTCATAATTAGCTATTCACAGTAATAAAAATTCTGAAAAGGGGGAAACCGGGTTTATGTTACTATTTAAAACCAATAAATGTGGGTAGCAATGCTGCCAAAATAATGCGTGGCGTGGTTAAATCTTTAACAGCTTAAAAAAAGAAGACCAATTTATTAATGAGACTAAACATAATTAATTAGCTAAGTATATAACGAATAATTTTTTTACTATGAAGGGAACAAAAACGTAAATTAATTTATTTGATCAAACTATTTGGACATCGCAAAATGACATAACCCCTCCCCCATCACTCCTTCCCTACAGGCAAGAAATAATTATAGGACTTAAGGCTTTCATTAAATCCGGCCTTGGGCGTAGCTAGACAAACTATCCTGCAGTCATGTGTGGAGCTATAGCATACCGCGCTGGCTGATTGAATAAGTTGCTACCTTAAAATCTCGACGGAGTGTACGTCCGGGCCTAGGCTTGGTGCAGAATCTTACGTCCCTGGAGGTACGGATCTTTCGTTCACTTGGTAGCCATACCCAGTAGGCCTTGGAAAAGTCAGATTAGCCGACAAAGACCCCTTTCTTTCCTTTGGGTTCAAACTTTCCTTTATTGGGAGACTTGTCGAGGATGATGGCTTTCTCCCCATATATACGAAGATGCGAGATATTTGGCCGTCTTCCCAACCATCTTTCGTATGGAGTTCCTTCAGACAACCCCTTTGTTGTGCATTGATTTAGGACGTGATTGGCTGTCACTATGGCTTCGGCCCAAAAGGACAGTGGCATTCCGCACTCGAGTAGTATGCACCTAGCAGCCTCAACCAGAGTGCGGTTCTTCCTTTCCGCGACACCGTTCTGTTGTGAAGTGTGCGGAGTTGTTAGACGTCGTTGGATGCCTGCACGTTTGAGGATGGAATCCATTTTATCGTTGCAATATCTTTGCCATTATCCGATTGAAGAGCTTTGCTCTTATGCCCTGTTTGATTTTTGGCTAGATTCTTGAACTCAATGAATTTCTCAGTGACCTCTCCCTTGTGACGAAGGAAGTAGACTTGACATCATCGGCTGTAGTAGTCTATGAAGGTAACGAAATAATGTGCGCCACCTTGAGATGCTTCCCTCATCGGCCTGCTGAAGTCGGAATGCTTTAACTCCAGAAGCTCTTTTGAGGTTACCTCTCGTTTGGTGAAGGGAGTTGATGTTATCTTTCCTTCTAGACAGGTGTGACAGTTTTTTAAGTCAGTTGAGTCATTGAATTTCAAACCAATCACACATTGGTTCTTGAGCATATTGACCATGTCCCTCAAATTCAAATGACCAAGTCAAGCGTGCCAAATTTCCAATTCACTTTTGGAAACTTTCGATCCTGTGACCATGCACGCTTGCTGATCGATTTCACAAAAGTAGAATAAATCACCACTTCTATTTGCAAAAACTTTAATGTCACGTTTATGCCTTTTATGGTCACGCAATCTTTCTCAAATGTCACTTTGTTGTTGTCAACAATTTTTGCCACAGAGATGAGGTTCGTTCTGAGGTCGGGTACATATAAGGTGGCTTTCAACGTGATAGAGTCATTCACACTGTTTGCTGTGGGAATTTGCACGTCACCTTTCACTTTTACTTCCGTGGCGCTGTCATCGGCAAGTTTAAGATTCCCGTACATTTTCTTCGCGCTTGTGAATGCATGTTTATTGTTGCATAAGTGAGATGTGCAACCACTATCAATGCACCAAAGGTTGTTTATGTTGCTTGATCTTGTAATTTCGTTGTCGACGAAAAAACAACAATGGGCCTCATCAGCTTTATTTGCCGTTTGTTTTCTCAACTTCTTTTTAAAGAAACAATCGGCCTCCCTGTGTCCTTTCTTTTTGCAAAAGTTGTGTTTGTAGTTAAGTTGTGGTTTTTGTTTACTTTTATGTTTGGTTCCAGCACTACTGCTTGTACAACCTTTCGGTCGGTTCACAAACTGTTTTCCTGACTTGACAAACATGGCGGAACCTTCGTTTTCCGGAGCACGTGCGTTATGTTCATCCAAGACTTTCACTTTCAATGTTTCAGCATCAATTAAATTGTCACAGGATTCGATTGCACATCGAAAGTTGTCGTAACTGATGGAGAGACTATATAGCAGCATGATCGTCAACAGGTCGCCGTTCATGTCCACCTCCATTGCTTGCAACTTATCCACAACATCAAAAAAAATCCAGTGAAATGTTCAGTCACATCGTCGCCATCTTGCATCTTGTGTTGTGTGAGACGTTTGAGCAATGTTGCCTTGCGAGCAGGCCCCTTTGATGTGTAGATTGATTCTAGTTTGATCCATACGTCGCGTGAAGTAACGCATCCTCGAATCTGTTTTAATTCAGATGGATTGATAGACAGGATTAAATCAGCTTTTGCCTTCCGATCGGCCGCTAGCCAAGCTTTGTGTGCAGCTTGTGCGGCAACAAGCACCGCGTTTTCGCCAACCACTTCGGGTTGTGGTATTTCTCCTGACACATATCCCTATATATCATTTTTTATTAGCAAGGCTTCGGCTTGTATTTTCCATGTATCGTAGTTGTTGTGTGACATCTCGAGTTGTGTTGAATGCGTCGTGTTCGCGTGCGCCATTTTGTTAGGCTAACGAATCGTTCAACCTCTGCACTTTTTTTTATTCTTAACTTTTTGTTTAATCAAATTATTGTTTCATTTCCGATCACGAAGCTCGAGTAACCTGGGCCAATAACCTGTTGGGCAGAGTAGTGATCGAAACACACAATATGTATAAACTATTTTGACACAATTTATAGCACGACCGGTACAGCGCTTGGCTGAAATGGAACATAACTAACGGTTTATTACTTGAAAAAGTTGGCGTTATAGTGAACTGTAAAATGTAAACAAACATGAACGTTTTGACGGTAATAATTGGACTACAACATTATTATTATTGTTGTTGTTGGCATCATCGTCGTCAAGTGAAATTTACCAAAACTCTTTTTCTCTTTGCTAAGCTGGGTGTTGTTTCTTTAGCTGAGAAGTTTGATGAAAGTATTGTAACATTAGAACTGGCACATTAATGGATCACAAAGTCTAGAAAACCACCCAACATAAATATTTGCTAATTTCAACCCAGAGACTACACCAGCACCACCTACCATCCATAGAGTAAAAAAGAAATTTCAACTTCACCAGAGAAGTTTTCATCCTTACCAATCAAGTTGGCATCACTGAAGACAACATCCTGTTTGGTCTAATTACTACTATTTCCTGAGAAAGATGTTATAATAAATACAATTGAAATATTGAAGTGTGTATCGAAGTATGTGTTAGTGTTTTTACTTTTATTTATGCTCTACCATTTTCTTAATATTCTATCATTTTATTTATTTATTACAAAATGTTTTTGCTCAATGCACTTTTTTCATACAAATAATAATTCTTTAAAACATAACTTTTTGGTCTTTTAAACTTGAAGACACTGATTCTCTACCCGAGTTTTTGTTTAGTCAGCACAAAGCTTGATTGACATTACATAATGTGGAAAAGTAATGCAGGGGGAGAGAAGAGGGCTGAGCTTAAACATTCACAGCACTAATTGACCTGGCTTAAGTTTTAATACCCTTGTCTGCAGCAAGTAAAGGAAGACAGTCTGTGGGCATTTAATAATGGTTTTCACTAATCCCTTTCTTAAAGAGGGTATATGAAACTCAAAAAATTAGACTTTTCTACTCAGTATAAGAGTTTGACTATTTTTTATATAAATTGCTTAATATTTGTCTTTATTTTATTTTATTCAGTAACTAAAACTACATAACTTATTTGTTGTTCATTTGGATGAAACTGCCTTAGGCACTTGGAAAATTTTATTGATCAATTATTTTAACATGACAGAAGACATAATAACCCTATGTGAATAATTCAAGCTTGGAAGCATTATCAAACAACATTGCATGTGACAATTTAAAAAAAAAATTACCTGTTTTTTCTTGTCATAGCTTTCCTCTGAATTCCACGGAGTACTTGTTTAATAGCTGCATCCACAGATTACTCTACTGTCTCTACGGTTTCAAGTACATGCCCCACGTAGAATCATTACAAATAATAATTGCTAGTGCTTATCTTGGACATTAGTTGGACTAATCTGCAATAGTTACATCATTTTGCAACTAGAATGCACACTTATAGAAGCATAGCTAGACGGATATTTAGTGAACTATCTGAATATCAATGCGGTGGGGTCTTTTAAAGGAATTTTAAATCAAGACAATTTCAGCCAGATCCGATTTTACCCTAAATATTCGTTGATTCATCAAATTATTTTCCTTTATCATTTCTTTTTACTCCATTTCTCATCTCTATTTCACTATTCCAACAATATTCATAGATTCTCAATTTTTTCACCTCATATATTTTGAACTTTTTTGTCATATAATTCCCGGTGGAAAGTTTGTTTTAATTATTGGTGTTTCTTTAAAAATGGGTTTAACACCTGATTATTGAAATTCCCAATCAAGAGGGGAAAAAAGGACATAAATTACAAGTTTGAACTGTAAAAAATTTACACCAAATTCTCAATCTTAACTGGGAGTGGTTGTGAGAAAAACAATCTGATATCTTTCATTTAATATAAATATATGTTTTTGCGTGATTAAATTTTCAACAAAAAATGTATATGGCTGAGAAATTTACAATTTTTGTTTTATTCCTACAGTTTTAATCATATACATAGTGACTATATCTTAAGATAGCTTACCCAAAAATAGAAGTATGATTAGCAAGGCTATTTTAATATTTTAGATATCGTTGACAACTAATTTGGTTAGTCATAAATGTTGTTAAACTTTCAGAGCCATGATTTTAGACATGGTTGAACTTATATATATATATATATATACTCTCTTGAAATGTTTTAAGGGTATTTTTTTAAATCTAATGATTCAATTTTAATTAACATTGTGTTATAGTAATTATTATTTTGTTAGTAAAACAAAGTTTAAATATATTAATATACAATTCACAAACACAAAAATTTAACTTTTTTTCAAGTTTTAAGTAAATCTTATTTTTTTTAAACTAATATTTTACTGATGTAGATTTTAAGTAAATTGTTGCCATAGATATGTAAATTAACGGAGCTCCACAGGCAGGTTTTGATAAGGTTAAAATTCAGAGTACATAAATAACCAAACAAATAACATAAAATAGTTTATTTTATTTTATTTTATTTCAAAATAACCTTTAAACTTGTTCCATTACAATAATATATCAAATTTAGGTATAAGTGCATTTCTTATGTGTTTTACCCCAAGCATTGTTGTCAACCAACTTATTATTGTATCATGTAAAATTGTTAAAACAACCAGGCAAGTAAAGAGAACGGGTCTCCTAGTAATATATAAATACCCAGTAGTCTAAAGGTAAGAGTTCTCATGGATAGTGTGTAAAAGGCACAGACTCTACAGAAGGATCTGGATTTTTTTTAACCAAAACTGTATACAATAAACAACACATACTCTAACTGATTTTTTTAAATATTTATTAATATATTTCAATAAAGAGTGATTGCATTTGAACTATTATTTTGTTTGTCACTAACCCAATACTGTCAAATTTAGAAGAAAAAATTGTTTAGTGAACTTCGGACATAAGCAGCTTACACATCGGTAAATAAATCTTTTCATTCTTTTCATTCACATGACATAACATGAAAATCTAAATAATATATTTTTCCAAACTCAGAACATTATAACTTGTATATTTATGTAAACCAGCGTTGCACTTAGTACATTGAGTACGTAACTCTCCCAGTTCCAATAACAACTATTTACGATTGATTTTTGTTGCCAACCTTAAATAAAATAATTAAGGGAAATGTTCTCTTTCCAGTGATATATGACACTACTACACTATCTATCAGATAAAGCGAGAACTAGCTCAAATCTGGAGAGCTGACCTCATCGGCTTTGGCACTTTTAATGGTAGTAGGCGGAGCCGATCAGATCGACTTGTTGTACTAAAAGGGTTAATAGTGTATATAAGGAAAGAGTCCCCTTATTGATGCTAGTAGCTTACTATCACTCTTGGCTTGATCAATCCTTTGCCAAGGAGGTTAGCATTGTGGGTCTTTGAGCTCTCCTTTCTTTGTTTGTCTTCAGTCAATTGACACCTCCCTGCAGAACCATTAGTTGCGCTCCATAGGAACACATTGGTATCATATTATTATTATTATTATTATTATTAGCACCGCGTCTTACTACCCGTACGGGTTATACGCACTTACGCTAATGTGTAATGGTAGGGTGATTGTGAGATGAAATGAAGGACCTACAGTTTAACGTGGAATTCGAACCACAGTGGAGGCCTGGCATTCCTCACATTCACAAGATGTCTTGTCAGAGGTGAAGGAAGGGTTTGGAAATCGGATAAATATGTGCCGTGACCGAGGATTGAACACCAGACCCCAGCACAGAAGTCTAACACCTTACCCCTAGACCACCAGGTCACCCGGTATCATTATAAATAGACAAGACTACAAGTCATGGGACAATAAAAACATAGGTTCACTCCCATAAATAACCATAAAGTTAATTTGAGGTGGGGATGCAGGGAATACGAGAAAATGTAATTTTGTTTTCACTTTTTACATAATTTGTTTTATAAACTAAGTAAAAAAAAATCATTACAAACATAAAGTTTAATTTTCTTCACATGGTGGTATCAATATCTCTCGAAAGCAAATGACACTAGATGACAAACTTTTAAGTGGAGAGAAAATGTCATTTAATTCCTGGACACTCTTGATAGAAATTCAACAACTATTGAGGTAATAACGTGAAGAAAATTAAACTCTCTGTTTGTACTGAAGCTAAAGTTGATTTATTATAGGGATGGGCTCCTCAAATATCTCAAATTCTTCAGGATATTCAAGATTTGAAGATTCAAGAACATTTCTGATTTGAGATTCAAATCTTTAAAAAAAAAGTTTTTCAAAATTTCAGGTGAAATTTGTTTTGTAGCTCTAATACTGCTTATTGGTGGTTCAGAACCAATTATAAAATAAAATGAACTTAACAACCAGACCCCAGACCAGTAATTTAACACTTAACTGGATGAATGGATGTTATAATGAATGGACCATAAGAAAGAAAGTTAATATCTAGTTAACATTTCTATTTTATAGTATTCTATTATATTTATATTTCCTCTTATGTTCATAATGTTTCCAAGATTCGGATTCAGGATTCAAAGTTAAATTGGAGATTCCAATTAACAAAGTAGTGGATACAAAGCCTCTCTTAATTTCTTTTGACAAAAGAAAAGTTTTGCTATAAAAACTGCAAAAATACTGACCTTTTCTCATGTTACCAACATTCCCACCTTAAACATAACATCTAGTTGTATTGGTGGACAGTGACTGCTGCCATTATGATTGGGTCAGACATATCATCTCTTATTACAGCCCTAGTGGACAAGTTTGTTTCATGCGTGTGGAACATAACCATCCCGGTCATATTAGGACCATCATTTGGCATAATAAGCCTTATCTGAATATCTGGACTTTTCAATTAAATCTCCTCTAAACGGTTTTTCACTCCAACCATTTTTCTCTAGTAAAACTTCCTAATAAATATATGATAGCATTTAAAAATCTGTAAGTGGATACAAGATGAGCTTATAAGGTTGTAAAATTACTTTAAGGTCTTAGGGTCTACCATAGCTTTCTACTCACTCACTCACTCAAACTGATTACATAATGGGGAAAGCATACACTTGTACATTAAATTGTATATAACTACCAAAGCTTAGACGATTGACTCGCGGGATGGATCCCAGATATCTCAGTGGAAATAGTATTGGCGTACTAAGCTAAAGGTCCTGGGTTTGATCCCCATGTTCAGGTGTTGTTTTACAAAATTTACGATTCTTACCTGATACTTGCCAAAGTTCTGGTATTTAATTCTTCTGAAGGAAATCACCTGTTTGAGATAATGATGATGATGATAAATTAACTAATCAATAATAATAATTAGTAAATAATAAACAATAATAATAACAATAACAACGACAATTATAACTGGCTGATATAGGATGTCTACATCCGCTGCAGCCGGACATTTGGTGTTACTTGAAATAGTATGATTCCTGTATATTGAAATCACGTCACAATGGTAGGTTTAGAAAGGTTAAAATTAATGTTTCTCATTATTGATATTATTTGGCAGTATTGCCACTAAATGTCAAATGTAACATCTTTAAAATCTGCTGTATGAGCGTATGAAATTATTTTAATGTGTCAACTTTGTTCACAGTATTTGAAAAATGGCCTTCCAGAGTTGCGAACATTGACCCCAGAACCTGTGCGTATGGTAGACAATCACTTCTCATTACCTCTCGGCAAGATGGACCTGTTGAAAGCTCCTAAACACTACCCAGCCGCTGTGCTGCGTTACACGTTGTGCGAGATGAGCATTGTGTGGCATATGTATGGCGGGAAGGACTTCTCAATGCAGCCTCCCAAGAAACAGGTCAAGTTGCTGGAGAAACACAGATCAGGAACGTAAGTCCACAACAAGATATGTATTTATTTTTGCACAAAGATATTGGTCAATTTAAAATAAAGTTGGAATACATACATTTTTTTATAACTTAACCATGATACATAGTAAAATAAATTGTATTCTGTAACTATTGGAAACTATGACTCTTTGGAAAATAATAATCCTATTCGCTATCAAATACTACATTAATACTAAAGAGGAAAGACTAGTTGTAATTTAATCATCTACATATTCATTAATGTTTATATTTAATCATTTCCTATTGCTCCACTATAGTGTTAAAACTTGACTTTGTGAACGTGGTTCGGGGTTACTTTACAGTTGTACTTTGTCAATACAATGGCAACCTGGTTGGCCTCTATGAATAAATACTAATTACACTATTGATTAAAAATGGGTGGCCCAATAAAAACACTAATGAGTTAGGAATGGAGAAGGCTTAATTTTGAGGAAGTGTAGGTCTACCCACATTTTCCTGGGAGGAGAGTGGAAAACCATTCTAAGTACACCCGACCAGGATTTGAACCTCAATCTCCCCATCATTAGCAGTTCAGTCTATCGTGAGACCATGTTACCATTTA
The DNA here is from genome assembly GCA_039000515.1 of Timema cristinae. Classification (NCBI taxonomy): domain Eukaryota; kingdom Metazoa; phylum Arthropoda; class Insecta; order Phasmatodea; family Timematidae; genus Timema; species Timema cristinae. Next base: position 1,616,233 of record JBCFYV010000012.1, read on the forward strand.
ACTGGGTACAATGATTATTAATCAGTATACGAAGGGAAATAGTGTAGAGAGAACAACTCATTCATTTAGCATGATACAGCCACTGCTGCGGGGTTTTTTACTTCTCTTTTTAGATACATTCCCACTTCAATTTGTATAATTTTAATCTCACTTTTTTTACTCTCAACACTTACAATTTTTTTTGTGTGTGCTGCCAACCTCACATTAAAAATATGTTATTTATTTATTTTCTATCTCTACAAGGAAAACCTATTTTCACTTACTTTATGAGGTAATTGTATTATATTTGTAAGAAGGTATAGGAAAGGTGGATATAAACAAATAAAAGAAACAAACACAATATGGCTCTTACAATAAAAAGAACACAGTTCACACTTTACATTGCTGCTATTGGACAAAGAGGTAATGGTTTATTTATTTGATATAGTGTAATATGTTTGCAAAAAATATCAGCTAAAAATATAAATAGTACGAGATTGCATAATACGGCCATGTTTGATTTGTGCAAGATCACTAGAATACAAATATAATTACATTTACAATTTATGGCACTTAAGTGAAAATTTGTAAAATAAATCTGATAATAGTCGCAATTAAAAATAACCCAATTCCGAATTCTATCGTTTTGTCCAAAGACCAAGATTTTCATATCCTGGATTTGAGAGCTAAGAATTATGGGCATCAAGAAAACGAATTTTCACTTGACTCAATAAACCAAGATTTGATTTTTACAAGATGTGCTAGCTTCTAAAATGTTCTGGTATTATAAAAACATTCTTGTAAATATTGATCAATACTTTTAAAGTCAGCACAACTTTATCATATTATTACTAAACACTAACTGCCTATTCAAACAGACACACTCTACAATACACTAATAAGGTGCACACAGAAATTATGCTGAAGGAAATAAAGCTCAATTCACACCTTTGCTGAAAATTGAGAGAATACTCTGCTTGAATAGTGCAGCAGAATGTGTGTTGGCCCGTGATACTTTCGAATGCAAACTTAAATCAGCTGATTACCAACAGATTATATTTTCTAGGAGATAAACAGATCTCTAAGACTAATATCACAATGGATATTATCAAATTAGTATATAGCTTTGTGACTCTAAACAGAACAAGAACAATAAAATGTGTCCTATTAAGAGAATCATACCGAATAATTTCATTCTAGTATATGCAGTTGTTTGAGGAAAACCTAGAAAGGCAAATTGGAAACATGAGTCAGGAAATAATGGGGATTTTGATGCAGACATAAGAAAAAGTGTGCCCAAACCTCTCGTGGACCCATACAATGTTGTGGGAGACCATGTGTCTGCCCCCGTGGTCACCGGTGTCGCGGCTAGGGGTCCGCGCGCCAGAGTTGGGGCGCGATACAAGTTCTAGTATAGGGGTTGTACGAAGAAAGTTGTCCGGTTGATGTTTTAACACAAGTCTTTATTTGTGTCTTTGGTTGCGTTCCCCCTTGGTCGGTCCGGTTACACAACTGTATCTCGAAAGCGAAACCCCCATCTCCAATCCCGCGCATGACGGTGTCACTATCCCCGATCAGCTCTGCCCACTCCCAGAACTGAGAGCCAACCGCTCATGAACCACTGATCCGTGTTGACCGGAGTCAGGAAACCACTCTGCGCTCTCGAAGAGCGAGCCTTGCAACCCCAACGAGCGAGGCGAGGGAAGGTCGTGCGCAGCTAACCACGCATGGCAGAAAGAGGGAGGGGGAACGGGCAAACCGCGCTGCGCGCGAGCCCAAAGATGAGTGACGAGAAACTCGGCACAGAGTCCCCCCCTAAAACTTAAGGGCAGGGCGGGAGGAGATGAGGTGTCCAAAGTAAGAAATATTAACCCAAAAATCCGGACCAACCGAGGAAACCCACAAAAACAATATCACATGTGATGAAATAATACAAAACAAGACAGCAATGACTTATTAACAGAGAATGAAATACACCCTAATTCAAAATTTAACATCTACCAGAGTTTAGCGCGCGCGCGCGCTAAAAATTAACCACCTATTCTAGAATTACAACAGTGGAACTAATTACATCAATATAAATATATAATATTATAGAACAATGTCCAAAGAATATTCCTCGAAGGACTTATGGTATAAATAACATGATTATTAGAACGAACAGAATAACAATATACACAATCGCTATCTCTGCCAAAATTCGGCAAATGACTGGAAATGCATTTTCTAGGAAAAAAAAGAAACATAGAGATCCCGTTGGCTTAACACCAAGTCATTATAACTTATGTTCACTCTTATTTCACTCAGTCCCTAGTTTACCCCGTATTATCTAGGAGAACTTATTATCGTCTTAGCAAAGATCACTCACAACCTATTGTCATTATGCTGAGATATGCGTTACACGCAACATACGGAAATGAACAACAGCTCATAAATACACACTTTTCTTCTTCAAGCAAAACATACATATAAACCACAAGACAACTTAAGAACTAGGTTCACTCTTGGAGTCAGTGACAAGGTTTTAGTAGCGTGACATGGGCACGACGCGTGGCCAGACCAGTGACAGGATCCAATAATTGGACCGTAACAGGGGTGAGAAACTTGGATATGATGGTCGGAGCTGACCACCGGTAATCCAACTTCGCCGTTTTGCCGTCAACCGCTCTACTGTAATTATGTAATTCGTATACAACTTTATCCCCGACCTTGTATGGTACCGGATACCTCCCTGCGTCGTACCTGCGTGCTACTTTGCTCTGTGTTTTTTTTCAGCTGGCATAAAGTTTCGCCTCACTCGGCCTCAATACATCTGTCAGATTGATCCTCCAAGGCTCCCGGGAGTATTTCCCACCTCAGGTTGATGGGAGAAAGTAAGTCATGGCCTAACTTCAAGGAGGAAGGGGTCTTCCTGTGACTGTCATGTACAGCGCTATTAAACGCTATTTGCAATGGGGTTAGGTTTTCATCCCAGTCCTTATGGTGGACATGGTGAAAGGCAATCAAAGCGGCCTTGAGGTTCTGGTGGAACCTTTCCACGTGCGAGGGTTGCGGATAGTAAGGGGTCGTGGTAACATGTTTTATACCATTGTTAAAACACATATCCTCAAATAATTTGGATGTAAACTGGCTCGCGTAGTCGGACACCAGGATATGAGGGTACCCAAGTTGCGAAACCAGCTAGCATCAAGAGCGTCAACTACCGAGTTGGAAGTTGGCACCCTCAGTGGCGTCATCCACACAAACTTTGAGAATCCATCAACTATGGTAAGTAAAACGTTGTGTCCTTTCCGTGACCTTGGTAAGGGACCGAACAGATCAATAAAAACTCTGTCAAGCGGGAAGCTAGCAACTCCTGAATTTAACATCCCGTATCGGCGATTCCTAGCAGGCTTAGACCTAAGACACACCTCACATTTCCTAACCCAGTCCCGGATTTCCGCTTTCATCCCTTTCCAATAAAAATACAAACATATCTTACCTAAGTGTCCCCCCACCGGGGACTCGTGATAATACGCGAATATCATCCTAGCCAAACTATAGGGAACGTAAACCTTCCAACCCGCATGATGGATGGGTCGTATCAAGAGAGACCCGTTAAGCAGTTTAAGGTGATCGGGATTAGCCTTGTCTTCGCAAGACTGAATCAGGTTTGACAACTCCGGATCCTTTCTCTGAGCTTCTCCGATTGGGGTAAACACTTCAGGGATTTTGCTCAACACGCCCAAAACTGCCTGGACCTCCTGAGGACCCGCATTCCCACGGTCATCGTGCTCCTCAAACATGCGAGACAAGGAATCGGCTACCGGGTTGTCCGCCCCTGAAACATGAGCCATCTTGAATCTAAGTGACTGCAACTTCGCTACCAGCGTCCTATCTTCCCGATCTGTTTAGGATGTCTTAACAACCACGAGAGATCCGAATTATCAGTATACAAGTCAAACGGGTAATGTTCAAGGTATTCTCTAAATCGGTCAGTGGCGTACACTATTCCAAGGGCCTCCAACTCGAAGGTAGAATAATTACGCTCATGAGAATGCAGAATACGACTAGCGTACGCGATCGGTTGAAGAGACCCATCAGTCTCTTGGCAAAGAACGGCTCCCAACCCAGTCGAACAAGCATCAGTTTGGAGAACAAACTTTTTAGAAAAATCGGCCATCTTTAATACGGGGGGCCCAGATAATGAACGCTTCAAGGCGTCAAAGTATTCCTGACACTCGGGAGACCAAACGAACGGAACTCCCTTTTTCTTTAAGTGGTACAAGGGTCCCGCCAAACTGGCCAATTTTGGAATGAACCTTCCAAAAAAACTTACCATACCGAGAAATCTGGAAACTTTCTTTTGGTTGACAGGGACGGGGAACTCCTTAATAGGTCGGACACGCTCGGGTTTATAGACACCCCCTTGTGGGATACCACGCGACCCAGGTACTCTATCTCTGAAACTGCCAACCTTAGCTTCTTCGGGTTCACTGTCTAATTGGCCGCCCTCAACCTGTTCAAGACTTCCCTAACATGTCTCTTATGATCCTCCAATTTGTTAGAATAGATAACCAGGTCATCTAAATAGTTGAAGACATACTTAAACTGTATATCCGAGAACACGGTATGTAATAGCCGCGATAGTATTTGGGCCCCAGTTCACACACCAAAAGGGACGTAATTGAACTCCAAGAGACCGCATTGCGTGATGAATGCCGTATACGGCTTAGATTCCTCAGTTAATGGGATTTGGTAGTAAGCTTTGTTTAGATCTATGACTGTGTAATACTGGGCCTGGCCTAAATACTGGAACGCCATCTCTACGGTGGGCAAAGGGGTTGCCTCGTACAGTATTTTCTTATTCAACTTACGATAATCGACGACCATACGTGGCTCCTGCCCGAGACGTCCCACTAAGAACGCGGGAGAAGCAGAAGGGCTTTTAGACCTTCTCACTATTCCTTTCTCCAACAAGTTCTCGATATGTGCCTTCAAAATTTTAAGCTTAGGGGGGGCATAGAAGTAGGCCTTTGACCTAACAGTGGTGTGATCAACTAGTTCTATGCTGTGAGAAAATACATTAGTGTGACCAATTCGGTCGCAGACCACATCGGGATACTCGGCCAAAATTGCCCCAAACTCGGGTCTATGGTCACGTCTCTCTTCGAGTACAGTGGCGCCAGGAGTGTCAGGGCAAGACAGGGGTGTCAGCCTTACTAGGAGTCCTGGATGGGATTTGAAACTTATCGTCCCAGAATACACGTCAAGGGTAGTCCTAGTTGCTCGGAAAAAGTTGTGTCCTAAAATCATTTGAGTCACCAACCTGGGGGCGACAAGGAACCATAATGGCCAAGCCAATCCTGCTATTTTCACTGAGACCTTGATTCTCGTTACTACCCGAAACTTCTCAAGACTCGCAGTAACACAATCTATTTCACAACTCTCAGAGTCCTTAACTAACCTACGCGTGCGGAGAGTCCCCAATAGATCTTCCGAAACAACATTATGTAACGAGCCTGTGTCCAGTAGGGCAACTATTTTCAGAGGTCCAAGTTCGACTGGGGCTCCCAACAACATTGTTTCCCCAGAATGACGCGGAGGGCAATTAGTGACGATCTGGCGAGGAAACCCAATCCCACGTCTGAGATTAAGTTTTCTCCCCTCACGCCGCCGACCTGCCTCCGCTGACATAACAGAAACATTCGATCGAGACTGTTTGTCGCACTTGCGCGCTAGGTGGAATTTGGAATTACATCTATAACACTTCTTTTCTTTAAATTGGTTGGGATTGGTGGGTGTATGGCTACTTCTATTCTGACGATTACCGTAAATTCCATGGTCGTTCCCTGGGTCAAAAGTTCTACCATTCACACCCAGCCGCTCATTCCTCCAATCCCCTACAATACGAGCCTCCTCCCTACTGGGTTGGGTCCACCTGTTGTAGTCCCGAATCTCATCATTACATTGCTGGAAGTGGACCGCCACTTGCAACAGCTGAGCAACGGTCTCTATTTCGCACCTTCTTATGTTAATCCTAATTGAGGGTCTCAAGTTAGAATAAATCCGATCTACCGTCTGTGTTTCAGAGAATCCCCCCTCCTACGGATAAGGGTCTGGATACGAATAAAGAATTCATTGACTGGTTCGAGAGGCGCCTGAACACACCCAAAAATATCCCTTTCGAGTTGATCTACGTAGTTAGCTGGGAAAAAACACAATCGAAAAAAATCGACGAACCCGCGCCATGTAGTCCAGTAGTGATGGTTGTTACGCATCCAAAGTGAATTTTGACCTAAAAATATCTCGGGCAGGGCCGTCAACATTTCACTGTCGGTTACTTTGTAGCAGTTTTTTAACTCCTCTATCTTTTCTAGGAAATCTATGGGATTAGATCCAAGGTCAAACGTCACATTCCATTTGCGGACTAAATTCAAAATTTGAACTATTTTCTTGCCTTGAGGATCATTGTCACTGGGAATTTGTCCTAAATTTCCCTCTAATAATTCGCGTTCAGATGGTAATTGGTCCCCTACCCGTCCTATGTTTTCTAACGGTGTGTAGGGCTCTCCCTTTCTAATGTTAATTTCTTTTCTGAGAGCCACGCCCATCTGATTCTCTATCTCGCCACAAAATTGTTTAAGTTCCTCTAACTTCGTATTCTCCTCAGGTGACTCTGGTGATAATCTAAACAGGCGGGATTTCAAATGACCGAACGTACTGCGAATTTTCTTTTCAACCGACGGTACTATGATATAGTACTATGATATAGTTTGCAGATTGTTAAATTTATCTGCTAGCAAGGGATGTTCTAATGAAAATGCGGGGACTTTATCTATTAACACTAGAGAACGGTTCTCATCCTTCTCGACGTCAAATACGTCACTGAGTTGTGACCTTAATTGATCAACGGTTTTTTCGGGTTTAGAACCACGAATTGTCAATTCGTAGATTAACTCATCCTTAAATAGTCGACTAGGGTCAGGGTGTTCCATTTTGCAATTCACAAATAAAATTAGATACCACAAAACTAAACAACACATTAAATCCCAAAATTACTAAAAGATCCACGAAATTTGGCGCCCCCTATATTATCATCCCCAATCTGGGTAAAATAAGGCACATTAATCACGAAAATGTGTCTCGCGTCTTTAAACATGGGCGTGCCAGTCTCTGAAATGGCCCCACGTCCCCCCTCACAACAAACAAGAACCGATGGTTCAACTTGGGTAAGTTGTGTACTTCCCTGATTCAAAACCTCGTCACTGCTCGATAGTGATACGTCATTGTAAGATTGGTACATCTTATTAACTAATATATTTGTAAACAATACTAGCCTCACATATGGCGTTGCCCCTCCCCACATGTCAAATAGAAAATAAAACTATCCTAATCTTAACCAGATTTGGCTATAGTCATTGAAACAAAAATATCTATTTGGTTGTTGTTCGTAAATAAATTATTCAAAAAATAGTTTATAGTCTTACCACTTCTACATTATTAGAAACATTTGCAGGAATAACCCACTTTAAGCTTCCCCTTTAGATTGGTTAGCTATAAACATAATAACACTGAAAGTTAGCTAAAGTTTGATAATAACGATATAGAAAACTTTTTAAATTAATGGTTTCACCAAAACTAGTGTCAAATAGTTCAATAATGGTTAACGTGTCCAATAGTCCCAATGTAAGCAAAACACAACAAACATAGCCATATCATTAAGAGTTAATTGAGTGTCAATTGAAATGGAAAAATGGTTTGAGAAAATATACAGTCGAAGCCAACTTAGCTGATATGTAGATTTCCAGAAGTTCTAAGAGACAACATCGATGACAACGATGATTTACGCCCTTGGGTTGAGTACTATCTTCTTAAGGGGTCAAGTCCTTCTCGCCCCGTCGAGAGACGACTCCGTTCACTTCGCCGAAGGGTTAGTCGAATGGGTGGTCTGTTGGTTGGACTGGTGACGAGTGACAACCGGTGACAACGCTTGTGAAAACACAAACCACGCTCTGCTACCATCCTGTGCCCAAACCTCTCGTGGACCCATACAATGTTGTGGGAGACCATGTGTCTGCCCCCGTGGTCACCGGTGTCGCAGCTAGGGGTCCGCGCGCCAGAGTTGGGACGCGATACAAGTTCTAGTATAGGGGTTGTACGAAGAAAGTTGTCCGGTTGATGTTTTAACACAAGTCTTTATTTGTGTCTTTGGTTGCGTTCCCCCCTTGGTCGGTCCGGTTACACAACTGTATCTCGAAAGCGAAACCCCCATCTCCAATCCCGCGCATTACAGTGTCTCTATCCCCGATCAGCTCTGCCCACTCCCAGAACTGAGAGCCAACCGCTCATGAACCACTGATCCGTGTTGACCGGAGTCAGGAAACCACTCTGCGCTCTCGAAGAGCGAGCCTTGCAACCTCGACGAGCGAGGCGCGGGGAGGTCGTGCGCAGCTAACCACGCATGGCAGAAAGAGGGAGGGGGAACGGGCAAACCGCGCTGCGCGCGAGCCCAAAGATGAGTGACGAGAAACTCGGCACAAAAGGGAGAGGATGATTTGAGGAGGTGCTAGGGAAAGAATTATGGGGAGAGAGAAACAAAATAATACTAAAGTGGAGTGGATAATGGCTGATATAAGAAGGAAAGAGAAAGCCATAAAATCACTAGATAAAGTTGGGATGGGGAGCAAAAGTCGGTGGTAGACTACGTTATCGTGGATGAAGAAATGAAAAGGCAGACCATAAACATCAAAGTAATAACAAGTATGTCTTTAGATAGTGACCACAGGTTGTTTGTGGCAGACATAAAGGGATGGAAATGTAGGAGAAAGATAGTAAAACAAGAAAGAAGAGAAAGAGGCGGAGGATGCATTAAAAAGGTTGAAACAAGGAAAAAGATCGAGTTTGGAAGAACTGAATGTGGAAATTATAAGAGCACCAGGAAAGTAGGTATACAATAATTATACAGGGTGTTGAGAGTGAATTGGAAGGAGAACATGGTACCGGAAGACTGGAAAAAGAGAGTTATATTACCTATTTTCAATAAAGGAGACAGAAAGAGGTCTGCAAATTATAGAGGGATAACACTGGTGTGCCATTGTACAAAAATATATGAGAAGATTCTGGAAAAAAGAATAAAAAAATAAAATGTAAGGAAGGTGGATAGGAGTCTAGCACAAATTTATGGAACAGAGGTCTACAATAGACTTAATCTTTACCATAAGACAGCTGATGAATGTGGAAAAGGCACATTATAGTAAGTATAGAAATAAAGTTTAGAAAGCAATGGAGAAGGCTGAAGTGAAAAGAGGAGTGGTAATAAGAGTGAAAAGAATGGAGTTGTGTTAAGACATAAGAATGAATCAGGGGAATGCTTTTTCACCACTACTATTTGTAATAATTATGGTAATGGTAATGAACAAAGTGGGAGGAAAGAATGAAAGCAATGATGTTTGCTGATGAATTGATGGTATGGAGAGAAAAGGAAGAGGAAGTACAGGAACAACTACAAGAATGGAATGAGGAAGTAAAAGAGTGTGAAATGAACTTTAGCATAACAAAGTGTGAGGTGAGGGTAGTGATAAGGAAGGGGTAAGACCTGGTAAAGCTACAAGTGTGATGGAGTAGAGCTGAGAAAAGTACAGAACTTAAAATATCTTGGAAGTGTGATTGAGGTGAAAGGTGGGAGTGCAGAGGATTTAATGAGAAGAGGACAGCAGGGAGAGTTGTTCTATAGGTGTGTAAGAGACCTGCTATGGAGAGTTGTTCTATAGGTGTGTAAGGAAGAAACATGGACAATGACTGAGAGTGTATGAGGTTGTGAGGCATGCTGAGAGTGGAGCATGGAATGCAGTTTGTGAGGAGCATGTTAGCTGTCATGAGGGGAAAAGATTAGGAATGAAGTTATCCAGGTAAGAGTTGGAGTACATGAGATAGTAGAGGAAGCAAGATGAGATGTATGGCAATGTAATGAAAATGGGAAAAGAAGAGGATGCCAAAGAAATGTTGGAAATTAAGTATGTGGAAAAAGACCATAGGGTAGGTCAAGAAAGAGAAGGGAGGAGCAGATAATAGAAATTGTTCAAGTGAGTGTAGAAGAATGGGAGAAATTAGGGGAGGCAGCGTGGTGGAAGGATAGAGAAAAATGGAAGCGTTTTACTAAACTTGATGATGATGATGATGATGATGATGATGATGATTGGATGCACTTGTATGTTGGTATCTCGCTTTGCAAACACATGCACACTGAATGAGTCGGTTAGTTCTGAAGTTTTATTGGATCTCTCAAGCTGATATTTTTATTCACATAGATTAATTCTGAAATGATTTCAAATTGCGCCAAAATCTTGTTTTTCAGAACGCATGTGAATATAGAGTAATACACAAGCCTACCAATAGGAAGGAATCCAGTTATATGCAAAAGAGAATAGGATAATTAATTAAACATGCAAGAAGTTTATTTATTTTCTAAAAAAAAAAAGTTAATTAACATACCACAAGTATATATATATATTCTGTGTTTATCAAATGATTTCTTAGAACTCGCACACATTGATATATCAACTTACTTGAATTGTCCTCAAAAAATGTGTTTTTTATTATTATTTTTTATAATAATTATTTATAATGTTTTCTTGCTAGGAAACGAAATATTATTGAAGTATTCCAGGTTTTAATTGGCTTACAAAGTTAGATAGTACATGCAAATTGTATTTTTAGTTTACTCAACATAAACTTTGTATTCAAACTCCTACTCGTTTCATCTTAATAGCTGAGTTATTTGATTGTGTGGCCATTTTGTTGACTTTAACTAGGCAGGCTCTACTAAAGAGAAGATACCCACATCCAAGATAGGTTGTAACAGAAATGAGTGTAATGACACATCACATCTGGAATGATAGTGCTAACGATATATATTGTGTTGTAGGACCAGTTGTCCATCATCACCTCCGTTCAGCATACATCATGTGACTCGGTCTCCTAGCGACACTCACATCAGTGGAATGGGAGAGTCTGTGATGTTCTCCAAGATTAGTCCTACAGAGGTAACAACATAACCACGATTTTACCACAATGTCACCGATCTAACTAAAATAGCTCATGTGTACAAGGACATAAAGCTTTCTTATAAATTTTTAAACAATATGTTAGCTTAAGGTTTCAGTACAAAATGATTTTTTTAAATCAAGTTGCCAAGTTATTATCATTGAAAGTAGTAAAGAACTTAATCATGATTAACTTTTTTTAATTCCTGGTTTTACAAATTGGTGTTTCTTGTATAAAAAATAACAATAATAATGTTTCTCTTTAAGGGAAACCTCTTTTCACTTTATGAAGTAATTTCATGATATTGGGAAGAAGGTACAGGAAATGTGAATAGAAACATAATGTATATGTATATTATGTTTATGTGTCTCCATCCACCTTCCTACAGATGCAATATTAAGGTTTCAAATACTTTGGGGTTTTAGTTCATAATACGTGATTATTGTGGACTTGAAAAAAAAAAAATGTTTGTGCACATGGTTTACTTGAAGTCCTTCCACTTGCGAGATTAGATTAAGACAAGCTTGTTGTTGTAGGTTAAGTTCAAGTCTCCTAGCCCATCCTTGACAAGTCTGAAACAGAAACTTCACACCCCCACTTTGACATGGAGAGCTCGTGGAGGGACAGGCAGACAACATGATGTCTTGATGGAGCTACAACTAAACAAGGTACATGTCTATTGTCTCATGCACAAACACACCAAATTAGATTGTCAAGTTTTAAATCTTTCCTCTTCTTTGGTATAAATCACCTTTAGAGCATAACTGTAGATATGAAGTTTCCTCAAAAATTCTGTATATAAGCTGTATAAACTCTTGAAACTAATATTTCTTTATATTAATACTGCATGCTACTGTAAATTAATTGTTAGTGAAGGAAGCCAACCTGAAAGGATAGTTAGGTTAGGTCAAGATAGGAACAAACACACTTCTCCCTTCATTTCTTCAAACACTTTTACACTTACCACTTCTTTAAAACTTCCACAGTAGCACATTGTTTTGAATTTTCAGAAATATTACTTTTCATTAATGTCTCTTCATATTGTTATCACTCGCTTGCGTCTTCGGGGGTAACTGGTTAATGTGTTTGGACATGTGTGGGTAGGGTAGGTAAAAGGTCAGCAAGAGTGTCCGGAAATGTTAGTGGTGGTGGAACAGAAGGATGTCCTGGCAACATGAGTCACGGTGGGGAGGTAGGGTGATTGTCCCAGCAACATGAGTCGTATGAGAGGTAGGGTGATTGTCCAGCAACGTGAGTCGTATTGAGAGGTAGGGTGATTGTCCCAGCAATGTGAGTTGTATTGAGAGGTAGGGTGGTTGTCCCAGCAACGTGAGTCGTATTGAGAGGTAGGGTGATTGTCCCAGCAATGTGAGTCGTATTGAGAGGCAGGGTGATTGTCCAGCAATGTGAGTCGTATTGAGAGGTAGGGTGATTGTCCCAGCAATGTGAGTTGTATTGAGAGGTAGGGTGATTGTCCAGCAATGTGAGTCGTATTGAGAGGTAGGGTGATTGTCCCAGCAATGTGAGTCGTATTGAGAGGTAGGGTGATTGTCCCAGCAATGTGAGTCGTATGAGAGGTAGGGTGATTGTCCCAGCAATGTGAGTCGTATTGAGAGGTAGGGTGATTGTCCCAGCAATGTGAGTCGTATTGAGAGGTAGGGTGATTGTCCCAGCAATGTGGTCGTATGAGAGGTAGGGTGATTGTCCCAGCAATGTGAGTCGTATTGAGAGGTAGGGTGATTGTCCCAGCAATGTGAGTCGTATTGAGAGTAGGTGATTGACCCAGCAACGTGAGTCGTATTGAGAGGTAGGGTGATTGTCCAGCAAGTGAGTCGTATTGAGAGGTAGGGTGATTGTCCCAGCAACGTGAGTCGTATTGAGAGGTAGGGTGATTGTCCCAGCAATGTGAGTCGTATTGAGAGGTAGGGTGATTGTCCAGCAATGTGAGTCGTATTGAGAGGTAGGGTGATTGTCCAGCAATGTGAGTCGTATTGAGAGGTAGGGTGATTGTCCAGCAATGTGAGTCGTATTGAGAGGTAGGGTGATTGTCCCAGCAATGTGAGTCGTATTGAGAGGTAAGGTGATTGTCCCAGCAATGTGAGTCGTATTGAGAGGTAGGGTGATTGTCCCAGCAATGTGAGTCATATTGAGAGGTAAGGTGATTGTCCCAGCAACGTGAGTCGTATTGAGAGGTAAGATGATTGTCCAGGCAACATGATTCGCGGTGAAAGGTAGGGTGATTTTGTCTCGGCAGCGTGACTCGCAGTAAAAGGTAGGGTGATTTTGTCCCGGCAACGTTTGTCACGGTGGGAGGTAGGGTAACGATGGGTAGGGAGAGGGTTAAAACAATATTGCTCCTTTGTAACATAAGACAATTTAATAGCTCTTTGAAATAGGTGGCACAACCGGGTTGGGTAGCCATTCTCCGACTGCGCTATGAGTCACAGTCACAGTCGAATGGCATGCTCTGATGCTCCCTGAAGGGGAGCACGAGATCAAGTTACAACACGTACCGACCAATTGGTCACACCGTGTGGTTCGCAAATAAAAAGAGGGTTGTCGTGTTTTGCGAAGTTCTGGAACAGAGAAACAGAGAAAACATATTATTAGTAATAGTGGAGGGAAAGAGTATTTGGGAAACCGAATAAGGGTTTTTAGAGTTACGTGCAGAGACACTACTCTATGGGGGGCTGGGTGAGAGCCTCCCAAACCACGGTTTCACATCTCGCTTATCCGAGCAGGGCTTTGGGATGTTAATGGCACCCACTAGTGTCGATGACGTAGTTCCCAAGCCCCTGGATAAGAGGATTGGTGGCACTGGGAAGTCTGGCGTAGAAGGACAGCGCCAGTCCCTGGAAGTGGTCCTTGATGGTAGGCATATCCTGGTCGCGATGCAGAGTTTCATTCCGGACATACCAAGGTGCGCCCACAATGTTCCTCAGAGACACGCTCTAGAATGCCTGCTTCCTCATATATGTGTCCACCAGTTGGCCCCAAGGGGACACGCATAGTCAAGGATCGGTCTGAGCAGCTGCTTGTACAGCGTCAGACTGTTCCTTGTTGACAGGGCGCTAGCCTGTTAAGCAGTGGGCCTAGGCCTAGGCCTTTGCCTCACCTTGTTCAGGGTGTCTACTGGGTCACGAAAAAGATCACGAATTGAAAAAAAAGGTCAGAAAGTCACGAAAAAGTCACGAATTTTTAATATTTTGGTCATAAAGTCACGAAAATATTTTTAGTTTGAATTTCCCGCACATCGTAACAACGCGAACGCTTCAAAGATAGCGCTATCCACCACATGTAATGGCACGCGCCAGCCGGATTGGAAGTTGCCTAATTGTTTTGTCTGTGATTCCAATGACAAGGTTAATGTTCGCCATCTTGTTTTAAATATTAATGTGGTGTACTACTTGTTTGTGGGGTGTGGGAGTGCATTATGCCTTGTGTGTGTCTACAAATAATGGTTTTTTGAGTGGATGAATTGGAATTCAGGTTTTGTAGACGATAGACATTTTCTACACAAACCGTGCGTTCTTCTGTGTTGTGGATCTGGATCAAGTTGTCGGTGGCAATTATCAATTTTTTACGCTTTCAGTGATCCGACTGCTATTTGAAGGCGGTGTAAAATGTATATTATAATTTCAAATTAACGTTGGCATCAAATAGCAATCGTTTTCGCAGATAAATATGGCGTATTTTTTTATAAAATAATACTATTATTGTTAATATTTAATCCTTGACGTAACTTAATTCAGTTAATTTTAAAGACCATTCATTCGAAACAGTTGAAATTTACAATTTTTAAATGATCTTCGTTGTCTTACGGGTACATTAAATATTAGGCCTAAATTATTTTTTAAATCGTGTGTTGCGAAAAAAATCGATAATTTTTTTGGGGGGGCATTCAAAGATTTTATGTGTGAAGTTTAGGCTAATCTGTTAAAAGATGCCGGTAAATGTTCGTTCAAAGAGTTTTGGCTGACTGTTGAAGAAAATAAATACTCAAAGTGGTTGGCCCTGTTGAAGATGACCAGTATAAGGCTTATTGTACATTTTGTAAATCGAAATTTGATATAAGCCACAGTGGGTTGAATGGAGGGAAAATTCATGGAAAAGGTAAGAAGCATTTGGAACTAACCTCTGCCCTACTCCAAGGTAAGCAAAAAACGCTCATCTTTATATCTTCTGAAAAAGTTGGATGTAAACAGAAAGAACTGGCAAAAGAATTATTACCTTCCACAAGTAGGCCTACTTCTGAAAATGATGTATACTTGGTTGCATCTTGTCTACATTAGTTGTTTCATCTTCCTCATCTTTTGGAGGCCCTTTAAGTACATTTTGTTTAAATGATGATGATACCTTGAAGGCAGAAATTCTGTGGTCCATGAATAAGGTTATGACTCATACTTCTGACAGAGGTTCTGTATTTCCAGTGATCTTTTCTCAATCATATTTCCTGACAGTGTAATAGCACAGAAGTTCAAAATGCAAAAAGACAAACTTGGCTATTTGACAACCTTTGGTCTTGGCCCCTTCTTCCAAGAAAAACTCTCGCGGAGTTAAAGAACTGCATTTTTTGCAGTTTCACTTGACGAAAGTCTCAATAGAATTGCCCAAAAAGGACAAATGAAAATCATTGTCTGTTATTGGAACTCAAGTTTAAATGTGGTTTCAACCCGATACTTGAACTCTGTGTTTTTAGGGCATTCTACTGCAGCTGACCTCCTTGATTCCTTTACGTCAGGTATGTCTTAATTAGGACTGCCTTTAAGAATGTTCTACAAATTGCTGTTGATGGACCTAATGTAAATTTAAAATTCCTTAAGGATTTCATTCAAATGATGGGAAAAAATTTAGATAACCCTGAAGACAAGAAACCTATTGATGTTGGCACATGCTCTCTTCATACAGTTCATGGGGCTTATAAGACAGCTCATAATAAATGTGAATGGCAAGTTCATAATTTTCTGCGTTCGTTGTATTATCTGTTTAAAGATTTTCCATCTCGAAGATCTGATTACATCCTCTCAAGTGGATCAGACCTCTTTCCACTTAAAATGTGTTCCATCAGATGGGTGGAAAACTCAAAAGTAATTGAAAGAGCCTTGAAAATGATTCCGCATTTAAAGAAATATGTGGCTTTTGTGTGTTCCAAACCACCTGAAACAAATAATTTCGATGTTGTACGAGACTTCCTAAAAGATAACCTTCTTGAAGCAAAACTCTTTTTCTTACAGTCAGTAGTAGAAGTGGAACCATATCTTAAAATATTTCAAAATGACAATCCAATGTTGCCCTTTGTACATGCCGAACTTTATTCGATGGTCACGTAGCATTGCTGCTCGCTTTCTTAAGCAAGGTTATAAGAAATGTGAAAAACTCAGACAGCTCTTGGCAATTGATGTCAAAAATGAAAATCTATTGAGCTTTTCGGACGTAGACATAGGCTTTGGTGGAAGAAATTTAGTAAAAATGTGAAATAACTTGATGTACAGCTCTTTAGAAAAGATTGCAGACACTTCTTAGTGGAAATGTTTCAAAAACTGACTGGTCCTAGGTCTCCATTACGAAAGTGCATGGTGAAAGGTGCTTAATGCCTTTCACCAGCAGTAATTACTAGTGGCACTCTAAGAGTACAACGGGTTACATGGCACTCGAACAACTCACTTCAAACAACCATATTGCATACATTGAAGCTGAACATATAAGAAAAAACTACCTTGAAATCTGTGAGCAGTCTTCTGTTCAAGAAGAGCTGAAGACATTTGATTTCAATGAAACCAGACTAGATTCTTTTCTCTTCAACATCTTCATTAATGCAAAAGCTTGCAAGGCATTGCTGTCATTTTGCACAATGATATTTACAATGTTCCATGGAAACAGTGCTGTTGAAAGAGGTTTTTCAGTAAACAAGGAATGTTTGGTTGAAAATATGAAAGAGCGTTCTCTAATCTCCCAACGCAGCATATATTCAATGGTTCAATCGGTAGGTGGCATAAAGAATGTGGAGTTTACAAGTGGGATGCTGCATGCAGCTAGGCGAGCAAGTTCCTAAAGGAGGGATAGCAATTGAAGAAATGAAGAAGAAAGAAAGTGAAGAACAACAGATCAAAAACAACATTGGAAACTGTAAATAACTCGAGGCAAAGAAAAGAAAACTTCTCCAACAGACTGAGAAGAGGTTCAGCTCTTCAAACTGAAATAGACTTGGAGAAGAAACGACTGAGGCAGATGTAAATCCTGTATGCTGTGATTTTGTGTATAAACTAAATATTAGTGACAAATTTGAACAATATTAGATTTTTATGTTTGTTGAGACTTCAGCTTCTGTGAGATTCAAACATCATTAATCACAAGTAAATTTTCTTATTGGTATGGCTATAGTAATAGTTATTACTTGTGTTTGTTATTGCAATATCTAGGCCCGATGTACAATATAATGTTCGACCGTTTACCGAAGGATTTTTTTTTTTTTTTTGCACAGCGTCTATACGCCCCCGAAGAAATTTTGTGGTCAAAAAAGGTCACCAAAAATTCACGAATTTTTGTTCCTCCAATTGAGTAGACACCCTGTTGTTGAGTCTCTCGATACAGTGTCATCTCCAGGTCAGTTTTGTGTCCAGCGTAAGTCCCAGGTACTTAACACTGTCCGCCCATCTGATTGTTCTCCGAACAGCTGGAGTGGGGCTGGCCTGTAGTACTTTCTTTTCCATGTGAAGAGCATTGCGGTGCTCTTCTCCACGTTAATACTTGTTCTCCAGGTTGTCAGCCACCCCTCCAACTGCGTCAGGTGCGTCTGGAGTCGCCTCTCCACCAGCTGCCCTCGCCACGACTCCGCTACTAGAGCCGTGTCGTCCGCATACAGAGCCAACTCGGTGCCTGGGGATTTTGGAATGTCGTTCACATAGAGACTGAAGAGCAGCGGGCCCACCATGGAACCCTGCGGCACTCCAGCCCGGATGCTTCTGACTTGGGAGGTGGCGTTCCCAAAGGTAGTGGAAAAGGTGCGATGGGAAAGATAAGATTGAACAACCTTAACTAGGTAGAAGGGCAGGTTCAAGGGAGAAAGACCTTGGGCCAAACACGGTCGAAGGCCTTTGCCACGTCAAGAAAGACAGCACCAGTCAGCCTGTTGATGTTGAAGTTCCTCGTAACCTGTTCCACGAGCCGGACAAGTTGATGAGACGTAGCGTGTCCCGCCCGAAAGCCGAACTGCTCGTCCACCAAGATGCCCCCCATCGCGAAATGTCGGGTCAGTCTCGTCATTATAGTCTCTCGAACAACTTGCCAGACAGTCGAGCAAGCTGATCGGTCGGTAGGACGAAGCTAGGGCCGGGTCCTTACCCGGTTTATGAAAGCAAGGACTTGGCATTTCTTCCAGAGCTCGGGGAAGTGACTCAGGAACAGTGACCGTTGAATAACTCCACAAGGAAGTTAATCGCCTCCAAGGGCAGCTTTTGAGGACCGCGTTACTGATACCGTCGGATCCGGGGTCCTTGTTTTGTCTTAGAGCGGCTATCGCCTGGACATTTCTGTACCTCCGTGGGTTCGGTTCATCCAAGGGTCTGTACGAGACCGCGCTGATGACTGCGCCACTGCGCAACGTGCACCGGGTCTGACGGGTTGTCAGTCGGTACAAATTGCGCCTCTAAGTGCTCAGCGAGAGCATCGGCCTTCTCCTGGTCGGAGTTGGCCACCCCGTTGCGACCACAATAGGCGGCCTTGGTGCGGGGACCCGCATCAAGATTCCTCGTCATCCACCACAGGGACCTGTCCTGCACGCACAGGCTATCAATCTTGTCCTCCCAGACATTATTCCGGTATTCTCGGACCATCTCCCGAACCGCATGGACTTTGCGGCTCCAGTTGGCCTTGTCTACCGGGTCCCTCGAGATTTGCCAAGCCTTCCTCAGCCGATTTTTCTCCCGGACGTACCTGAGGATAGAATCGGGCAAAGAAGCATGTGGCGCCCTCTTAGGAAGTTTCGAGCAACCCTTTGATGGCGGAAGTTATGAACTCTGCACTGCGATTGATTTCTGCTACTGTTCAAAAGGTAGGGTCGGGTCCCAACCTCTCTCTCAACACATTCCTAAACCTGTCCCATTCAGTGCGGCTTAGGTCGGGTTTTTCGGAGGGGTGTATAAAGGACACCACGCGTCCCAGGTTCACAATAACAGGGTTGTGATCAGAGTCTAACTCAGCTAGAGACTTTAAACACTAACCACCTTCTGATTCTTCTGGAGACAACGAAGTCTAGGACGTCCGGGAAACCAATGGCATTGAGAGGGAAGTGGGTCGGGGTGGGAGGGCTAGAAGCCACCAGACCATGTAAATCTATGATGTGGCGGAGAAATCTGCCACGAGTGCACATAATCCTAGAGCCCCATGAAGGGTACTTAGCGTTGAAGTCACCACCGATTAAAACAGGCATGTTACCTCGAAGCAGCACCTCCATGTCAGCCCCCGTAGTCTGGTCAAACCGGCGGTAGGGAGGGAAGTAGATGGTGATGAGATGCACTGGGCCGGTCGAGGTCACCAGTTGGATAGCCGTTGCTTCCATGTGTTGGAGGGGAGGAAGTGAGATGACGTGATGGTCAAGGCCCCTCTGGACCAGGACCACTGTCCCACCCCTTCCCACATCCCCCGCTCGGTCACTACGATGGCAGATAAACTCTGCTAACGAGAACCTCATTCCGAAGCGCAAGTGGGTTTCTTCCAACAGCATTATATCGACACGATGCTTTGCCAGGAAACTTTCAATTTCAGCCTTCTTCCTCGCGACTCCATTTGCGTTCTAGAGTGCGACTGTGAGCGCCTTCAGCACTGGTGGTCCTCTATTCGGGTGTGCAGCCATTAGAAACCAGGTAAAGGATGATGTGCTCCATGACCAGATGGCCACGGTTACTGGTGACAAGGGTATGAGTTGGGAGTGGTAGGAAAGAAGTAGGGGTCGAGGTGAGGGTTGCGGGAGTGAAGAGGGAGGAGCCTACCATCTGGGAAAATGTGGTTTTACTCAAAATATGAAGTATAATAATCATTAAAACAGTGAATAATAATGTTGTTCAAACTGTAGTTTTTTTATTAGTTGTGTAATATGTTTTATAATTCCTAGTAAATGATGTTAATATACGAATTTAAATAAAAATGTGTATTCAAATTTTTAAACTTATTATTATTCATAAAAAGGATTAATAGGAAAATGAGGGCGGAGTTGGGGGAGTTGGAAGGATGTGACATACTTTTTAGTCGGGAATTTTAGGAAATGATCAGGGGAAAAAGTCTGGAATTTCATTGGTCAATTTAAGTAGACACCATGGGAGTGGTCTTGAGCGGGCCCTTGACCAAAAGGGAAGAACCGGATGCCACCGGTTCAGGTAGGGTGGTTTTGGCATGTTCCTTGGCCTTATGTGGAGGGGTTGGTCTCCCTGACAGGACACTGTCGAAAGATTGTACCAGTGGCTTTGGTGTTGGAGCTGGAGTCACTGTCGCCCTCCGTCCCGCAACGTGCCCAGAGGGCTTCTGGCCTTCGCTTAGCCCATCCGTCCTCCCTTCTTGAGGCTTGGAGATACGCACATTCCCTGCCGCCCGCAAGGACCTGTACGTGGGACAGCCCCACCATGCTGAGGAATGAGCTCCTGAGCAGTGCAGGCACTTCGGGGGAGATCATCTCTCCTCCAGGCACCCGCCCCTCTCGTGGTCACCACCACAGAACCCACACCTAGGGTTATCGCGGCAATCCCTCCGCACATGACCAAACCGGAAACAGTTCTTGCACTGAACCGGGCCGCCTGGAGACTTGTACTTCTCCACCCTGACGCGGAGCCCGCACAGTACTGATATGGAGTACAGCCTTGCGGTGCGCTCCCCGGGCGTCAGAGGGACAACGAAGTTTAGCAACCGCTGCCTTCCTCCAGTCTTCTGATCCCGCTTCCATTGGGAGAGCATCTGTGTGATGGATTTCACGGGGAAGCCCATCTCCAATAGCTCCTCCTGGATGTCGTCAGGGTTTGTCCGTGTCAGGAGTCCCTTCACCACGACCCTGACCAGTCGCTCCCGTCCCAGCTCGTAGGGTCAATGCTGGATCCCCAAGCTCGGCAAGAACTTCTGGAGGGCGCGGTAATCTTCCTCCGACCCGCACTGGAGGTGCACTCGGTCCCCCGGCTGCCTGACCGCCTCCACAGGCTCTCGAACCTTGGACCGGATGGCCCTCACCACCTTGGAGTAATCCTCTACATCTCACAATATGATGGGAGGGATCTTCCCCTTCGCTTTGCCAGCCGGCCCAGAGCCACTAGTACCAGGCTGGGGTTAGGCACGGCTTGCGTTGTTACCCGCAGGTTTCCGCCGCTTCCCACCTTTACCCAGCGCTGGCGCACCCTGGCCCGAGCCACCGCTGGCCTCGCTCTCATCACCAGAGCTGCCGCCTAAATGGTTAGGGTTGCCCCCCAGCAGCTTTCTGGTGTTGTCGGCCTTCCCCCTTCGGTGGAGTCTCAGGTCTGAAATCCTTCAGACTCATCATCGGACCCCTGGCTCGACTCATCATGCATCAACAGGAGGTCTGGTCCTGAAGACATTTATTTATTTATTTATTTATTCAGTGTTTACAGGCCCGGTATCTTACAATCTTTAAATCCGGGCCGTTTTTCCACACAACTTTTACTTAATTTACACAATTTTAATATGAATTTCCTTTTTAACATTACAACACATATTTTGGCTCTTAACTTAAATGAAATTCAACTACCCTTAGCTCAATTTGATCCGCCCCCGGTACCCTCCCCCGCTAGGCCCTTCACAATGCCCGGGATTTCATTCCCGAGTCCGCCAAGCGCTCAGCAGAGGTGGGCATCCCCATAATAACCACCTGGGGAGGCGCCCTATCAGAGTTGGTGCCCCGCCTACTTTCTACCCTTGGCAGCTGAATTTCCTAATCTACCTCCTATCTAGTTCCCCCGTCCCTAATTATCTATATTAACTACTAACTAAGCTAAGCTAAATTACTAAACTATTCTATTCCCATTACTGCCGAGGAACACCATCACCCAGAGGGCTGCAGGGCAGCCGCCTTTCTCCATCTTGACTCTGAGGGCCCATCAACCATAACCCACCTCTCTTGTTTCCAAGGTGGTGGGTCATACGGTGCAGGGAACCCCTCAGAGTTCATAATCATTCCACTAACTTTTGTTCATACGACTGGAAAACTGTCTTCTGGATCTCAAGGGCATCCCCCGTGTTCCTTCAGACACTCAGTCGTACTGGAATCCAGTTCCCTAGGGCTCGCGCTTGCTCCTCCCAGCACATACACATTTTTTTTTCCCCCGCAAGGATTGTTACAAGCTTATCCCCTTTTAACAATCCTTTTTTCCCTACTCACTCCCCGCTGAGACCGCACTAGTGTCCGTGTCAGTCCCGCCCTCCGTGTCGCTGTCATCTTCTTCGTCATTGTCAGTGTCAACGTCCGTCTTATTCGTCCTGTGCCTCTTTAAGTCTTCTATGTAGGCTGTCTTTGCTCTATCTGACGCTTCCAGTGCAATCTGGTCTAAGAATTTCCAATAGATTGGGTCCCTCAGTACTTCGCCTACTAATCTTCCCTGGATCTCTCTCTGGTAGTTCCTTCTTGCTTCTAGTGTAATGACACATTCAAGCACCACATGTTCGGGGTTCCCTCCTCACCACATTGACAATTCCCCGACTCTATCAATCCCAGCTTCCTTAGAGATGCCGGGTACGGTCCCTTCCCCAGTGATGAAGTGGACAAGACCCCGAGATGGCTGGAGGTGCTTATTCTCTAGTCTCTAACCACATTTGGGAACAATTGATAAGTCCTCCTACCTGTCCCACTTCTCTCCCAACGTCTCTGCCACTCCTCCAACAGGACCTCGCCAAAAGTTCTCACATCGTGTGTGGTGAGGAGTCTCACCTTCTCCAAGTTTTCTTTTTTAGCCAGTACGCCACAGCTTTCTTCCTTATGAGGAGGTCCAACGGCCATACACCTAGGGCCACACTCAATGCATCCGTTGCTACAGTCCGGTAGGCTCCCGTCAGCCTCAATAAGATGTTCCTCTGCAGACCCTGAATCGCCTTAGCCGGAGCGACATTGGTTAGTCTGTGAGCCCAGATGCACGCCCCATAGCTCACAATGGAGAGAAGGATCATCTGATGGTATGTCCTTATTATCCGCATAGTCAGATAAAACCGCCTCTGTACCATGCTTATAATTTTATTCATCACCGACAGAGTTTTCCCCATCACTCCCTCCATGTGCGCTGTGAAGTTCCTCTTTTCATCTAGGGTAACTCTCAGGTATCTGACCGTATGGCTTCTTCTTATAGATTTCGTACCTAACTTTATGGTCGGATCCCTAGCCAATCTACCCTTAAACAGCATGAGGTCGTCTTCGCCGGTGCCATTTTTAACTTGACACTTTTACACCAGGTGTCAAGTTCTTCAAGCACCTGGTTACTTTTTTCCTCTAAGTTCCTTCTCGAGTACCCTTCTATTACTATTAGAAGGTCGTCTGCGAAGGCAACCAACCCTGCGTCTCTGGCATCCCCTCCAACAAGTACAACACTGGTTCCAGGCTGACATCCCAAAATATCGGGCCACATACCGATCCCTGAGGACATTCCTTCGTCAGTAGCTTCTGAACCTTATTTCCTGGACATCTCAGGGTGAGTATCTATTACGACAGTAGTCCTTAAGACTCCTATACAGCTGCCCCGGACACTGAATCTCTCTTAATCTGTCAAACATCGCCGGCCACCAGAGGTTGTCAAAAGCGCCGAGATGTCCACAAATATTCCTACGACGTATTACCATTTGCGAGTCAATCAGTTCCATTGCTCTGCAGATTGGGTCCTCTGTCGACCTGCCTCTTCGGAAGCCATACTGCTGCTGATGCATGCCCATGACTGTCCTGTGTCTCAGTAATCTTTCACACAATATCTTCTCCTGCAACTTCCCTGCTGTGTTCAACAGGCAGATGGGTCTGTATGACTTCCAGAATAAGCGGGTTTTTATCCTCCCCCTTGCTTAGCACGATTACCTCGCTCTGCTTCCAGATGTTCGGGATTCTGCCTTGAGCGAGGCATTCGTTTAACAGCCCTGCAAGGAAAGGAGCAATAAGGTCAGCCGTCTTCTCCAGCACCTCGACCTTTATCCCTTCGGACCAGGCGCCTTTTTCTTACCCATCAGAGCAATGTTCCTGATCACCTCCGCCCGACTAACAGGTTCTACCTCTTCCTCATTTACATACTCGTCATTCTCCATTCTCTCCCTCAACATTTGGTGCTCTTCAGTATCTTCTGTCACGTCATCATCTGGCAACAATGTCTCCATTAAAAGAACCGCAGACTCTTCCCAGCTGGTCGTGGTACTCCCATCATCCTTAGATAGCGTGGTTATCATGGCTGGGGGTTGTAATTTCCCGGAGGCTATCTTGAACGGCACCCCCCAAGGTCCCCTCTGTAACTCCTCCTGTACATACTTCTCCCAACTTTTCTCTTCTCCTGATACAACCCATCCTCAAACTCTCTCTTGCTCTCCCTGTAGATATTTAACAGCACCACACGACTAGCCGGGTCTCGACACCTCTGATATCTCCTACGCGTTCTCCTTGCCCTTGCTAGAGACTCTGCAGTCTGTCATTCCATGGCTTATTACCAACCTTGGTATCAACTTTCACCACAGGTATCGACTTCCTCATTGCATCCTGCAGAGCCCACGTCAGCTGTTTGGCCTTCATGTTGACATTGTCGCCTTGTGCCACTGGACTGGGCAGTATCAGTTCAGCCCTCAGCTTCTCCCAGTTAGCTTTGCTCATGTTGTATCTCCTTCTTTTCCCTTCCCCATTTCCATCCACCATTCTCCCCGCGACAAATTCAAAGACGATCAGGTTATGGTCACTGACCGTGACGTTGTCCACAACCCTCCAACCTTCCACCATGTCCATGGACTCGGCGTTACACAAAGTGACGTCAATGTTGGAAGAAGCCCCAGCTCTCCCCTGATATGTAGGGGGATTATTCGGTTGGTTTGCAACCTCAAGCCCATGACCATAGATGAACTCCTCCAAAGCACGACCCCTTCTATCTCTCCCAATCACCCTATGACTATGCCACATGAGAGACTTAGCATTAGCATCAGCGGTAATTATGAGTGGCACACCTGCGTATGTCCTACATATTATCTCCAACTGATCAAGATATGGCTCAATTGGATGCCTAAATTGAAAATATAGGTTTGCCACTATACACCTGCCTGAGCTAGTTCCCAATTCTACGCATGTTACCCACTGGTTACAGAGCTGTTCAATCTTAGTTACGGCAATTTCCTTGTTAAACACCACTATTGCGCTCATTGGAGCTTCTCCACTAACAACAATTCTAGTGACCACCGGCATATGCGGAACTTTCCCTCTCAAGGTATAGGGTTCCTGAAGACACACAACATCAAGTCCCATCTCCTCAGCAAGCTTGCGGACTTCATGCAACACGGTCACGCTCCTCATTCCATTAATCTGTCCTATTCTAATGGTGCTATCCCCCATTACGGATAGTATGTGTGCGCGTAGCACGCAGGCCATGCCACGCTGGGGTTAAACGTCTTGCGACCGTGTGCCGTCACAAATTGCCTATAAGTATTTTCCATATCAAAAGTTTCCTCTCTCCTCTTGAAGACCTTATCAATTAGTCCCCGCAAACTGTCCACGTCCGTTGGTAGATTCATAGATCTTAGTTGAATTCTATCCAACGACTCGGGAGAGGGAAAAGTGGTACTGTCCCCCTTTTCATGACCCAGTTTCCACCACGTGCCTCTGGGCCATGTGCAGCACTCTCTCTTCTTCTAACCTGGATAACCGCATCGTCTCCTCGAGGGTTCCGTACGCCTGAGAGGGTACATCCCTCTCTCCTTTCAGCTGCCCCCCATCTCCATATTCACTTCTGCAGTCTGGCTCCCCCTGCTGTTTGTGTTGTAATCCATACCCTTTTCTTTCTTTTTCTTGCCATATCCAAATCCCCAGAGCTTCCAATTTTGTTTGTGTTTTGCCCCCAGATCTGCTTTTTCCGCAAGTCCCCGCTCCAGCTCTCTCTGGCGTCCCCTCCTCCTTTTCCTCACACCTGACTCCATTGGTGCTTTCCACCCATTCCCTATTCATGCCCTCACATATGATACATATGTTCTCCACCACCTGCGGATTTATTACCGCATTGTGCAGTTGTGATATCAGGGTGGAGGATGCCGCCGCCGAGTCCCCAGTTGACGCAAACCTCCCATTCCAAAATTCGTTGCCGGGCCAACTATTTCCATCCCATGGATATGTAGTAACTAGGTAATATTCACCCTCCCCGAAGATCTCATAGGGAGCTCGCCGGGTCGATATTACCCCTATACCTGTATCCGCTAGAATCTTCTGCCGATCCTCAAAGTGCTCCATAACCCCATCCATCCACAGCAGCTCTAACACCGCAACAGCACCCGCACCTGCACCATACTTCCCATAAGCATCAAGTAGGCATTCCCTTACTTCTTTATAAAATAGCTCGTTCTGGTGTCTCGAACCACTCCAAACTCCCAGACCAAATCCCACGATTTGCACATGTACCTTTTGTGAGACCTCCTTCGAGATCCTGTACACCTCGAAGAACAACATCTCCAGAATAATCCTTATCCTTTTTCTATATATGTACTCATAGATCCCGGTGCCATATCTGGCTGGAAAAGTCTTCCCCCCTTCTTCTGTACCATTTACAAAGTAATCCCTAATAAATTTTGCTATCGGGTCATCCCTCTGATTATGGCTCATGTACAACCTGTCTCCACGCCCCTCATTCCTCAGGTTTAGTCCTACCAAACCTATGATGGACCCTCTACTAACTACATCCTTCACTACTGGTTTGCCTTGGTTATCTCTTTCTCCTTTGTTTACAAAACACGTGGTCGACGAAACCCCGATGAGTCCGGACGCGACTATCTCATAGTCTCTAAGATAAGAAACACTACCATTCCGACCCGCCGCAAACTCGCTATAACCACACGACCTATATCCAGAGGAGGTACAGTAGTATTCATTCTCTCCGTAGTTGTACTTACATCTCCGCGTTAGAAGCCTACTGAAGAAACCTTCCACAGTCATTTCCTGGTAGTATGCCCTAGTAACCTCAGGTCCATCAGAAGCCAGAAATTTGAGGAGTGCAGCCATAAACTCGTAAGTCCATTTGTGGACCATTGTACGCACAGATTTTATATGTTCCTCGGCAACCTCAACTTTAATTTACCCTCTCTCAACCATGCACCCCATATCCACCGATGGTAGTGGGATAACATGCTGCTTCAGTCTCCTCCAAAATTCCTTACAATTTCTTTCCCCTCCTCTCCGCACAGTGTTCCCCAGAGTCTCTCCTCTTGTCCTAGGTTTGTTCTCAACCAGTTTCTGCCCACTATATTTTTGCACTCTTTCCTTCTCCACCTCCCCATCTTGAATAACCTTTACAGATCCAAGCGCCATTTTCGCTGCCATCCTTTCTCTATGTGCTGCCGCCCTTTTCATATTCCTTGCACGTTTGGACGGAGGTATCCTCGTTCTACTCTCCGTCCTGTCATTCTTCGAGCCAGTCCGGTACACGTCTAGTCTAGTCGCTATCAGTCTAAGTAGTTCAACAATCTCATTTAGTATCTCAATAACCATAGTCGGTTCTTTCCATTTGTCTCCTCATAATAGTTGATGTGTCGGACAGTCTCTTGAGTTGGGTTTCTTACACTTCTCACTGCGTTTCCTCGTTGTGCATGGAATACATATTTCCTCTCTACTTTTACATTCCCTTACCTTGTGGCCCTCCTTGCCACACTTTCCATAAACCTCCTCCTTACTCCTACAGTGAGCCATAACATGACCCAGATCCCTACACCTATAACACCTAGTGATCACCGTATAGTCCTTAATGGACACTGCGCTAAAGGAAATATAAACTCGACAGCTCAAGAGCAAGTTCCTGATCTTTGGAGATACTTCCACTACATTATTTACTACTTGTCTGTCCCTTGCCCCTGTTTTAAATCGGGGCTTGAACCCCTCCTCAAACTCCTCTCTAGATACCTTCCCCCTCATGTTCTGCTCATACGTCATTCTGGCAAGCTCCCCGTTGTTAGATCCCTATCCACATCATAAAATATTACCATTGGTCGCCTTCTCTTGGGCTCCTCGCAGGCCATTGTCTTCGCAATCTCCTTGTTTTCCATAATCTTCTTAGCGTCCTCATCCGAGTCTGTCTCCACTATGAGTTTAGCCCCAGCAGGTCGTATGGACCTTATTCTAATCTGATCCTTTGCCGGGTCAATCTTCCCCATCAAGGTCTTCCTCATATGATCCGTGCTTTCCCCTTGCAGAGAAGACACAAACACTGCCCTATAACTGGGTTTCACCTGTGCTGTTCCCCCTACCTCTGGCTTGCGCCCTGCAGCCCCCGAGGCGACCACCGAGGCAAAGGTGACTGATCCCAGCTTATTCGCACTAGTCCCCCTCATCTGTTCCCGTAACTTCCAGTTTTCCTCCTCCAACATGTTTATTTTCCCCTCTTTGTACAAAACTTCCAGAATGAGCTTTGACATCCTGTCAATTATCTCCCCTAGATTCTCCTTGTTGACCCTCCCATCCTTACTACACCTCAATCTGACAAACTCCTCTGCTTCCTTCATCTTTATCAGGGCCCCCGCACTGATCTCCTCTTCCTCCTTGCCTGCACCTCCATCCTCTTCCTTCTTCCTCTCCTCCCTCAACTCTTCCTTCCTCTTCTCTTCTTCCCCTCTCCTGATCTGTCCCACCATTTTCTTCTTATCTTCAATCTTTTCCTTCTCCTTCACCCTCTCTTTCCCTTCTCTTGACTCCCCTCCTCCACCTCTTCTGTCAGCACTCATTTCCGAGTGGACATTACACAAACAAACCACGAACAACGGATGACAATTTGGTTATATGAAGTAAAATCTGATTAAAATTTAATATGGAATACAAATTAAAACAATAGCTGAAAGTTACCAAATGTTACTAGAAAAGTTACCGAATGTTACTAAAAAAGTCATTAAATGTTTTCCAAAAGTCACTATAATTTTAATAAAAGTTATTAAACAAGTTGCTAGTAAGTTACTAGGGTTACTAAAAGAATTACCAGAATCTACTGTTGTCCAGTGCACGTGTCTCTTTGAACTCAAATGAACTGACCTGATTTATTTTCCATGACGATTCCTTTAATAACTTTTGAATTCCT
Source organism: Timema cristinae (assembly GCA_039000515.1). Classification (NCBI taxonomy): domain Eukaryota; kingdom Metazoa; phylum Arthropoda; class Insecta; order Phasmatodea; family Timematidae; genus Timema; species Timema cristinae. The sequence continues at coordinate 1,645,494 of JBCFYV010000012.1, forward strand.
TATCCGATTCTCTTGGTTTCCACAACTACTTATGCAGAATTTTCCTCCGGATCTTTCTGGACTACTCTCAGCTCCCGGAACCTTCGGGCCTTCCCGGAAACCGCAAAACACTGCTGCGCCTCCAGCTGGACTCGAACACGGATGAGATTAGCTTCCCCAGGTGGTCTCTTCTTCTGCCCACAAGATGTTTTGGAAAGAATTTTTATTGTACTAATTTTACTATTTTTGAAAAACAAAAACACGGAGCTCCGCACAGACACGTCCACTCAGTGCAACACCGTAGCAGGAAGGTCCTGAAGACAGTATTTCCACGCATCCACGGACTCGCACGAGCTGTCAACACATGTGAAGCGTGTGACCTGGTCTTTTGAGTCTGATGAAAATTCAGCCGGGCATTTCTTCCCTGCCAGACCCCTGGCGGGAGGTGTCGGAGTTGGCACGGGTGCGCTTTGAGTGAGGAACCATCGTATCAAATACCCTTGTCACAGATGGTTCAGAGAACATGAACTGTGGAGCGGTCCAGGCAGTATAAAGGGTGGTTGGAGCGGTTTGTGCAAGTGCGGAGGAAAGATACAAGGGCCGACTGAACAATGTGGCACAACAATATGAAAAATAAATATTTGCGAAAATTCAAAACATTGTACAACTGTGGAAGTTTGAAAAAGTGTGAAGTGTAAAAATGTATGAAGAAATAGCTAAGTGTGTTTGTTTATATCTAGGCCTAACCTAAATATCCTTTCAGGTTGGCTTCCTTCAATATCACTTTACACTTTTGTAGTGTGTTTCTACACTGTCTTGATAAAAAGTTAATAAATTTGACATTCAAATAAGCTAATATTTCCCCAAAGTATGCTTCAGTAACTTCCATTGGTGACTTGTTGTATAGGGTTATAGGGCTGCAGCCCTTCTTAAATTATCTGAACTATTTGTGAATAACAGTATAGTCATCATCATCATCATCATCTTGGTATTAGCTGCTAGCTGCTTAAACATTAAAATAAATGTCCTTCTTGATCACTTATGATTGCCACACACTACACCCTTATTCTGCCCGCCTGCCTAACAATGGGGTGGAAATTAGAAATGCAATAATATTTCTCGGTGCTGGGCTGTGGCCTCAAATAGTCCAGTGGCTAGCTGGCGCCTGCGCTCGCGGTGGTCATTGGGAGGACCGCTCTAGGGTGGGGTAAGGGGAGGGTCGTGTGATTTGGTGCCTGTACGGGATATTTTGCTACATGTCTTAATGCCTATTAAGAGTCCACTCACTGTTAGCTATTAGAACGAATGCAAAGGTACAGAATAAGAATTGTTATTTTTTGGAAAACAACCCACATTCGTTTGGCAATAGTCATTATCTCATCATCATCATCATTTTCATCATGGAACCCCTCCATCTGGCCGGGTAGGATGTTTGACGACAAACTCTCTTCAGCGCTGTCCATCTAGAAATATTTTTCCTTCCATCCCTCTCCTTTCTTCTCTATATCTTCCTATATCTGGTCCACCCACCTCCTCCTTCCCCCTACCTCTCATTCCATATATTCACGTGGTGTTCTGTTTTCTATTCTTTTCTCCATTGACTCCTTCACTCTTAATCTCCTCTTTCATGTCCTTACTCTATCTCTGCATGTCTTAACACTTCATTTCACATGTTTGCATCATTCTCAGCTCTTTCTTATTTACTGTGCAAGTCTCTAACTGTACTTAAGGCCATATGTACAGAATTTTTTTATTTCGTCATTCAAAAGAGTTTTATTCTATGAAATGTTAAACATAAAAAATTTATTTTTAACTGTTTTTATTCAAGAGCTATGAGGGTAAGAAACTTCAATTTTTACGTTTTCCAAATCAAGTTTTAGGTCAAACTTTTTGAAATAAAATTTTGAAAATTAAAATTTAGTATTTTTAATACTATACCTATTTGATAAAGCTGGGATTTTACCGTAGTTATAAGCATACTCTATATAAATATACTCAAAGTTCCCTTAAAATCAACACAATTCAACAATTGTTTATTAATACTAATTCATCTATAAATATTAAATATTAGTATTCATGCGATGTATAAATGTATCTACTTAAGATTAAAAATATATTCAGATTTAAATATGCAATGTTTTACTGAATAACTTGATTTGCGTATGACATAAAAATATGCACTGAAACTCCAAGTTGGCTCTCGGTATCAAAACTTTGTAGGGAAGTGTAGCTTAGTCGACAAGAACGGGTGATAGCCCACCTCCACAGCAGTTACTCCAGCTGTATTATCACAGACACACAAGTAATCTGCAGTCCATGCGAGATTTCTGGTTGAACGATCATTCACAAGTTGTCTCTTAAAATATTTAGACTCATATTAAATATAATATTTAGCAACGTGTCTTACTACCCGTTCGGGTAGACTCATATGGTAGTGATATTAATATTTATACCACTATCAGGGTTATTTCATTATTAAAACATGTTGTAGTAATTTTTAGATGTGTTTTATTTGTGATCTCTGTGAACTGTAAAGAAGCTCTCTCTCTCTCTCTCTCTCTCTCTCTCTCTCTCTCTCTCTCTCTCTATATATATATATATATATATATATATATATATATATATATATATATATATATATATATATATTATATATATATATATATATATATATATATATATTATATATATAATATATATATATATATATATATATATATATATATATATATATATATATATATATATATATTATATAATATAATTTATATATTTATAATTATTATATTATTATATATATAATATAAAAATATTTATATATATATATATATATATATTATTTAAATTTATTATTATATAAACATTTATATTATATAAATAATAATATATATATATATATATATATATATATTATATTAAATATAATATGCTCATTTGGTTTCGAATCTTTAGTTTTCGTTGTGATGGAAGGAACCATTGTCCATATACTTTAATATATAGATTTGAAACCGAGAATGAGCATAATGTATTATATAGGCAGATAGGCTTTATATTTATTTTATATGTTAGGGGTTTCCAGAATCAGTAACACAGAATATACAATCTAGTAAACAATAAATGGCTGTAAGCGATCGCCCAAGGTTTCGACACATTGTATATCAAGAATAATGAAATAAATATTATCATTTAAAAACACTTTTTACAGCCATTGTATAAAAAAATCTTTTTCATGAAAAAATTGCAATTTGGGCAGTTTATAGTGTTTTAATTTCTTAGCTATTTGAACTAGTTTAGTCATTATTAATGCAGAAAAAGGCATTATTTTATATGGTTTAAAATGGCAAAACTATTACTCTGAATACATTAATATGCATATGGAAAAAATAATTTCACGATCTTCAATTTAGTGAACACTGCAATTATTATTTTCAATTAAATTACTTATGTTTTATATATGTATTTATATTTTTATTAGAGGTAGAATATTTATACTGTCAGTCAGACTTAGATCTTGGTTCATATGGGATTATCTGCATGATAAATTTTATTGATTAATTACATTTTTATAACATTAAAATTTTGTGATTATTTACATTTTAAATCATATGGGCGATTTTCCTCAAATTAGTTAGGCCTAGGTTATAGGTAAATATAATGTGGGCATAAATGGTGATTATGAAAGCATTAATATATATACACATGCACTTTATCTTAAGAAGCAAACCCAAAAAGTCAAGTGGTTACAATTAAATTGATTATATGGTTCTAATATTTGATAATTTTAGGAATATGGCAAGTTTCCAGTTAAATAGAATTATTGAATTCTAAGACATATACAACATCCAGAAGAAGGCCGAGAAGTGTTCAAATAATAAATTCTACGCCCTACCAGAAATCGAACCCGAAGCCCTTTGCACTGTAGACCATGCCGCTAGCGACTGAGCTAACGTGTCGGGCTATGATACTATAATTATATCACATTTATAGCCTGTATTTTCTTACGTTCTCTCCCACAACTGTCAAACTGTTAATTGAGTGGCCTCTTGAAAATATGCTTGATAAGAAATAAATTATTAATCGCCTTAAAAATTGTGTGAATGCAAGAATCTACGTTTAAGCTTGCAATTTTTCCAGCATTTTATATGGCTTAAATTTTGAAAACTATTCTATTGGAATATTTAGAATTTCTCTGTTAATCCCACCTATAAGGGTATAATTAGGTCAAGTTAAACGTTGTAGTTCCTATATAAGTAATCTATAATGATAATGTGCCAATTAGTGAGATACCCTGTTGGGCACCTAAACAATATAGGAAGGTATAGTGTTAATTATTTATGTATTTTTAACTCACTTAGAGAGTAATTTTAGGCCCAAGTATGATATTATAGTAGTAATTGATGTTTGCATTTACAAGAGTGTGAGCACTTTGAATTTACTTCAAATGAAAAACCGCTATTTACTATTGTAACGACAGTCTTTCTACCGATTTTTTAAATTTTTTTTTGCAAATAAATAATCTAATAAAATAATTATTTCATTCACAAAGGAATGCATTTTATTACATATGACTCATAAAAAATTATGTGTGTGAGAGAGAGAACGATTTTTATTTGGATTAATTTAATCAAAATAACTGAAGCATTCTTATCCAAATAAGATGTAATAATAATATTTAGCACCGCGTCTTACTACCCGTTCGGGTTTTACGCTTTGAGTACTAATTACGCAAATGGATTAGGAATTGGGAAGGTTGAATTAGAGGAAGTGAACCCACATTAGCGTGGAGGGAGGGTGGAAAACCATTTAGGGAAAACCACCCCCAGTTCACCCGACCGAGATTCGAACCTCGATCTCCTCGTCCTCAGCAGTCGAGCTCAACACAACAAGCGTGTTAGCCAACTACGCCACCGAGGCGGGTAAATAAGATGTAACTTAAATATAATCGCTCTCCAATGTTTTTAGACACTTTGAATTATTTAGTGATTAGGTTTTGAGGTTTGAGTTATTCTAGGGTGCAAGGAGAAGGAAACACAATTTTATAGTAAATGCACCATATTTACTTGGAGAGTGGATTGGAAAACTATAGAAAGAGAACACATGTGGAAAGCCACCTAAAAATTTGTAAAAATTATATATATATTTTTTATTTGTCTAGGTAAATTATTAATAAACCCACCTTTTTATTGTAAACTCGAGTTTATTGCTGCAAGTTCCTAGTAATTTTTTGAATACATATTTTCTACCTGATTCACCAACCGATTCAAGTCCTTATCGAAGTTTGGCTTTATATAATATATGCTCACTTTGATATAATATATTATTATATGTCACATGACTTGCACAAATGAACAACGTAATCATCAGTTTTGTTCAATTTTTCTCTCTCTCTCTCTCTCTGGTGTAATTATATATATATATATATACTTGCACAAATGAACAACGTAATCATCAGTTTTGTTCAATTTTCTCTCTCTCTCTGGTGTAATTATATATATATATATATATATATATATATATATATATATATATATAATTACACCAGAGAGAGAGAGAGAAAATTGAACAAAACTGATGATTACGTTGTTCATTTGTTATATATATATATATATAATTACACCAGAGAGAGAGAGAAAATTGAACAAAACTGATGATTACGTTGTTCATTTGTGCAAGTGTGTATATATATATATATATATATATATATAAAATTACTCCAGAGAGAGAGAGAGAGAGAAAATTGAACAAAACTGATGATTACGTTGTTCATTTGTGCAAGTCATGTGACATATAATAATATATTATATCAAAGTGAGCATATATTATATAAAGCCAAACTTCGATAAGAACTTGAATCGGTTGGTGAATCAGGAAGAAAATATGTATTCAAAAAATTACTTATATATATATATATATAAAATTACAACTTATATAGTTGTATAAAACATATTTATCTTTATTATAGGCTTTATCTCTATTGAAAAATCATTAGTTGCCTGTTCTTTATTAGAATAAATAATATACATTTTGAAATGATAATTTAGGCCTTAATATATTTTCTATTACAGAGAAGACATGTGTGATACGGAGTACATGTCCGGTGTGGTAGAACTCCCTCCTTACTCAAATGATAACATTATTAAGTATTCTGATGTTGAATGTACCGATTCAGAATTCCAAAGCTCTGAAGAAGATGATAGTTGTGAGATTAATTCAATAGAAAATGAAGAATTTTGAGTTGTATAGGAAAGTGTGGATGATATACCTAGATTATTGATAAGAAAGATACCTCCGTCAAAAATAATATAACAGGAATCATGGATAGATATTTAATATTTTCTTAAATAATCCCACAATTTGTACCATGCGTAGGTACCAACTGTAAAAAAAATACGTCCGCGAAGTTGCCCTTTCCCCCAATTTAAAAATTCAAGTTTTTTTTATTGCAATCGTTTGTTTTTCACTTGTTGCAGATTGTTCCACAAATATTTTCGTTTGTTCTGTTTTGATAGGCCCACAAATGATGTCTACATTGGTGTGGCCAACTTCACAGTAACACCCCCCCACCCCCGCACCCCTCCACAGCACACATTTTTATGGTTTCCGATCGTTTGTTTCCGGATTATACCCAAAAAGGCTCGTTTGTTCCGCATTTGTTCTTGCACAAATGGACATGAACTTTGTGACACTTTGCTTACTCGTGAGGGGCCAACTTTACGGTAGCCCCTCCACTTTGAAAAATGCATGTATTTACTATTGCATTTGCTTGTTTCGGATTGTCCAGCAAAAATTTCGTTTGTCCGTTTTGATAGGCCCACAAATGGTATGTTTACATTGGTAGTGCCAACTTTACGATATCTTCCCCTCACTTTTGAGAAATGAAATTTTTATGGTTGCGATAATTTATTTGGATTGTTAAAAAAAAAATTATTTACGTTTTGATACATCCCCAAAATTAACTATACTTTACATTTGACATTCATGAATTCACCCTTCTCCTCTTTTAAAAACATTTTTTTTAATGATTACAATACTGTTTCCTTCGTTAGTTCCGGATTGTTCCGCAAAAAAATAATCAGTTTTCCGTTTTGATATGCTCACAAATGATATGTTTACTTTGGATCTCCACGAATCTGCCTCACCATCTTTTCCCCCTAAAAACATTTAAAAAATAAATTTTATGATTACAATAATTTGTTCTTCGTTTGTTCCGGATTGTTCCGGAAAAAATAGTTTGATATGTCTTTATACGCCCATAAATTGTATGTTTACATTGCACGTCAATGAGGTTGACTCCCTTCCCCCATCTTTTAAAAATCCATATTTTTATGATTGCAATAATTTGTTCCTTTTTGTTTCCGGAAGGTTTCTAAAAAAACGCACATTTCGTTTTGGCAGGACAACAGAAGATTTATTTACACTAGGAGCGTAGATTGACGCCTTTATGGCAACCATATTCTCCACATGAACACATACAACTTTTAAAAAATCGTATTTTATCTTTGCAAACGATAATTTTTTCTAGTAGTAGCTAGCGTGTAACCCAACGGGTAGTAAGATGCGGTGCTAGTAGTGCTCTCTCACATTATTTCAAAACTTGAACATTTTTTGTTTAAAGTTTGCTTTTATTTTGTTTGAGTTCCTTAACATTCGTCCTGAATTTCTTTAAAAAAATGTGTTTATTTCATGTTGATAGTTTTAAAATTATTATATTTTTATCACTATGCTAAGCTCCGTTTCCTCACCTCAACGGGATAAAATAACAAAATTTGTATTTTTTATTTTAAAACTTTATTAGTTTGTTCCAGATTATTGTGCATTATATTTTAGTTTGTTAGTTCTTAGATCTCCTACAAACGCTAAATAAACTAGTGTCACTAGAGATGATGGCCTTTTGTATGTGCGACCTGTATAGTAACACAGGGCGTCAAGTAAAGAATGTCCCACCCTCTGTTTCAAAGTATGAAAAATATTGTCTTTGATTCGCTCACTATGCACAAAAAAGCAATAAAATGGTGGAGCAAGTCAGAAATACAAAAACTTGGTCTTCAACTTATTGCATCCATAAAACTCATAGTAAAGAAAAATATTTTTTTAGGCCTCGCTTCGTCCTAAGCTTCAAAATATTGGTTTCGTCTAATTGGGCTGTTGTGAAATTACCGAAAGATATCCGAGATCTTACCTCCTTCTTCCCCCACCCCCTCAAGAGAGCTCATAATTAGGTTATCCTAAAGTATTGACATCGCACCCTTCTTTTGTTTGGTACTATTACTGTTATGATGTAGTAAGTAGTACCTTTGACCGCAAAGAGACATGATTGGAAGGAAATGTCAATTATTCCAACTCTGACACTTACGAAGAAGACTAAGAAACTCCTCGACAGTAAAAATTATTTTTTCAAATCAAAGTTTACTAACAGGACCTAGAATAAATTTCCAAAAAAATTGATTAAAAATATCTATAGAATAGCCTGAAATTTTAAAAAATTGTCTAAAAATTTGTCAAAAAAACCAAACTAATAAATTAAACAAAAAATCGAAATGAATGCACATGACTAAATCAAACACTGCCTTTACAAATGGAAAATAAAAAATAGCTATGCAATAAAGTCTTTTAACAGCTAAACTCTTGAATTCTGGTAAATACAATATTGATTTATAAAAATTTAGTTTAAAAAAAAATTCCCATCCCATCGTTTAATTTCAGCGTCTAATCGTTTATATAGATTTTACAAACATGACAAACAAATAGGATAAATAGTTAATTTTCAACATTATCTTATCATTCCTACAGCTATTTGATTAAAAACAATAAGTTTGAGTATTTATGGATTATAAAATATCGATATCATTTAAAAATATATTAATTTAACATAAGTGCCTTGATCTTATTCAAACCAGAATGGGCTACCTTGAAGTTGGCCCCTCTTCCCGCAATGTAAACATACTATTTGTGGTTTTTCAAAACAGAACAAGCAAAAACATGTGTCTAACAATCCGGAACAAGCGAGGAACAAACGATTGCAATCAAAACACCATGAATTTTTAAAAGTGTGTGGGGGGGAGATGTTTCCATGAAGTTGGCCCCTCATGAGTAAAGAAAGTGTCAAATTTACGTCCTATTTGTGCAAGAACAAATACACAGCAAACGAAACTTTTTGCGGAACAATTCGGAAAAACAATGAAACAATGAAAATGTAAATTTTCCAAATGTATGGGGGGAGAGGGGGGGGGAGGTCTACCGTAAAGTTTTCCCCCAATATAATAAGCATATCATTGTTGGGTTTATCAAAACGGAACAAACGAAAATTTTCGCGGAACAATCCAGAACAAAGATTGTAATCATAAAATCTTGACCTTTTCATAATTATAGACCCACTACGGACGTAAATGACGGATATCCATCCAGAAATGTAATCGAAGAGAGCTCTACTGAATGTATTGCTCTTTTTGCAAGCTAATCAACACATCCCGGCCCTTTATACTCGGATACTTCGTCACTGACCAGCCAACGAAATTATCAAACACTAAGTTCAAACAGTTGACCCAAGGAGTATCAGCTTACGTCTGTGCTTCTGTGCCGACACAACAAGGCTGCTTGACGTACACTACCATAATAAAGCTGAAGATGAAGTCACGTATCCATGCGAAGCTCTAGAGTTGCCAGTGGTAGTAATGCCCTTAAGAATGGGACAAGGTATAGCTCCTTGTTGGGTCAAATTAAAGAATGTTGACTTGTTGGTCACTCTGTTTAGTACTTCCTGCCTTATGACCACACTACTCGGGTACTTCAACTCGTGGATACATTCCAGTTCTTCTCTTTCCAGACATATGCAGCATTTGGGACTTACTTAACCGATATTCAAGGCAACTGTCTTTATTTTACTTATATTCATCTTATACTTTTTTAACTTGGAGACCCACTTATCCATTCATTCCTGTACTTCTCACGAGGTGTCTCCCCAATATACCACGTCATCTGCGGATACCAAGGCATTTAAGTTTTCATTCTCCTCTATTTTTATTGTATTTTAGCACAGCATCCATTACAGTTACAAACATAACTGATGAAAGAGCAGTTCCTTGTTGAACCCCCACCTCTTGATCTCAAACCACTCTGACTTGCCTTCTCCAATATTTTCACAGCTCAGGCACTTTTTATACAACATTCAAACTTTGCCAATCAAATTTCCAGGAACTCCCAGTTTTTCTAAATTCTTCCAAAATACTGTTCATGGGACACTGTCGTACACCTTTACACTTATCTTCCTTCCCTTTCTCCCAATACTTCTCCATTAGCATCCATAAAACAAAGATCAGGTCTGATGCACTCCTGTTAGCCTCCATGGTGTTTCTCTTTTAGGACAGGCTCAATAATAGCTCTCAGTTTTCCATCAATAATTATTTTCATAATTTTCAAGCAATAAGAAAGCAGTAGTGTAGTGCTTTTATAGTTGGTGCATTTACTTCTGCTTCGTTTTTTAAAAGTGGGATAATTATCCTCCTAGTTCAGTCATCTGGGACCCGATGGTTTTGCCCGGCACAGCCACTGTATCCCGGATACTCCAGCTGATATACCACTCTTCATCCTCCGCAGAGCTATTCTCTTCATCTTGTTCCTAATCTCCTTCATGTTGTTAACTCTTCTCTATCTTCCTTCTGTAATGCTCTAACAACTTGTCGTTCCTCAACTGGTTTTTCATGCTTCGTCTTCTAAACCTAGGTCGCGAAGTTTTTTATTGGTTATGCATTTTATATGAGTTCTTCTGGGGTCTGAGAGGGGCAGGGGGTGATAATTGACTAGATTGTAAGGAGGAGGAAGAGAGAGGGGTCGTAATCGGTAGGTGGATTGCGTGGGAACAGGTTTCGGGGAGGATGACGCAGATGGATATAGGTAAGGTGTCAGTGTGATGAGGGCCTTGAAAATACGATTGTTCTCCCCTGACCTTACGGCAGATACCTCCCTTGCTGCGACGGTACTGGAATGGTGTTGGAGGGGGGGTCATGAGGTGTGGCAGCCCGAATGGTTCTGAGCGCATGAAAAGATTGTAAGAAAAAAGGAGGTGGGGATGGGTGAAGGATAAGTGGCAGCCCGAATGGATCTGAGCGCAAAGAATTATAAGAAAAAGGGGGGGGGGGGTGAAGGATAATGGCAGCCCGAATGGTTCTGAGCGCAGAGAAGTGTTTGTGGTAAAGAAATGAAACTAAATCATTAGGTAGGAGACAGGTGGTGTTTATTATTTAATTTTTTCTTATGTCCTTACATGTGAAATCTCTATCATTGAGAGGAGGGTGGGCCCAACCCTCCTCCTCGGTCTTAATCTCTAACTTATTCTATCATGTCTATTTTAACCTTCTTATTCTTAATCTAAGACTAAAACTACTGCATCATATTACATGTTTTTACCTTTGAATAGGGTTTTTTCCCTTTTATTGTTTATGGTCTTTAGCTTGATCGAGCCCTTCGTCCTGGCGCGATCTCTTAGAGTGTATGGAACTTAGTGGACGGGCCTTGGGGAGGACGGTGGCCCGTTTAGCAGACCGCGCAGGGGAGGGCTCGAGGAAGAAGGGGTTAAGGGCGACGTGGTCTCGGAACGGTCACTAGAGTCTCACAACAATTCCCCATTGTAAAGTTGACCAGTTCCGAGACGTAAGTTCACTCGCGGTCACTTCGAACACTTTCTGATAACCCGGCACTTTTTGTAAACACTTTGTTCCGATCTAAACTTTCTCTTCTTCGTCCTGTGGCCTGCTTGAAGGTCTCAGTTGAAGCTGATCTCGGTGAGCCTTGATCTCGTGTGCTTGTGGGTTTGAGTCTAGTAGGATCTGGTACATGTGTTGTCCACACTGCCTTTGGATGGTGTAGGGCCCTGTCCACTTGGGGCAAAATCCGGCGTGGACTCCTTCTGCTGCGTTGGACAAGGTGTGTTTCCTCATAAGGACGCTGGCTCCTATGGGCAGGGGGTCCTTTTCGGCTGCTGCCCGTCTCCCTAAGTACCGTTCCTGGTACTTCTCCTGGTGCAGTCTTGCTTCTGTGTGTTGGGACAGTAGTCTTTGTACCCGTGGTTGACGTTGATCTGCCTCTTCTGGGATAGGTGTTTGCTCTGCCTCTGAATCCCAGTCTTCGGGCCGTCTGAGCAGTTGCCCGAAAAGAAGTTCGCTGGGGGCGAACCCGGTGGCCTCGTTTCTTCTGTTTCGGAGATGGAAGAGGATTTTTGGAATGGCTTTGTCCCACTGGCGATGATCCTTTCCTTGGAGACTCGTGCGAATTCCCACCTTTAGTTCTTGATTTCTCCGTTCGACTGGATTCTCCCTTGGGTGGTACGCTGCGGTTGTCCACCTTTTGGTTTTCCAGGCTTGGCAGATTTTCTTCCACGCAGACGAGCGGAATTGCGGACCGTTGTCTGTAAGAAGTGCTGCGGGGTATCCCCATCTGGGGATAATTTCTTGTTCCAAGATTCGTTGGATTTGAGGGACGTTGGATTTCGAGAGGGGAAAGGCCTCCGTCCATCGAGAGAAAAGGTCGGTGATGACTAAGAGAAACCGCTTCCCTTTGGTTGATCTGGGGTATGGCCCCATCAGGTCTAGTGCGACCTCTTTCCAGGGCGAAGTCGGCTTTCTGGCCTTCCATGGCGTCTTTGTCGTTCTCCCCGACGTCTTCATCGTGGCGCATGTATGGCAAGCTTGGACGTGCTTTCGGACGTCTCTGGTTACTCCTTTCCAGGAGTATTGTTTCCTAAGATTCTGAAGAGTATTCTTTTCTCCGGGGTGGCCCGCCTCTGCGTGGTCGTGGAAGTATTTCAGAATCTCTTCTCTCATTGCTGGAGGGGCTACAATCTTCATTGCTTGCTCTGGATAGTCTTTATACAACAATGCGCCGTCTTGCCGAGTGAATCTGGCCGCATGGAGCCTTTCTTGTCTGGACCGTTGGTCTACGGGGATTTTTGCGATGTCTTCCAGACGTCTTATTTGTTTCTGGATGTAGGGGTCTGTGTGTTGGGCCTTGATGACCCTTTCGGGTAGGGTCGGGGTGGATGGTAAGTTGAGGAGGCGGAGTGGCTCGGGTGGGGAAGAGGAGTTTCTGGGGGCATCATACGGTTCCACTCTCGTGTGTTATCTTCCGTGGACTCTTCTCCCGGGTTCCTTGATAGGGCGTCTGGTAGCTCGTTCTCCTTCCCTGGTCGGTGTTGGAGCGTGAAGCTGTACTCCTGTAGTAGCAGGACCAACGGGTTAGCTTTGATCTGCCGTCCTTCATATTGTTTAGCCACGTCAGGCATTTTGCGTCCGTTCTTAATGTGAACGGTTTGTCTAAGTAGATCTGATACCTTTTGATTGCCCATATTATGGCGAGGCATTCTTGCTCATTGTTGTGGTATCAGCGTTCCGCGGGTGATAGCTTTGCGCTAGCATAGGAAATAATCTTTCGGTGTCCTTCTACTTCTTGATACAAGACCGCACCTAATCCTATTCCACTGGCGTCGGTTTGAAGACAGAAGGGTATCTCTGGGTCAGGTCGGTGCAGGGCTTGGATGTGTTTAAGCGCTTCTTTTGTCTGTTCAAAGGCTTTTTGCTCTGGAGCGTCCCATTTCCATTTCTGAGTTGCTCCTGATCTGGTGGTGAGTAGGCTGGTGATATGGGCCATGTTCGGAATGAACTCTCGTAACCAGTTGCAGGTCCCGAGGAATTGCTGGAGCTGCCGCCGTGTTTTGGGGGTGGGATATTCTTGGATCACCTTGAGCTGTTCGGGGTTTGGGCTATTTCCTTCTGAGGAGATGATATGTCCCAAGTATTTGAGCGTGGTTTTCCCGAACTCGCACTTCTTCATGGCACCTGTGAGTCGGTATATTTCTAGCCGTTCCAAGACCCTTTTTAGATGCTCTAGATGCTCTTCATAAGAGTTTGAAAATACTATAATATCGTCCATGTAAGCAAAACAAAATTTTCCCTGGTATCCTGCTAAGACCTTCTGGCTCATCATTTTTTGGAATGTCCCCGGTGCCCCTTTTAACCCGAAGGGCATGACCTTGAATTGATAGGTTTCGCCATTGGGCGTGCTGAACGCTGTGAGGTGTCTGCATTCAGGGTCTAATGGAATCTGCCAATACCCCGATTTGAGATCTAAGGTACTGAATATTTTGGCTGGACCTATTTCTTGAAGTAACTGAGGGATATGAATTCGCGGGCAGTTTTCTTCTTCTGTGTTGGCATTGAGTAGTCGATAATCTACGCAGAATCTAGGAGTTTTTTCCTTTCTCTCGACGATGACTATTGGTGCTTGGTACTGTGACGTGCTGGACTCTATGATATTGGTTCTGAGCATTTCCTCGACCTGGGTTTGGATTATTTGTTTCTTTTGGAGCGAGTATCTGTAGGTGGGTCTTCTGATGGGGCGGTCATTCTTCAAGCGGATCTGATGTTGTGTGCAATTCGTTTGATTTTGGGGATTGAAAAGATCGAAGGCCTTCTGATGCTGCTTGATGACTTGGAAGAGGTGGGTTTGTAGTTCTGGGGGAAAGTCGTGTCGTACTTCCTCAGAGTTGAAGGGGTTGACCTTCCCTGGTTCCTTCGCTACCCAATACACTTGTTCTCTTTGCTCTTTTCCGAATATTACGCATGCGCGCTGGTAATCCACTATTGCCTCTTGCTCGGAGAGCCACGTATGACCCAGAAGAATTTCTTCGACGAGATCGTCTGCGACTAGACACGTTATGAGCATTTTCTTAAGCCTTATTTCTATATGTAGCTGGCAGTGGCCTCGAATGTTTAGTTCCGTTCCTTCCTTGGCTAGGGACACCGAGGTGGGTGCCTTGACCATCCGTTCCCGTGTGTGAGAGTCGAGGGCTGAGGTCCTGACGAAGTTCTGTGATGCTCCGGAGTCTAGGACGGCTCGAAGCTCTCTTGAGGGCGTGCGAACTGGGATTCGGGGTAATTTGGCCGGTGGTCCACTGCTAAGTATGGCCTGTTGAGCCGGGGATGAGTTCGGCCTCGTTTTCATCCCCTGGTTCCGTTTCCCGCGCTAGGTTGTGTGGTTTGTGCGTCGTGTGGTCTGTCCATGGTTCTTCTTGCGAGGAGTACGGGGCACTCTCGGTGGAAATGCTGGGCGGGACAGAAGTGACATTGAGGAGGGGGTCGGGTATTTCGGAGGGGAAGGGGCCTTGGTGGCTCGTGAGGGGAGGATGGGAGTATATCTCGTTGCACTGCCTGAGCTCGCTCTAGTAATTGGTCTATTGTAGTGGGTGGGACGGAGGTGATAAATGGCCGTATGGTGGGGTGGAGGAGCTCACTTATGAGGGGTAGAATTTGCTCGTCGGGAGCGGTGGGGAAGAATCGCTTGTACAGTCTCATCTTTCTGAGAATGAAATGGTCGGTAGATTCTCTGGCTGTCTGGGCTTCCCCATATAGCTTCGCTTGGAGTTTGACTCTCAGTGGTGGAGAGTCGAATCGTTCTTGAAGCCTTTTTTGAAGTTCTTCCCAAGTGTTGGAATATCCCTCATAGTATTTCCACCACTGCGCGGCGTCTTGATTCAATCTTTCCTTCACTAGCGTTGTCCATAGCTCCTTGGGTGTGTTGCTGTCCTGGAGGATTGCTTCGCTCTTCCTCAGAAATGCTGCCGGGTCTTCATGGTCCAGGCCTGAGAATCCGGGGAGAATAGGCTGGAAGGTGGGCTGCGTGGGATTGGTGGCTAGTATGGCGGGGGATTGGCTTGCCTTTCGGCGGAGTTCTTCAAGTTCGTCGTGCTCAGCGGCCGTCTTTTCATTGCAGGGTTAACAGATGAATTGGAGCCCAGTGGTATCTCTGTCTTTTTCTTCCCAGTTTAAGCAGAGGAAATGATACCATTCCTCGCACTTATCACAGTAGATTGTTCTTTCTCCCTTCCCGGGGCAGGCGGGGAAACCGCACTGATGTCGGGTACGTCTTGGCATTTTTTTTTTTTTTTTTTTTTTTTTTAGGGCGCCACCGAGTTTTTCTGAACTCGGAAAAGTGGTGAGTCCTTAGGTTTTGGGTTCTCTGCTGGCTTCAGCCGGTCACTCTTCTCTCTTGTTCAGGAGAAGTTGCCCCACGTTGGGCGCCATCTTGTCGTTCCTCGACTGGTTTTTCATTCTTCGGGGAGCTGGACGGGGAGCTGGACCTAGGTCGCGAAGTTTTTTATTGGTTATGCATTTTATATGAGTTCTTCTGGGGTCTGAGAGGGGCAGGGGGTGATAATTGACTAGATTGTAAGGAGGAGGAAGAGAGAGGGGTCGTAATCGGTAGGTGGATTGCGTGGGAACAGGTTTCGGGGAGGATGACGCAGATGGATATAGGTAAGGTGTCAGTGTGATGAGGGCCTTGAAAATACGATTGTTCTCCCCTGACCTTACGGCAGATACCTCCCTTGCTGCGACGGTACGGGAATGATGTTGGAGGGGGGGTCATGAGGTGTGGCAGCCCGAATGGTTCTGAGCGCATAAAAAGATTGTAAGAAAAAAGGAGGTGGGATGGGTGAAGGATAAGTGGCAGCCCGAATGGATCTGAGCGCAAAGAATTATAAGAAAAAGGGGGGGAGGGACGGGTGAAGGATAATGGCAGCCCGAATGGTTCTGAGCGCAGAGGAGTGTTTGTGGTAAAGAAATGAAACTAAATCATTAGGTAGGAGACAGGTGGTGTTTATTATTTAATTTTTTCTTATGTCCTTACATGTGAAATCTCTATCATCGAGAGGAGGGTGGGCCCAACCCTCCTCCTCGGTCTTAATCTCTAACTTATTCTATCATGTCTATTTTAACCTTCTTATTCTTAATCTAAGACTAAAACTACTGCATCATATTACATGTTTTTATCTTTGAATAGGGTTTTTTCCCTTTTATTGTTTATGGTCTTTAGCTTGATCGAGCCCTTCGTCCTGGCGCGATCTCTTAGAGTGTATGGAACTTAGTGGACGGGCCTTGGGGAGGACGGTGGCCCGTTTAGCGGACCGCGCAGGGGAGGGCTCGAGGAAGAAGGGGTTAAGGGCGACGTGGTCTCGGAATGGTCACTAGAGTCGCACAACAAACTTCCTTATTAAATCTACCTTTAACCATTCAAAACAACATTTTCATATTCCCTTTGCTGTGTTCCTCTAATTTCACTGTCAACTCCTTCCGACATTTGTCTTTTTCTTCTTGTATCCCTGTCATCTTGCTATTTTTTCTTATTTTTGTGTCATCCTTCACTACCTTCATTTTTTCTTTACTCTTCACTTTCTTTGCCTTATTACTCTTTATTATGGAATCCTTCACTCTGTCATTCCACCATGGGGTTTTCATTTCCTTCACTTCATATTTTTATAGCATTGTTGACTAGACTGGTTTTAAAGTTATTCTATTATACATTTCCATCTTTTATTTTAGTGGTTGGAACTCATGCCTTACATCCATATCCTTCATTTTCCAGTCCTTTATCTTTGGCATTTTTCTATCTTCTATTCTTACCACTTAGATAACATGAAATATAAAAGACATCCCTATGTTAGAACACAAACAAGCTTAGTGCAAGACAGTATCAGGTGCAGCTTCATGCAATAGTGTACTATGTACATCTTAAAAATCCTTTTTGCTCTATAAATTCTCTCTTTATTAGGAGGTCAGCACCAAGGGAACAGCTGTGCTCTAGATCTCTAGATAAGCGAGGAATTGAAAATGTTTGTGGGGAGGGGGAAGAGGAGGAATAGATCAGTTTTATTAGAGGGAATACACGTAAAGCACAAATTGAGGACGATAATTTAGAGATTACTTTGAACAACGTATCATTTGAAATGGTTGATGAATTTAAATATTTAGGAACCATTTTAACATGCAATAATAATATTAGATTGGAAATTAGTAAAATAATACGGTTGGGAAACACATGCTAATACTTGGTCAGTAAGTTGTTGATATCTCACCTGCTGTCATGGAATGTAAAACTCAAAATATACCAAACAATAATTTACCAGCGCTCTATGGGTTGTGAAATGTGGCCTCTAACCTTACATGACGAAAACAATGGGCTTAGGAAATAATTTTGTCCAAAAAAAGGACGAGGCTATTTGGAAGTGGAGGTGGTTACATGATGATTAGTTACATATCCTTTAGCCATCACAAGATATTGTTAAAATAATCAAGTCTGGTAGATGACGGCAAGCACAATATTCAGTGCTAACGGAAGAATCAATAACCATGTCTAGGGTAAAGACCGACAAACCCAATGGGAGGAAAGTCTTACACGTATACGGGAGGAGACCATTATAATGGATCTGAAAGAGATGGAGTGTAATGAGGTGAACTGGATAGAACTAGCTCAAATAGGGAAAGGTGGCGTACCCTTGCAAGTGTGATAGTGAACTTTCAAGAACTACCTTATCCTAAATTGTAAGTGAGTAGGCCTAGTACCCATCTAATTGTGAAGAAACCTCTGTTTTATTTGTTTACAATGAAACCCACAACACTGCTCAAATGGTATAAGGTGTCACTCTCATGATAGACTAGATTTCCTGCACGAGAAGATCTGGGTTCTAATCCTGGTTGGGTGTAAGGAGAAGAGTTAATCCTACCTAAATCATTCTCCACTTTTATCCATGAAAATACAGGTACATTTCCTATAAATTCTACCTTCCTCATCCTTACTTCATTAGTATGGATATGTGAATAACCCAAACAGGCAGTAAGATGCGATGAACCCAAAATAATTATGAAAGTATTAGATTTAAATGTTATTTTTTTAAAGTGAGATTATGAATATAATTTGCTAGTGATATAATGTAATAATGGAAATAAAGTTTTCCACAACAAGTGTGTTGTTACCAGGTGAGGTTCCAACACGAGGTGTACCCTGAGAACACTGCTGAGGCTTCTCGCCAGGTATTGTTGGTGAACGAGGTGGAGATAAGAGACAGACTTGCCTCGTCTCAAATCAACAAGTTCCTCTACCAGTACTCCAGTGAGGCAAGGCCAAAACAGTCCCATGCAAATATGGTGAGACATGTTACACAACTATAGCAACACATGTTTTCATCATCTCCTTTGAAATTATTTAAACAAGCCTCTTCATTGATTTGTAATAAATTCAAAAAGTGAAAATTATTTTTTGGGGTTTAAATAGAAAAATAATTAATTAAAATTTACTCCTGGAAAATATAGATAACTGCATACCCTGTGGTAGAACTCAAAAGCAGCATTTTAATTTTGAAAATTGAGAAATCTTATCTTTATTATATATTTATTATTATTATTTATTATTATTTATTTTATTATTATAGTACTTTTGAATTTGAAAAGTTGTCCACCTATTCGAATTTTCAGTTCCTGATTCTGGAGCATATCCTAACCTAAAGTTCAGACACAAATAATTGAATAGAACACTAGGCTGAATCATGGAAAATGATTGGGAATTGAAAGGCTAGAATTAACTGGTTTTTAGATGGCATGCAGCCCAACTAGGAACAAGCACCAAGAAACTGCCTGAAAGCTTACAGGTAATATTGTGAATTCAACCAAAGTTTCAAGAAATGTGTACGTTGACAAAGATATGCTGCACTCAGAGATCAGAACTTGTTCTAGGCTAGTATTCATCTATCGATTAAATTCATTATGAACAAAAAATATTTACATTCAATATCCTATGTGAACAATATCAGTTATTAGTGTGTCTGTCCACTGAGCTAAGGGTCCTGGATTTGATTCCTGGGAGGGCCGAACATTTTATCATTGGGGAAATTTAGGCAAACAGCTGAGGACTGGATGCTATGCCTGTCCTAGTCTTAAGTTAGATTTTAAGGCACATGAAGTTAGGACAGGCCTAGCAAGCTGGTAGTGGAAAATATATGGCTTGAATAAAAAACTGACCACAGCCTGGAAACAGTAACGTTTGGATGTAAAATCTAATGGGGCAGTATATTCCACTAAACGAAATGTTGCCTTATTCTCTTACTGATCAGTGCTCATATCCACTAATTCCACATAACTCAGAATGACGAGGAGAGCTTACTAGTACTCATTTATCACAGGGGGGACTTTTTATAAATACTGGTGTACCGCCCTCCTTCTCCTCTAATGGACAAGGACATAAACTAAAGAGGGCCTTAAAAAAAATAGCAAATGATTAATTGCAGAAGAGCAGTAGGACCACATAAATGCGAATAGGTCTTCAGTCTGACCTATACAACAATTTGCTGTCATGAAGCCTTCCCAACCATCACCCGTTATTTTGTACTATCAGTCAAGGGGGGAAAGAGGCGAGAATCCTTAGAGTAAAGACAATGACTTTTTTACCTGCAATAGTAAATTAAAGATCGCATGTGAAGTAAATAAATATTTATTTGAAAAATATAACAATAGATATATATATATATATGAATATAGTAACAATAAATAAAAATATATATATATTTATATAGATATATGAAGAACAGGGTTATGCCCATGATAATACTGTTGTACCGTTGCCATAACAACATTTGTTCTAACAATTATTTCCAAGATTAATATATAACTTCTCTATGGGTCTCCGCGGCAACCCTCAGTATAATGACAACAATAACTAGCTGCCACAGGCCAACAATCCGCGTTTCAAAATCGGATTGAATCATATGACTTAGAAAATTCAATTTAAAAACACAACTATTTATGGCAACCAAAATCTATCTTTTAAAAGGAGATAGTAAACCATGGACTTAGCCATAAAAAAAAAGTACAAACAATATTTAGCCTTAAGGGCTATAAACATTTCCCATATTATCCAGGCATTACGCCTTAAAAGATGTAAGATAAAAAAAAAATACAAAGAGATAATGTCCCTCATGGTTTTAACCATTATTTACCACGCCGGAAGGGCAAAAACTCCCAATAATACATTTAACCTGTAATAAAATATATTACGACACGTTGGGCTACGTAATTCATCATGTTTACAAAAAATCGTGATTTAACCCAAAATAACAGAAAGTAAGCCCACAATTAATTTTGTATATACCTTGGGAAAAAATCCCATCCTAGAGCAAGTGTCTAGCGACACGGTTGATTCAAGAAGTGAGTTTACAACACAAACAGAACCCGTATATAAACCGTTATTCTCTGAGGGGAGGGGAACATAGGGGAAACAAAAGAACATCAAAGAACAATCACACGGAACAGAGGGAAGGGGTCGTAAGTCACCAAAGGAAACAACTAGATCATTGGAGGGGCGCGTAGAACATCACGTGTCTATCACGAGGTTATTCCCATGATGCAACGGGCGACCTCGCGCTCAATGTGCCACACCTTTCACTCGTTTAGTCTTTTTTCACACTCGGTGCAGAAAAAGTGCTCGCGAACAGGGATGTTGTTTAACGAGAGTCGAGACACACTAGCCGAGAAACGGGCACTTCTTGGTGAGTACAATATTGTTTATTCTTCGGTGTTGTTGAAATAGTGTTCATTCGCCAGTATATCCTTCATGCTTGTAATGTTGATGTCAATCAACGTTAACTGGAATTAAATATGAGTGTGCAAAAACCCCTTTTTACATTTTGAAGCAAACTCAAAACGAATTTATAGAATATTCTCAAAGTTGTATCAAAGCTTTAATGCTTTTTTATTAATTTTATGCTGAAAAAATACTACATTGTTTTTATTTATATAACTTCATAAACTAAAATACTTTATAAAATGTTTTATGGAACATTTGTTTGTATTTTGTAATGTTTCATTTTAAGCTGATAAATTCTGTTAGTATCATAATATGCAATAAAATTGCTTCATATTTTTTTATAATAATATTAATTTGTAATATAAAAATATATAACAGCTCATAATGGCAATAATTGAACATAATTTATTATTTTAGCTTTCAATATTTTTACTAACAAAGCTGAATTTGTTTTCCAAGCGGTAGCAAAGGCAAAGCTAATATTGGTTTTTGGAGCAAAGTAAAATTTTCGAAGCCTTGCACACCCCTCAAATGATATCTTCCTTAAGAAAGCTAGTGTCAATGTCTTAATGAAAACTAACTAGGGTTGAGTCATTGAAAACATTAACATACCTCTTTCTCCCCCACTTACCCCCCCTGCAACTCTGAGCATCGCTCAGAGTGACTCCGCTTCTTCCAGGTAGTCCAAATAAAGTACGGCCTAATACATAATATGGCCATAAAATGTTGAAGGTGCTATACATGAAAAATAAAAGGTCTTGAATAAACTTTGAAGTAAAAACTTAGCAAATTTAACAACATTTTCTTTAATTATTTCTCCAAAGTTGTATGCTAGCCTTGGAAACACCCAAGCTGGTTATCAGCCTGCACATTGTTAATTTGTTGCACCTCACATATTGTTACTAATTTAAAATTCATATTATAGCTTCTTTTCATTCCCTTGTTTACTTGAGGCGCTGAGGAAGCTTTCTTATCAACAAAATCACTTTGTTCTGTAGTAAAGTGGACTGTATAATGTTTTGATAGTCTCATTCAACCCATAGCTAGTGACCCTGATTTGTGGTAAATAAAACCACTGGATTTTGTTAAATAAAAAGTTGGATTTAGGTATAAAAAGTCGGTAAATAAAAGGGTAAAACCATGATTTTCGTAATTAAAATTAATTGATTTCGTTAAATACAAATTTGAACTTTGTTAAATAAAAGGTTAAGACCCATATTCTTTGTATAAAAAGTCTTTAGTTTAAGGTAATGGTAATATAATTTAACTCAAATAAGCTTATAAAAAAATTCACCAAGTACAAGACAAAGTCCAATCTTTTAATTAGTTTGACATGCCAAAATCCATCAATTGCTTTAATGGTGTTGATGGCAAACTCTTCATGGTCTTCTTCAGTCCACACAATATGTCCTGAATGTCAACTATTTTACTATTGCTTTGCAAAGCTCTCACTTGTGTCTGCAACGCACAGTATCCTCTTTGAAAATTAATTTCAGAGCAGAATTTTAAAAATGGTATTTTCCGAGCTGATTGGAAGAGATCAGAATTAACTTGTTTTGTCCCAATCGAGCGAGTGTCAATAAGAGTTCTTAAAATGTTTTGGATGGGTCTGATTGATGGAGTGAATTCAGCTTTATAATGCACTGCCTTCCTCAACATTGAAACTGACTTTTGACATTTGCTTGTTTTAGAGTTGGAAGAATTTTCAATTTTTCCTGTGCTGTCCCTCCCTAGTTTATGTCAGAAATCAGTTTAAAATCACTTTGTAGCTCTGTCACTTTACCATGCAACTTATGACTGAAGGCATAGTTAGAACCTTCGAGTATAGTAATTAATTCGACCAATTCAGAACAGTGCTCAATTAAAAATGTTGCTTGGCATTGAATCAACATTAGGTTTACTTTATCATTTGACATATCCTGGAAGTATTTAAGTGCTGCTGTCACTCCTCCAATGTGGAAAAATATTCCACTAGATCCACCAAATAGTCACAGAGGTACACCACTGAACAAAACAAGAGTTCCATCGCATTAAAACTGGGTTTGGAAATAGCTTAGCAGACTTTTCACCTTTCCTGTGGTTTTTTTTTTCAGAAATGTGGCCTTTGCTTTAGCAACACACTCATTCAGCTCTGGCAGCTCTGCTGACCAATAATTTTGAACCAAATTAAGTTTGTGGTCCCAGCACTGTATGTGCAGAAAACCATTGCTTAAAAGAACTTTCAAAGAAGTCACACATTTCGTCATGTAACGCGCACGATCTGTCACAACACAAACTACATTTTCATAAGGAATCTCATACTTGGTGATGGTGTCCACAAGTGCCCGTAAACATTCTGTTGCTGAAGCGTTCTGCAAAACTTTAACTGCACCAACAAACAAGCTTTGCTTCGAATCAGTACATAATGTTTTCAACAAAATAACAAAATCACACTGTAATTTCTTATCAGTTGTCTCATTACAAAGAATTGCAACTTGCCGATTTTTTACATTGTCCTTGATATTATCCTCTTGACTTTGGTTAACTTCTGGGATCCAAACATTTCTTATAGTTTCTGCCTTAGGGAGGTCTCCTCCACCTAAAACTGAATTGTAGGCATACTAATGTTTGATAGAACAAACTAATATTAGGCTATGTTGGTGAAAATGTGTATACTAATCTACTAGTATTACATGTACTTAAAGATAAACATCTTGAAAATAACCCTATTTTTTATAAAATTAGTAAATAATCAAAGTGTTAAATAATCACTATTTTGTCATTAGGAAAATAAAATCAGAAAACAATGAAAAATAATAGGCCCTTATTAAATTCTGGTATTTAAATAATAAAGGAAATTTAAAAAATCTCAAATGGTTACTTTCACATATTTATCCATCCAACATCGCTATAGAAGGATGATCTAGTTTTTCATGGAATATTGGCTTCCATAAATGTTTTCGTGGTATCCATAATGAATTCTTTGCGGTCTTCTTTTGAGTTTTCAGACTTTATTAGAGAATTTTCAAGGGTTGCTTGTTTTGATGATTCATAAACATTACTTTTTTTCCGTTTATGCAAGGCACTATTAATATGCTTCAAACACGTGTCTCTTCTGAACCAGTCAACGCTAACGCTAGTGTTGCACAATATGCACATCATTATTTTTTTAACTTTATCAAATATATAAAATCCTTCTTTTCCAAACTCATGCTCTCTTTCAAAAATACTTAAAACTTTAGGCATGTTTAAATATTGAATAAATATAAGAGAGGTTAAAAACAAAATGATCTTAGTAACGAGTAACGCAACATTAATATCTCAAACTAATTATCTAGCTTGGACATGGCGTTGTTTTTGGCTTCTAATTCTTTAATTACTTGCCTTGGATGCCCAATATGGCCGTTTTAGTAATCAGTTTTAACACTTTTTAAAGCAAGTCTTTGGTTGAGGGAAATAAACTTTCTTTTGAAAGAAAATTATATTGGTTCAGTTGGTACTATTTTTATTTTTTTGTTCAAGTCTCAGAATGAATGTTTTATTATTTATTCGCGTTTAGATTGAAAAAGTGACCATAATTCGTGTTTAAATGGCCAAATCGTCAATTTCGCGAATAGATTTAATTTTGTTTTATTTTGCGTCAATATTTTCACTCAAAACTGCCACAATGATGTTTAATTATGTTACTATGGCAATTTTAATGTGCTAAGTAAAAGTTTATAAAAACACAACTCACGAAGCCTCGCGAAATATCGGTGTCTCTATCCATACCACATGGCTTTGCTGGTATAATATTTGTGAAATATACACACATGAACACTTCATTTATCACTGTTTGAAATGTTTATATATCAACATATCAAAAGTATAGACGGCCACTGATGGACTCGGATATGATGAAACAACACTGTATCACTACTCGTGAACAGAGATGCAAACAACGAGTCAAAGAAGAAATGGTATAATGCGCACATACCACATTTAACTTTCAAACACACAAAACAGTACACATAGTTCAAATGATACAACATAAAAACCATTTATTAATTGCAAGCCCCAAACATTCCACCCACCTAGAAATACATTTCAAATGGTTTCTGGTGAGGAGGGCCAAATTATCCACTGGCCTAGTAAGAACACCTTGTGTGTTAAGAACTTGATTGACAAAGCCAGATATTGTTTTCACCACACAACCTAGTCCCTGACACAGTGGAGGCAGGTTGAGTTCCTAAAGGATAGTTCCCTAGGTTTGGGTCTGGAGTTGATAGAGGTACCACACTTACAGAAGGACTGACGCAGGCTTCATCTTGTCAGATGTCTGATTGGTGTGATGCTAACATCAAGTTTTGGTAGTATTGTGGTGGTCTCAAGGTTAAGAAATGATCTGATGTTAATGATGACAAGGCACAGAGTGGCCGCAAGTCGAGAATAACATCAAGACCATGTAGAGTTATTCATAGGTTAGGATCTATGTGCCAATGGGCAAGGACTTGACTGATCGTTTCCCTTCTTCTCAAGGTCCTCCAAAATGAAGAGCTACACGGAGATTAACGTGCCATTTGATGTTGCCAACTTAGCTTTAAAGAGTGGCAATTTGTCGATTAGTGCCAACAAAATGATGAAATGCAGCTTCAGTTAATAGGTCTGAAGACAGTTCTATATGAATAGCCTTTGTTGACTAACATACAATCAAACAAATAATATAGGCCAAACTTGTTCTAGGTTTGCGTACTTGAGACATTGTGATGATGAATGGGCCCTCATAATCACCACTTGTCTTCAGAAATGTATTGGTCTGACAAACTCAAAATGCTGGGTGATTTCCCCTAGTTGGTGTCATCAAATTAGGATAAAATTTGAAACACCTTAGGTATTTTCGAAGATGCAGTCTGATGACATGCATTACAGTAGAACTCCCGCTGAATCAAGGATTGCAAATTGTGAGAAATGATCAAGGTGAAGTTGGATGTTAGGAGTTCTACCAGGCAACTATGATTTGTGAGTAAGCTAGGGTGTTTTTCCTCCGAGGGCAAGTTGGAAACCTGAAGGCGAACCCCAATTTGCAAAAATAAGAGTAGACCCGAGAAAGGGTTAAGTTTATGCACTACAGACGAAAAAGATTGTTTTTTGACAATACAGCCAATGTAATCATCAAATTTGATTTGTTGGGTTTGTTTGACCCAAAACAACAGTGTTGTATAGTTCCTAAAATTGTAAAGGTCCAGCAAGTGTGATATGTCCAGGATAGGTGGCAAGAACAAAATGAAAGCAATAAGCTGTGAGATTAATAATTATGGTAATAAAACTTTAAATGTTACATTCAAAATTAACTTGATATTCTGTGTAAACACCTCCCTCCACGTCAAGTAGTCAAGTAAACAGTAAATAATTTGATAATAATAATAAAAACCAGTAACAAATTTATTGAGTACTAATAGCTGTTGCCCGCAGCTTTGCTCGCGTGGAAGTTTTATTATATACAAATACGAAAATATACATATGTATTTACAGATTAATTTAAAATATTACGTTACGTTGATGACCATAACTTGACCTCAGATCAAAAATAATGCAAGTCCGATACAAACTTTCACCCCCTTTTTCATCCCTTATTAAATAAAATTTCCAAAATTCCTGAAACACGTATTTATTTGTTTTACGTCAATAACCGAAATACAAAATTTTATTTATGTAACTTTCAAAATGACGGACTTTCATACATATTATCATCCCCTATTTTGACCCCTTTGGGGTGGAATTTTCTAAAATCCTTTCTTAGTGGGTGCCTACATAACAAAATGAATATACAGTCCGAATTTCATGCTTGTAGCCTTGATAGTTTGCGCTCGGCGATGATGAATCAGTCAGTCAGTCAGGATATGTTATTTTATAAGTATAGATAAAAGAGTCAAAAAGAGAATGTAAAACTTTTAGTACATAGAACAAGAAGACAATATAAAGTCATATTCGAAATGATGATCAAAAGAAGATATTAACATATAACTTAACAAACACATATAATTCTCTTTAAGGAATACCTCTTTTTGCTTTTTGAGGTAATCTTATTATATTTGGAGGTATAAAAGAGGTGGATATAAACATATAAAAGGAACAAACACAATATGGTTTTTATAATAAAAATAACACAATCCACACTCAACATTTCTGCCACTGGACAAAGAGGTAAAGGTTGCCTCTTGAAGAAATTTGAGTGTTACCGCCCAATCCCTGACCTGGGTGCATTGGATTCTTGCCACATTTTTCCTCTTTACTAGGTGGGCTTTCTTCATTAAATTTACACTTAACAGTTTATTTTCATCAATTTTAATTACTTACAAAATACCTCAAGTAAATACTATTTATATTATGGTTCAACAGATTGGTGTATGTTAAATGCATTATTTTGTAACTATACTCTTGAAGGAACAGGAAAGGTTGATGAAAACAATATCATGATCTTTAAAATGAAAAGATCAATGTAGTTTACATGATACACTGATTCCACTGGACAAAGTGGTAAGTGTTGCCTTTTAAATAAACTAGGTATTTCTGTCCAACACCTTAAGTGAGTTTTATTCTCTTCAGGAGAAAGGGTAAAGTCTGCATCATAACTTTCTTAAAGAGGAAACCACTAAACGGGAGAAAAAGGAAATGGTAAGGAACCACATAGCATATGACTAATATAATAAGATAAATATATCTACCTTCCACTGAAACTTGTTTTGGGTATCAGCAGATCTGGTACAAGGTTGTTTTGACCTTATAACTTTCATCAATGTGAAAACCTGTACATAGTTTTCTTGGGTCTTCATTTGTATTCACTCTCAAACTGTCAATTGCAGATAAATGAACAGAATTCCTCTTCATAAAATTTTTATTTTTTAATCAATTCTATTGTATTCGTTGAACTAAAATTAGGGGCTCTTAAAAAGAAGAGTTATTCTTTTATTTATAATGTGGAATAGAGCACTAGGCTAAATCATGGTTTAAATTAGGAGGGATAGCCAGCACACTTACCTTGGTGATACTGGAGTATAAAGTGTTTAGATAAAATACTAAAAAACACACAAACACATTTTTAAGGACAAGCTTTCACTGTCACAGACAGCTTCATCAGGTCAAGAGAGTAGACTGATGCTTTTGTTTGAACTGTAAGGTTGACTGTCCACAGCTGACTGTTTTTCAGTTATTTTATAATAAAGGAAATAGATAAAACTAAAGAAAAAGGAAAAATAAACTACTAAAAATAAATTTGATGAAGAAAGCCCACTTAGGGAAAGAGGAAAGATGTGGGAAGAATCCAATGCACAAAGGTGACATCTTCTTTCTTCTGTCTTCTATAGTAGAAGTAGTCACACACACATTTTAACACAAATATAATAATATTTCGGCATTGTTGCCTTTATCAAACACAAACAATGGATTACTCCATTTTGAATTTTGAATGAAACTGTTAGAAACACATTGTGCCAACTGTTTTTGGGAGTAAAGATAAATTCCTTGGCTAAGATTAATATTTGTATAAAACTGATGATGATGTTGATGATGATAATAATAGATAAAAAAAATAAATAATAATAATAATGTTAGTTTATTTCTATAATATTATTATTTTTCAAAACTATCTTCTATTGAGGCCTGGTGGTAATCTTGATTTGGTGATCCATTGGTGGGCCAGTTCCCACTGTCTAAGTTGAGAACTGTTGCACTGTTTGGGAAATGCTCTTAATATTTTGGTGGTGTAGCAGGTTTGAAAGTCCTGGTTGTGGGTACCGGCATGGATGGGTACAAGCTTGTCCGGATCTTTGTGGTTTGTGTCAAAGCGATGATTGTTCATTCGCTGTCTGAGAGAACCTGTAGTGAGGCCTATATATTCTGCATCACATGAATGTAGCTGGTAGGTGGATTCCACATGTGCTGCAACGGGTGCTACCGCAGGGGTAGGAACCTTTGGTAGTTGGTTTTTCTTCTCGGATTCTCTTGGGGTCAGGAATTTTGGGATGGACGAGAATATTGTGGAGATTGGGTGGCCGTATAGATAGATGGACTGTATAGATAGCAGCACTATGAATAATGTTAAATTGAATGTAAACATTGTATAGATAGCAGCACTATGAATAATGTCATATTGAATGTAAACATTGTATAGATAGCAGCACTATGAATAATGTCATATTGAATCTAATAATAAGTGCGCTGGTAAGAAGGAGAGGAATTATCTAAGGTTGAGGTTAAGGGCTTGTCAAGAATCTACCATCTTACATCAAAGACACAAATCATTTTCTAAAACAACTTCACACATTGGCCAATCCTCTTCCACAGCATGCCATCTTGGTCTCAATTGATGTTACATGACTCTACACCAATATCCCCCATATCCACGACTCCTGCAATAGAGGAGTATCTAAACAACGTCCTGCTGGCATCAGACCCACTACCGCATTCCTGATAAAACTAGCAAGTTTCATTTTGGAGAAAAATTACTCAGATTTCTGCACAAAATCTACCTACAAATTAAAGGTACTGCCATGGGAACACGCATGGCCCCCTCGTATGCAAACTTGTATATGGGGAGACTGGAACGTATGTTCCTGGGCAGACAACGCTACAGCCCCTTGGTTGGTTCAGCTACATCAATGACATCTTTATGATTTGGACCAGCACCACACAGTAACTCGAGTCCTTCCTGGCAGATCTCAAGATATTTTTACCGCTAAGATTTATCTGGAAAATATCCACATCCTGCATTACTTTTCTGGATGTAGACATCACACTCCATCACCTGTAAACAACTGTGCACACCAAGGAAACCAACCAGCAACAATACCTTCATTATGACAGCTGCCACCCTATGAGCACAAAGAGATCACTCCCATAGAGCCTAGCCATTAGAGCCAAAAGAATTTTCTCTGACCACAATGACCTTTTACAATACAATAAAAAACTGCAACATGCTTTTATGAACAGAGGCTACCCCAAAGCACTGGTGTGCAGTCAAATAGACAGAGCTCAAAATAATGGGCCCACAACATCAACAGGAACAAACATCATCCCTCTGGTCACTACATACCACCCTGGACTACACAAACTCAACATTCTCTTGAAAACAGGTTTCTCCATACTGCAATCCTCCACCACTACACAACTTGTCTTCAAGGAACCTCCAAAACTAACCTATAAACAACCAGCCAATCTACGCAACTTACTTGTAAAACCCAAACTGCCGGACCCCCCTATTCAACCCTAACCCAAACATATGTCAGGTTCCTTTCCCTGCAACCGCACCCCCTGCAAACCTGCACAATACATAAACCAACAAATTCACTCTCCAGCAACATAACTAAAATAAATTGTCCTATAAAAGGCCACCATACTTGTGATTCTGAAAACCTCATCTACCAACTGGAGTGCAACCAGTGCCAAGCACAATACATTGGTCTCACAACAGAAACACTAAGAAAGAGAATAAATGGTCATCGACATGACACAAAAATGAAAAATAAGGAGAAGCCCGTAGCACCACATGCCAAAACCCATAACCTAACTGTTACACAACCAAGGTGGTCAAATCCCTGAATAAAGTAATATGCAACCCTTCACAACTAAGGATATGGGAACTGCCCCATCAATATATCATCAAATCCAGACAAGCCCCTAACCTCACCTTAATAATTCCTCTCCTTCTTACCAGCACACTTATTATTAGATTCAATATGACATTATTCATAGTGCTGCTATCTATACAGTGATCTCATAACTGAAAAACAGTCAGCTGTGGACAGTCAACCTTACAGTTCAACCAAAAGCATCAGTATATCTCTTGACCTGACGAAGCTGTCTGTGACAGTGAAAGCTTGTCCTTAAAATGTGTTTGTGTGTTTTTTAGTATTCAATCCAAACACTTTCTACTCCAGTATTACCAAGGTAAGTGTGCTGGCTATCCCTCCTAATTTAAACCATCTTTTATATATCAGTGTTTTTTATTGCCGACTTTCCATTATTATTATTTTATTGCTAACCAATAACTGACATTAAACTCGGATGGTAATTCTTTGTTTGGGCTATATGCTTAAGTACTAATTACGCTAATGGGCTAGGAATTGGGAAGGTTGAATTTAGAGGAAGGGAACCCACATTCGTATGGAGAGAGAGCTGAATACCATTTACGCACCTGGAAAACCGGGAAAATACAGGCATTTTCTTGTGTCAGGAAAAAACCAGGGAAACACAGGGAATTTCACCCAAGCTAGAATTTACTGGAATTTGTTAGTAAATTTAGGCACCACAGTGCATGCAAGCTTAAAATAGTAGGAACAATATAGACTGAAATTTGTAACTGGAGAACTGAGAAATCTGATTTGAAGACGTCTCATGTATGATGATTATGGTTACCAGCACCTCATCAGCTTGAGACAAGTCCTGAGTGCAACCGAGACGACTCGTTCAGAAAATACCGTGCCTTTTCGACTTCCTCCACTCACCCCCGCCAATACCACAAACGTCTTGTTTCCTCCACCCCCCCATGCTGCTGCCAGTTGAATGAATTCTCTCTTTGGATGTTGGTGTGTTATTTGTCTGTTGTTTAAAAAAGATTGCTCCTGTTGAAAGACATTATTGTTTTGGTAGCGTGAACCCTACTTATCTAGCCATTTTGGCTATTTTTGATTTTTTAGAAACTGCTAAGTTATCGATATTGTCTGTTTAAATGTTCAAGGGTTTTAACATTTTTATTACAGTCAACTCCCGATTTAGCTAAGGTGGATTTACCTGGTTGCTGCCGTGGCCAGGATAAAAAAAAAAGGAGTATACTGTAAAGTGAAAAGTTTATGAAAATATTGCCTCCAATAAAATTAGAGTGGTTGTAAAAATGACCTATTGGGTTTGTGTCCACGCATAGCTACTTTACCTCGTCCATAGGGATATGCCATACTGGTAAAATTTTGATATTCCATTATGAAAAAAATTAATTATAAATATATCAATATTTCCCAGTATCGATACTTTCATTTAGCGATAGAAAACTAAAGGCAAAATAATAAGAAAATATGAATAGCTATAATAAATGATGGGAAAAATAAAGGAAGTAAAAGGAGAAAAGTAGGTAAATTAAAATCTTTCGAGGCCGGATAAAAAGTACTGATATTATTAAAATATAAGGTTGTATCAATACTAAAATATCTGGTATGGAAAGAAAATTATCGATACTGGTATAGTATCATTCCTAGTGCTAGTTTAGCATCTCGTAAAAGTGTAAGATCTTAAAATCATTTCAAACTCAAAACTTTATATCTAGATATGACCATACCTCAGGATTTTCTTTTTTACCTTAGCCCTCAAATTAAAGGTAAGTTTTTTTTGCTTCACTTCAATCCACTTGAATCGAATAGTGAAGTTATGCTATGTCTAATTGTTTAAACTTGTTCAGATAGTGGTGAAGGCAGTACACGTGCGGCCAGACCCCAAGCTGAAGGTTCAGGAGTGCTGCCTAAAGGTGTCTCTGCTTCCTCTCAGGCTCAACATCGATCAGGATTCCTTCATCTTCCTCTTCAACTTCTTTAGTGAGGTTTCTGGAGGAAGCATTGACGAAGGTACTGCAATATATGTGGACTGATAATGTATTTTTGGACTACACAAACAACGCTCGAGTAAAGACGCAGTGTGGAAGTTGATGAAGAAGATGTGAGGTCACTTTGTAACCTAAGTATATCAACTTGTTCATGGACGAAATGTCAACCAATGTGGTACAAGGTTATATTTGCTTACTACTCACTTTCTGGCTTTTAGAGAGGGGGAAATGTCATGAAAATTGTGGGCCAAAATATGCACACTTATATACTTGTTAAACTAAGAAGTCTCTCCCCTACAGCCTGGCCATTAGGGACAAACACATGTTCAGACAGTGCACACCTCTCAGTATTGCAATGAACTTTCCTCAGCGTTTCAACTCTCAATGATACTCAAATCTCCAGAGCCATCTCAGATGACTCAACACATCAGAGACTAATTTCTTATGATATCTCTTTCACATCCAACTATCATTCAGGGACACAAAGAATCATAACTATCCTTAAGAATGGCTACAACTTTCAAAGTTCTTTCATTCAGACACAAAACCCAAGCATTTCTTTCAAACGGCCACCTAACCTTCACAACCTTCTACCAAATGTTCACCTCAATCAACACAGCAAAAGGTTCACACCTGTGTTTGAAACAACACTGCAATATCTCATCCAACAACACAGCCAACTTTACTGTAATTGTTGTGAGGTTAAATACATTGAACTCACAACAGGACCTCTGAGAATATGCATGAGCAATCACCGTTTATATAGCAACCATACAACTCCTTCCCATCCTAACAGCCACAGTAATGACCTTGACTCCTGCTACACCTCCAGAGTACTCAGAGCGTTCCTGACAGCCACTTGCAACAACTCTCAACTCAGACATTGGGAACTCGCACATACAGACTACCCCTGGTTTAAATCTGAGATAATTTAGATTCAACACACACCAAAAAGTACTTATTTATTATTTTGTCCCTTGTATATGTTTCTAGCCACCTTTCTTACACCTTCTTCCAAATATAATACAATTATTTCAATAATAGTCTTTGTTAGACTTATAGATATTTTAAATTAATATTATCACTTTGAGCACCAACATCGCTCAAGGCGATGTGCAAAATATTTGATTAAATTTCCAGCATTGCTCAGAGTGTTTTTGAGCTCTTAGTTCAGTATTAAGTCATCAAATAGGTCACATTTTATTTCCAATACATTCGCGTATGTTCAAGCTACTTTTATTTGTCTTTGCACGTGTTTCGATATATCGAACATGAAAATTATTTTATAACTTTATGAGTTTTATCTTTGGCCTTGTTTGTAAACAACATGGCTGCTAAGAGGAAAGCTGTGATCCAAGACACACAAATACTTGCAGTACTTAGTGATAGCTCAAGTGAAAGTGATCAATTTGTTAGTGATTCTGAATTTGTAAATAATGAAAATAAACAGCAATTATCTTCAAGTCCAAGTTAAAGATGGGATAGAGTAGAAGGTGCAGCTAACATTGATATCGCAAGTGGGATTATGAATGATTCTGATTGAATTGAAAGGAATCTTGAAGATCAGGATAATCCAATCTTGGTTTTGTCAACATTGTTATTTAGCATCACGTCTTACTACCTGTTCAGGTGATATGCCTATGCACTGATTACACTAATGGGTTAGGGATTAGGAAGGCTTAATTTAGGGAAAACCATCCTCGGTGCGCCCAACATGCATCAAACCCCAATCTACCCGTCTTCGGCAGTCTAGTGCTTCATGAGATTAGCACGTTAGTCCACTGAGCGAGTTGTATTTTTGCTGATTTTCATTATTTTAAGCTATTTAAATTTTCAAAGTTTAAAAATTAGTTCTAAAAAAAGTTTAAAAATATTTTGGCTAGTGATGTTTTTAATATTAGACAATTAAAAATTAATCTGATAAAAAAAAACATGTTAGCTAGTTCATGTAAAAATTTGAATGCAAGAATTTCAAAGACTACAAAGTTATTAAAATTTAAATTAAATCCTCTATTTTTCAGTAAAATAACTTGGCACTTTTAGCACATCTTTTTGTCATTTCTCTTGGCACTCAAAGGAACATCTCAGCAAGCTATCTAAGTATTCAAGTCTCCTTTGTGTTCCATCAATTTGGCATCACTGCAAGTCTTCAGTTATTTTTCAAATCCTTCTAGCATCTAATTTCATTTATTATTCTTTGTGTTTTATGTTTTTTATATAGGCTGAACCGGAAAGTGTTGACACATCTAATATTAATATAACTATACTATTTCAACTACTAAATGCTTCAATTTAAGCTTAAAATAACAATAAATGATTGAAAATTTTCTACATAACTTGAGCTTGAATTTTTTTATTTACTTTTTAAAACAATATTCTTAAGATTGCCACCATTATATGCAATACCTTGCTATATGCGCTTCTTGAATCTTGACATATTTTTGCCCAATCTTTGTTGAATTGCTTCAACTTTGTAACGTTCCCTCAACTAACCCAACCAGTTCACCACCGTTCTTCCTCCACAACAATGAGCTCTCGGAGCCGGATACTCGGAAATCTGAATACACACTCGGCCTATCTAGCAGAGAAAGAGACAACTCCATCTACCACCTCGCTGCTTGACAAGGCTTCAAAGGACCAATAAATGGCCAAATTAATAGAGTGTAATTAACTTATATAAAATATAAATGCTGTAGTATGTAAAGGATTTATTCCTCAATCAATACGAGGTGTTTAGGATATTATGACTAAAATAGGTATTTAATAAAATGATAGAATATTAGGAAAATGGTAGAGCACAGATAAAAGTAAAAACACTAACACACATTTACACACACATCAATATTTCAATGCTATTAAGTAGTAGACTGTCTACTACTACTTCTTGAGGAAGATGTTATAAATGCATCGAAATATTGAGATGTGTTAGTGTTTTTACTTTTATCTATCTCTACCATTTTCCTATTCCTAATATTCTATCATTTTATTTATTATCAATTGATTTTTCTCCATGCACTCATACATAAAATAGGTATTTGTAATATTAATTCTCTATGACAATGCAAAATTGGTTTTATTTATAGGGAAAAATTGTATCTTAATAAAAAAAGAGCGGAAGCTCTAGCAATCCTAGGACCGCAAATAAAGTTTTCCTAAGTTTATATCTCTGCAATATATATCCTTGTCGGGTACGTGCCAGTGGCTGCTCACCGACAATAACTGACCTGACACCCCCTGGGTGCATGCTAGTACAACAGTTGCTCCCCAGGTCTCCTGCACCCTTATATCTTGAGTACATGCTAGTCCAGGGTGCAGGACACATGCAGCTCTTTGACCTGTTTATGCGGTTCTCCTCTACAAGGTTCAATAAATGTTAATTTTTAAACAAAGACACAAATTTTTGTTAACAGAAAAAATCCACACAACTGGTTCAATCCATCCACCAACAAAGTGTTGTCGTTGGGTTAGTATTTTTTTTATTATTCCTTTCTTTTATCTATTCCACCAACAAAATGTCAAACATCGCGTGTGTTGCGTTGGTGTTTTGTTTTGTTGTTGCTTTGTGATTGTAGTTATGTCAATCAAGCCAAGTGATTAAGATTTAAAATGGCTCAAAGAAAAAACAAAGAAAATTTTTTTATGAACATAGTGAATTTATGCCAAAATGGACTCCAAATTTTGCGTCTGTACAAAATTCAGATGGACTCCCAACGTGTGTATTTGCAAAGAAAATATGTCAATTAATAAAATGCTTAACGTTGAAAGACATTTTACTACGAATCACACACAATTTGCTGATACCTATCCAGAGGGTGATGCGAAGAGCTAAAGCAATGCAGGAACTTCAGTCCCAAGTGCAACAATCAACATCATTGTTCAAGAACTGGATGAATTCATCAAACGTTGTTACTTCAGTGATTCTTGTAGCAACGCATGAACTAGTACAAAGGGGAGAACCCTTCACAGACGGTCAATATTTGAAAGAATGCTTTATGATATTGTCTGAAAAACCATTCACGATTTAAAAAATGAAGAAGAAATCATACAATAAAATCACACCTTTGTCTGCTAAAACTGTGCAGGATCAAACCATAAAGATGGCTGAAAATGTTTCTTCTCAGTAAAGAAAAGACCTAGCTTCAGGCTCAACACTTTTTCAAATAGCACTGGATAAGTCTTGTGATATAAATGACACAGCACATCTGTGTCTTTTGGGCAGATACATTACTTCTACAGGCCCTCGAGAAGAGTTGATTGCTTTCACAAGGTGTCTACCATCTGGGAAAATCGGGAAAAAACAGGAATTAGACATAAATTTGAAGTGATCGGGGAAAAAACAGGAATAAGTCAAGAATTTGGTAAATTACTTTAAAAATTCGGGAAAATGTTGTTTTACTCAAAATATGAAATACAATAATGATTAAATCAGTAAATTATAATGTAATTAAAACTGCCATTTTTTTGTTTGTAGCTGTGTAATATATTTTTAATTCCTAGTAAACAATGTTAATACAAATTTTTAAAAAACCTGTTTATTTGAATTTTAAAACTTATTATACATAAAAAAAATTTAATAAAAAATATCAAAAGAAAAATGAGGGGGGAGGGGCGAGTTATACGGTTGTGACATACATTTTAATCGGGAATTATAAGAAATGATTAGGGTAAATGAGGGAGAAGGTCAGGGATTTCATTGGCCAAGTTGAGAAGTTGGTGAAGACATAACAGAGGTGGTAGCAAGAAGTTTAAAAAATAAGAACATAGATTTAGATAAAAATTTATCTATTGCTACAGATGAAGTGCCAAGCATGACAGGAAAACATAATTCCAAGAATTGCTGCGTGAAGTAGATTGTCAATATTCTTACCTTCTTCTGCATAATAAAGTGTGTTGGCTTTCAAGAGATGAGGTGCACCCATCACCCTCCCTGAGTACACGGTCCAGCGGCGGTCCCCAGGTCTCTGCCTCCCTTTTCTCGAGTACACACTAGTCCAGTAACAGCTCCCCAGGTCTCCTGCCTCCCTTTTCTCTGAGTACACCTAGTCCAGTTTGGGGTCCCCCGGGCTCCTTTCCTCCCTTTTTTCGAGTACACCCTAGTCCAGTAACAGCTCCCAGGGCTCCTGCCTCCCTTTTCTCGAGTAAAAATAGTCCAGTTAAAAGCTCCCCCAAAGGGCTTCCCGCCTTCCCCTTTTTTGGGGTACTCACTAGTCC